>OU015742.1:12302610-12327593 GCA_907169655.1 Acomys percivali | reverse complement strand
GTGTGTGTGTGTGTGTGTGTGTGTGTGTGTGTGTGTGTGTGTTAGATAGCTGCACACTACCTCCTTGGTTCTAAAACTATAGGAGACCAGGGTGTTTGACAAGTAAGGAGGCAAGATGTTGGGCAGCAGTGGAGACAAGGGAAGGTAAATAGGGGATTCTTGTGGATCAATAGATCAGTGGGAAAAACTCTTTAGTTGTTTGACTGAGGATGTCAGGACAGTCTTCTGATGGGGTCATAATACTTGAACTGATATCCAGAAGCTACTAGGAGCTTATTATATGAAGATTTGGTGTTCTAGGCAGAGAAAAAGTAAGGTCAAAGGTCCTGAGTGTAGAAACAGAGATGTACATTCCCCTTTAAACTCATATATAGGTGAGTATATATGTGAGATACACACACACACACACACACACACACTAAATTTTTTTAAACACTTGTCTATTTTATGAATATGAGTGTTTTGTCTGTTTGCATGTCTGCACACCAGAAGATGGTAGGGGATCTCTAGGCAATGTTGAAAATTGAACCCAAGACCTCTGGAAGAGCAGTCACTGTGCATAACCACTGAGCTATCTATCCAGCCCCAACATTAAAGGCTTTTAATTACCATTCTTTCCCAGAGATAGAAGCAGCCATACTGTGGGCCTGCCATGCCCTTATTCATAAAATAAATTTAAAAGTAAATCTCCTTCTTTTAAAAAAAGTTATTTATTTATTAAATACTTTTTTACATATACAATTTCATTATCACACATATATACAATAAACTACCTATAGCAAGAAGAACCATGACACAGTCAGGATTTATATAAATGTTACATTCTTATAGTTTTGACTATTTGTATTTGGCAGGCTTGAAGAAACTATCTTTCCTCTCTTGGTGGGTCTAAAATTCTGAATGTAAATTAATCTCCATTACATATTGTCATTATCAACTTAAAACATCTATCTAGACCTAAAAACATCTTAACCCCTAAAGAACTAAGTTTCATTGTAAAATTAAACTACCTGGTATTCAACCCCATCAGAGACTTGAAAAGGAATAAACTTGGTTACTTGAGTATGCCAGGAGTGCAGGTTAGTAGCTTTCCAAATGAGAAGATGACAGAGACAGTTTGCTACCTGAATAGCCACCCCAAAACTCTCTCTAATGTTGTAGCATCATCTTCAGTCTTCTGGTCCAGTGTATCTGACAGACATATTGGTGAGGCAGGAACTATTGAGGACTTACTTACCCTGTTTTGGCAGAGTTTGACTGTCGACTCTGCCTGCATCCAACCTTGCAAGTATCTCCTTTTAAAAGTATCTGAACCCTTCCAACAATTGAACATTTTTTTTAAAAAAAATGTTCACTTGAACATTATTTATAATAATGAAAAATTTGAGATGGTGGGTTAAAAGTCGTTGAACTATTGAGTAAATTTTGACATGGTTATATAATAGAGTCAAATTAAATAGAATTTCATTTGAATCAAGTAGAACAAAATTTTATGTATAGAATTATTTACAATGAAATTATTGACAGGGACACTGGCTGTTTTTACCCTAATTTTCATAATACTAAGTCAAGTAGGCAGAAGTAAAAAGTAAGAAATGCAATATAATTCAGTAAATATCCAATTTCCTTTTCAAAAGAGGAAATGATTGTTGCTACAAGTCTGTGAGTACTTGAAACATATTCTTTGCCCTGATACAGTTTGCTTGTCTGTCATGCATTTGAAGTCTCTGGAAGGAAGAAAGCTGACAGAAGTAAGGGGTGGAAAGAAGATTGTAACCTGTGTCATGCCAGGCCAGGTTACCTCACCAATACTGCGCCAAGAGAAAAGAGTAGAGCCAGTTGCTGTTTGTCCATGGTGTGCTGGAAAGGACCATGTTCTAGCAGATGCACCTCTTTGATCTATGATAAAGATGAGAACCATTGTCACTGTTTTCCTAAGTAGGGCACTGTGATTCCGCTACCACTTGGAATGTATACGGAAGCCGAGATCACTCCTGTACCTCCTGAGGAACCTGCGAGCAGCTCACATCCTCCAAGAAGAGCACGGGGCCACTGGAGTATTGCTGCACAGCAGCTGTTGGTTACTAGGACGCAAGCTAGAGCTCCTGAAGGTGTATATGGGTAGAGAAGACAGATGCAGAACTGGGCTTGGGAAATCTCTCGCCTGCTCCAGAAGTAGTTAAGCTCCTTCGCTTCATTATGCATCATCTTCTTTTCCTGTCAAGCAAGTCCTAACACTGAGTGCTGGTTATTCCCACATCTGCTTTCAGATAGGAGTCTGGGACTTGTCATCTGTGCTGCAGTACTAAACATGCACCTAGGTGCTGGGTCCTCCTAGCCTCCCAGCACTGAGACAGGGACCAAGCACCGGGACAGTTCATCCCAGGACTGTCCTCCCACACTGATGCCTTCACACTTGCTTTTCCTCAGCAAGTCCTGGTGTGCTCTTGTAATTTTGACCTCATTTTGGCTGGATTTGAAGATGGCATGAGGAACTGATGTCTGAGAAAAGAAAGAATTTTTCCCTTCCCCACTTTACTCTTTTCCCACCCTGTCTGAGGGTTCCGGCACAGGAAAGCTGTCTAGGAAGGTGATCAAGAAGCATCGAGCTGGTAGACTGAGGTCTCAGCTTTACCCTTTAGGTGACAGGCCTTGGCCAAGGGACAATTTATTTTTACTTTTTTTAGGTTCAGTTTCCTAATCTGTAGAGTATACCAGTAGACTAATTTCTGTAGGTGCTTGTGCTAAGACCTGAAGAGCATACAAAGAGCCCTGTGTTAGGCACTGGGAAGTCCATCTCTCTGCTACAGGTGAGCTTGAAATGGATGGCCTCTGGGATTCAGTGCTTTGTGAAGAGCCGTTTTGTATTAATTCCAGAGGGAATGTGAAGTGTATGCATTAGGAGCACATGCGTGGTTAGTCCTGATTGTTAACACAAACCTAGAATCACCTGGGAAGAGGGTATCTCGTTCAAGAACTGCCTCAATCAAATTGGCTTGGGATTATTGTGATTGAAGGTTGATATGGGAGGACCTAGCTACTGTGCAGAGCACCGGCTCAAGGCAAGTAGGCCCTGGCTGTCTAAAGAGGTGAGCTAGCAAGCAGTGAGACAGGACCCCAGCCAGTAAGCAGCCGTCCACCATGGCTTCTGCTCCTGGCTTATGCCTTGAGTGCCTTCCCTGACTTCCCTCAATGATGGGTTATGACCTGGAAGTGTAAGCTGAAGTAAACCCTTTCCTCTCTGCCGTACTTTTGCTTATGATGTTTATCACAGCAACAGAAAGCAAACCAGAACAACACACATTTATCTAGTTACTGCACTCACTACCTGGATGACCTTTTACTGTCCTAGCTGACTGTCACAGCAAGTCCATGTCTTCCTTTCCCCTGCTGGGGGGCGGGGGCGGTGGTGGGGTGGTATTCTTGATTTCTATTTAGACTCTGAACTAATGACCCTCATTCCTTTATAACACCATGAGACATGAGAAATGCATATTGTGGTCATATTTATATTTCAAGCTAGATTGCTGTAGCTGAGGCTTCAGCCCCATTATGTAGTGAGCTGTCTTCCTGACTGCCAGTATCAGAGTGGAGCCTGCCTGTCAGAGCTTGCCTAGCTCCAATGAAGATAAGGCAGCCTACAGTGAGAGGGAGCTGGCCGTAGCCTCAGGCACCTGGCAAATTATTAATGGGCCAGCATGGATGGACCCAGCTTGAATTGGGCACTGTGTACCTCTGCAGGATCCTGTCAGCCAAAACCACTGGGTCTGTTGTTTGAAGCAAAACCTCTCTGGCTGCTTCCCAAGGGCACCCATCACAGCACTGTGGAACTGCGCCATATTCTTGTCCCTCTGTTTACCTTGCTGACACATGGCCCAGTATTTTGTTTTGATTTTTCCCTCTGAGACTCTGATTAAGAATGTTGTATCACAGGGAAAAATCAAAACAAAATACTGGGCCATGTGTCAGCTTCTTTCACAGTCTCTTTTGCATCCTTCCAGCACAGGGTCACAATGCCTCTGGGGATATTGCTAGGAATAAACACGCATCTGAGGTGTGGAACTCTGCATATTGGAGCATCTGCTCATCCGATGTTTCAATTTGGTTCTTAAATGTTTCTCTGCAACCTGTGCTGAAGGCTGTAGCATTGCTTAGAGGTGACTGGACCTTTCGTCTTCTGACTAGGTGAATGTATTTATGGATTGACAGATTAATGGTTTATAGAGTAGGGGCTGTTAGGACGCCAAGCTCCCTCTGTGCTTCCTGAGTACCACGAGGTGAGTAGTTTTGCTCTGCTGTGGACTTCCTGATGTTCTGCCTTAGCAAACAGGACCCAACAAACTGGGTCAAGTGCCTGTGGAATGAACCCATTGGAATTATGAGCCAAAACAAATGTTTTCCCTTAGTTGATTTATCTCGGATACTGTCCCAGCAGTGGGAGGCTGACTCACACACCTGATAACCAGGTGGCAGTATGATAAGATTTCTGTACCAAACCATCTCTGCCTCCCTGAAGCCTCCCTGAGCTGTTGTGTGGTGTTAGTCTTGTTTTGTTTAGATAGCATCTCACTCTGCAGCTCTGGCTGGCCCTGAAGTCCTGGCAGTCCCCTTGCCTCAGTCTTTGCAGTGTTGAGACTGTGGCCCGGGACGTCACACCTGGCTTTAAACTATTTTACATACGTCAGGCTGTGTCCACCTGCCCCATTCACAGCTACAGGGTCAGTGATTCCTGCAAGTGGCATCCGGACTTGGTTTTCTCTTCATGTTCTGGCTTTGACTGAGCAGGTGACGGTCTGCTTGGTAGGTAGGCAGCCTGAGGAGTCAGCACTGAATCACTGTGCTGACTCATGCGACCACTTTGCTGATGCTACAACCACAGCTTTGTCTTTTCCTTGTTGGCCTTTTCGTCTAATGTCTGTGTAGACGAGTTCTTTTGGCTGCTCCACACATGGGCTCTCGGTATCACACCCAACTCTTCCTTCCTCTTTGCATCCTTACTTGATGGGATCCTGAAACTGTGGTGCCCTTGGGGAAGTTGTACTTTGGTCAATTTTAGTTTCATTTTAAATATGAAGTTGCCACAAATGAAAATCTGTGCTTATCATGAGAAGTAATTTGCTCCCTGCCACCTTACTGTTTTCCTTCTTTCTTGTTGGAGAATGATGATCTGAGATTTCTTGAGCAGACTTCTCCAGGGCCTAACAAAGGATTTCAAGTAAGGCTGTTTTAGTTTTGCAGACCCTAAAGTCTTTGTTATATTAGGAGAATTGTGTGGCTAGCTTGGGCTTTGTAGAAAGATCCTATCTCTCAAAATAAAACAACAATAGCAAAAATTCCTGGAAGAGGGGGCAGGGCAGGCCGGGGACAAAATAAAAACAAGAATGACAAAATCCTTCAATTCTGCAATTATTCCATGAAACCAAACACACATAGGATGCATAGAAATTAGCATGGCTATGTCGTAAGAAAATTTTATTTGCCAAACCAAGCAAGAACAGGGATATGACCCTGGATCATAGTTTGTACTTAGTTGTTATTGATAATGAAAAGTTCAGAAGAGGGCAATAAGTAGGGTAGTCTTCATTGTTTTTGCATGATTATTTAGTAATTACACTTTTTCCAGTCCAAGACTGTGTAGCTCAGCAAATGAATGTAGTCACTGTACTGTTATACTACTTGAAAGTTCTCGGTGAGACAAAGGTGAGCTAGAAACTCTGGCTTACTGTAACAGTCAGGGCTTTTCCATCAAGTGACCTTTCAGTAGATCATTTATGAGCGAACCTACAGAAGAAGAAATTCAGGGAGGAAAGGTAGAGCCCTCCCAGAGTGTCCATCTTTCATCTTTTTGGCATTGCAGTCCTGGACTTTATATGATCTATCTATAGTATAGATACCCTTTATACTAAGAGCTTTATATGGTTTATCACAGGAGATTTACCCAGAATCACACAGTTAACAAGTAGATTTAGTTGCTGTCCTGGCCTGTCTGACCCCAGAACCTATCTCCATGTACTATAAAGTAATTGAGTAACAAATCAGTCTCATGAAACTAGAAGGATGGGCAGAACTGGCAGAAGTGATTGCTGCTGCCTTCCTTAGCCCTCATGGACATACACATCACACAGAGTTGGTGTTAGGTGGGACCTTTCTATGGGAGCAAAGGAATACCAAAGCCTGAAGGCCTTTGGGTTGACTTGAGCCTCAAGGTATAAGAGGAGCATGAATATACCAGGGGTGTGTATCAGCCACAGATGTAAGGGATCATAAGGCTTGAACAGGGAGGGGGTGGGGGGATTGGTAATAGGCCCTGGTGAGCTCAAAGCTTTGCTGGCTAAGCTACAAGATGAGGAAGACAATGGAGCACCCAGTCGTCCTCTCCCTGTTCATCAACCTCTGCAGCAGAGTGAAGAAGTCTGTATTCAACACACATCCGCCTGGCCATTACGGTAAACATGTTCCTGGAATACCTGTGCCTTCTAATAAGGCCTGTGGAGGAAGAGCAGTCCACATGGATTCAGGACCCTTATTACGCTCTCATCTTTCTAGCTCAGTGATTTAAAGAGAATACCAACTTGTATCTAATTTCCATTGGGAGTTGCCTTTGTTAGATAAACCTGTGCCAAAAGGAAATCTTTAAAAACAATTTCCATTGCTCTGATTATTTGTGGGTGGTATTTTTTTGTATGGTTTCCAAAGCAGTGACCCGAAGCGCAGTGAGGACAGTCATTTGGAGCTCTTGCCAAATCCTCACTCAGTGAAAAGTGCAGATAAAGGTGCTTGTAGCTTTGGTTACAAGCTCCTCCTTCCGGAAATGGCGCCACTGCTTAGCTGTGCCAGCCCCCAGCTCTTCGGTGTACATCCTTCAAGGTATACTCCAGTTGGGGTGTTTTCCCAGATTCTGAGCATTGCCCCAGGACAACTGTCTGAGTTCATTCTGGCATCAGGACAAATGAGAGGATGTTTCCTGTTTGCCTGACTCTTGCCCCAACTTCTTTCTCTGTTCTGTTAAGCTCTTGGCTAAATTCTTTCCTCTTGTATTCCACAATTTAACTGATGTTAGGGCACCAAGTGCAAAAATCTGCAAACAGTTAGCTTTCATGTTTGAGAATTCCAGTCAGAACAAACTGAAGTCAGAGTTCTCGGAGCATGGCAAGATCCCCCCTCTGCATAATGCATTAAACATTTAATAACTCTACTAATAATCCCAAACACTTTTAATGGGCCACATGGGAGCCTTAATGTGGTTTAAAAAAAAAAAGCGTGTTTCTTCATGTCAAGTTAGCTTGCGTCAATTTGAGAGAAATTCTTCGAAACAGCTTTGAGGGGCTGGAGGTTTATATGCCGGGAAGCAAGTAGCATATCCTTAAAGTAATTTTGTGTAGAAAGAGACAATAAAAATATGGTGAACATTGACCTAGCACTGTGCATTTCTCTGTAGTTTAATACTTTTTTGAGTTGAGGAGAAATGGCACAGGGCTCTGGTGTATCTGCTGTGTGTCAGGCTAAGCGGTTCTGAGTAGAGCTGGCGGCTAAACCACTCTTGGAACACAGGTCTCTGGCTTTAGGACCTTGTTCTTTGATTGGGAATGTGAACTGTTTGAATTTGGTCCTTTTTGAAGTATCATAGAAAATAGAACACTCAGTATTGGGAAAAACAACAACAACAACAACAACAAAGAGGAAGGACGATGTGTTTTCTGTTAAGTTGAATTCACATTTATTTCTAAGTTGAACATTTTACAGAGCTGTTCTCACGTGAAGCAGGTGTGAATTTGAAGCAACACAGTTGCTCTTAGAAACAAGCAGTTAAAGCAAGGATGAATCCTTCAGTGTAATAACCAGTTTTGCTTTGTTTGGCCTATTTCAAGTAGGGTTGGCTCCTTGCTCCAAACATAATCCAGTCAAAACACTTGCAGTTATAACATGAATACACTAAGGACTGAGGAAACTGATACTTTTCAAGCATTTGCAAGGAAATGATGTCTTCTGGATAAAATTCATGACATAAGCCTAGCCCATCAGCTCACTAGCCTGAGTCCTATGCCATGGTGGTATCTTTTTAAAATTTAAGTCTTTTTTTTTTAGTTGAAAAATAAAAAATAAAAATAAATTACATATGTCATGCCAGAATGCTATGACCTCAAAATAATGAGGGTAGTTTTCATGTAAAGACTTAGGAACTGCACAGATTGCTACATACTGACAGCATCCAAGGGTGAACATTCTGCCTTTTAAGAGTGTGTTTGTTTGTAGATGCTGGGTCCAGATGCTTTATAATAAACAGGTCTGTGCTCTTTGACCTTCTCCATCAGAAGTTTCAGCAACGAGCAGCTCATCCCATTTAAGGGCAATGGTGATGCAAGTATCTAAGGACAGTGAGTGTCCTAAAAGGAAAAAGCCTTGCTTTTTAGGAAGGAATTTACTGGTATTAAAAAAAAAAAGTCACAAAGTGGCTTTGGTTATCTCCACTGGCTCTCATTCATCTTTGCTTTTAGCAGAATGAAAAATGTGTGGATAGCTACAGTTTTGTTCTAAAGTGGCCCATAATTTGGTCTGTGTTTTATATCCTAGAGAATTACAAAGTCCAAATATGGCATTGATAGTCAGAGAAGCTCCCCTTTCTTTCTCTCCAGCCTATACGGTAGTTAATGTACTTACGTTCAGGTCAGAGTTATTATATAGGCAAGTACTAATCTGAAAACTTGATGTTTGAAAGAGTTTGAAAGGGGCTGTTTGTCCTCTAGATCATTTTAAAGTAGTCAGGCTTTTGCCTTTGAGAAAGCCTCAGAATTTGTGAAATTATTGTAAGTCAGTCTTTTTTTTTTTTTTTTTTTTTACTTCATGCCATTATCTGTTTCTGGGTCTCTTTTCAGCTCCCTACCACATATAGATCATTGTAATTCCTGCCCTCAGGTGTTTGAGCTATGCTTGTCAATCACAGCTTGACCAAGAACCAAGCTGCTGTGGTACCCATGTTGCAGCATGTATTGAGATTTCATTCCTGGAAATTCAGAGATATTCAAGGAAGGACCAGATTCCAACCAGGGATAGGCAGAGGCCAGAGCTTTATACAGGTTTGAGGATGAGCAGGGTATTCTAATAGAGTGATGTGTAAGATTTCCCATGTATTATCAATGTAAATACCAACATTTATTGAAAGAGAAGAAAAGTATGCTTGCTTTATGGAAGTGGGCATATTCTTTGGGTTAGAAGTTCCTCCTCTGGAGGCGGTGGATGGGCAGACTTGTGAGGACTCCCAGCTCATTCCTGAGCCTCTTGACTGAAGGCTATGTGTTAGCCACGAAGTCCCGCCAAATGTCAGTAAGAGACTGGGCAGGTAATATTGCCCTGTTTCATGGAGGAGATTTGAAGAGTAAGCTTAGGTAATATTTTAAAATATTTATTCATTTATTTTTATGTATGTAAATGCTCTGTCTACATGGACAGCTGCATCAGAGGTCATCAGATCACATTATAGTTGCTTGTGAGCCAATTGAACTCAGGACCATTGGAAGACCAGACAGTGCTCTTAACCTCTGAGCCATCTCTCCAGATGCAACTTTAAGTACTATAAAGGAAGTCCTTGGTTCCTGCTGAGGCTGCTGCCTCTGAAGATGCTGACAAGTGATAAGACTGGCTCCTAGACAGGCTTTTGTCAGTGTCTAATCAGTAGAATCCTAAGCAAGTCTTCCCACTTGCCAATTTCACCCTTTATCCAAGTGTCTTGCAGAGGGAAAATTTATATTTAATGTAAAATTTATGTTTTTAAGGTAAAATTGTCTTTCTCTCCAAAGCAAACTATGATAGTTTGAATAAAGCTCCTATAGGCTCATATATTTGAATGCTTAGTCACCAGGCAGTGGAATTGTTTGAAAGGATTACAAGGGTTAGGAGGTGTGGCCTTATTAGCGCAGATGTGGCTTTCTCTGAAGAAGTGTGTCAGTGGGGACCAGCCTCTCTCAGCCTGTCTACAGATCAGGATGGCGCTGTCAACTACTGCTCCAGCCGTAGCTTGCTTGCATGCCATGCTGCCACGCTTCCTGCCATTATAGTAACGGACTAAACCTCTGAAACTGTAAGCCAGCCCCAATTAAATGTTACCTTTATAAGAGTTGCCTTGGTCACAGAACCTTTTCACAGAAATAGAATAGTGACTAAGTCAGAAACCAAGAACAAATAATACTTAAAAATTGAGAGTTCTGTTTAGAAAATAAATATTCTGCTATCAATGCATGCTTGGTAAGAATGTTAGGAGAAAGTTGATTAAGTTGACATCATTCCCTTTCTCCTGGAAATTCATCTTGCGACTGACAAATGGCCATTCTCTTGACAGTACTGAAGCTTTTCCAGTGAAGACTGAATAATGTTTCTGATGCAGAGAATTTGCCCTGGCTATAGAAAGGTGGTATACTGTGTTTGGCTTTATGCTCTTTCCTTCTTGTTATATTTTTGCGTGTAGATTCAATGCAATAAAATCAATATATTGGAGATATTTTTAAAACATAAATACTGTATTGAATATACTCTATATATGATAAAATATACCTGATAAATGTACTCTTGGATGAGATTTCAGAGATGTTTATATATGGGTAAGAACTCTGTCTTACAGTTGTCAAAAACAGTTTTATTGTGGTACAAATCTGTCACTTGCTTTTTTCATATAAAACATACAGTTCATTAGCTTTCAGTAGAGTTGCTCAACCATTATCATAATCTAATTTTAGACTATTTTTCTCATCATCAAAAAAGCTCCATAGTTATCTTCCTCTTATTCTCTCTCCCATTCCTAGACCAAGGCAGTTACTAATTAGTCTACACTTTGTCTCTAAGTTTGCCAATTTGAAAAATTCATGTAGACGAAATAATATGGTATCTTCTGTATGGCTTCTTTCACTTAGCAATGTGTTTTCAGAGTTTGTCCATACTATAACTCCTATCAGAATTAATTGTTACCTTCTATGTATTCACCATAGGAACCTAGGTTGTTTTCATGTCATGAGTATTATGACTAATGCTGTTCTGAGCATTTAAAAATTTTAATTTTCCTAGTTTTTATCTGTCTTGTGCATACAACCTGGCGATAGAATTCCCAAGACATGTGATGACTCTATTTAACTTTTTAAGGATTTTAAATGTCAAGTTTGTTTTCATAGTGGCTGAACTGTTTTGCATTCTTACCAACAGGGAAAATATGAGGAGTTTAATTTATCTCAGTTCATTTTCATCCATCTTGTTTACATCTTGGGGATATGACATAGTATGCTATGTTTTAATTTTCATTTCTTTGATGGTTATGATGCTTTGGTACTTACTGGACACTGGTTAATTCTTTAGAGGAATGTCTGTTGAACATTCCTTTATGCCCATTTTAAACTTAGGTTATTTATCTTTTATTTGTTGAGTTTTAAAGGTCTTCTGTATGCTTTGGTCATATTTCTGATTTACAAATATTTCCCCTATTTCGTGGATCATTTCCTTAACCATTTTTTTGTTTTACTTTTAGTTATGTATATGTGTATGTGTTTTTGAGGGTGTGTGTGCCCATGAATACAGGTGTTTCGGGGGCCAGAGAGGATGTAAGATCCTCTGCTGCTGGAGAGCCAGGCAGTTGTGAACTGCCTGATGTGGCTCCTAAAGACTGAACTTTTGTTCCTTTTGAAGAGCATTGTCTTCAGCCCAATTATTTCTTCTTTTAACCTGGGACCTCCAAGACTCACAGAGACTAAACCACCAACCAAAGACCTTGCATGGGCTCGACTAGACCTCCTACACATATGTAGCATGTGGTCATCATGTGGGTCCCCTAACAATGGGAGTAAAAGCTAGCTCTGACTCCATTGCCTGCCTTGGATTCCTTCCTCCTAGCTGGGCTGCCTTGTCTGTCCTCAGTGGGAGAGGATGTGCTCAGTCCCGCTGTGATTTGAGGGGACAGGGTGGGTTGGTACCCCTTAGGGCTCTTCCTACTTCTGAGAAGAGAGAGGAGTAAAGGAGGCAAGGGGGACATGAGGGAGGGAGGAGGGGGGAGGGGCTGGCATCGGGCTGTAAAGTGATTAAATAAAAAAATAGGTAGAAAAAATTAAATTGTTTTTAACTGATATATGAAATATAGAAATTGTATATGATAATAGAATGTTGAGTCATGTATGTGTTATACACTATTAATATTGAAATCAGGTTTAATGCATTTACATCAAATATTTATGACTTCTTTATAACAAAAACTTGCTTTTAGCTATTTGAAATAGACAGGATTATTCTTATATTGACTATTCTCATGCCTCTTTTACAACAGACAGAACATTGAAGCTTCTTGTTATCTAACTTAGGGCTCATCAGTCAACTTTTCCCCATCACTTCCTCTCCCCTCCCCTCTGGCCTCTGGCAAGCACTGTGCTATTCTCAGGTTCTATAAGATCAGCTTTTTGAGGCTCCACATGAGTGAGATTTTTGCCTTTTTGTTTCTTTGCTTTCTTGATGGCATGCATTGAAGCACAGGTGTTTGTAATATCAATAGCCTAATTTATCAGTTTATTGCTTTGTCACTTCTGCATTGGCTGTCATATATAAAAATTGCTGCCTGAGCAAGGTGTGGGGTGTATGTTCCTGTGCTTTCTCTCAGCAGCTTCATAGTTTTGGTGTTCTGTTTAACTCTGTGGTCTACTTTAACTTCATTTTATGTGTGTTTGAGGAATAGGGCTGACTTCATTCTTTTGCATGTGGTTATCCAGTTGTCCCAATACCATCTTATGAACATGCATTTTTTTCATTTTTAATTATCTTTCCCTTTAAGTTTCTGAAGAATACTATAGACTTTGGGGGGGGGGGAGGGTGGGAAAAGAAAACAATAGTTGCCTCTTCTGTTCTCACTGTCATTTATTCCCCTTCCCCAAAACGGTCATTCTTCTTCATTAGTTGTTTCTTCTGGCTTTTGTTTTCTTTTTACATGCTTATTTGGCAATTTCTGCAACATTAATTATAATTCTATTTATTGAATTTTGAAACATTTTATACAAATCTCTACTGGCCCTTCTTTACTACAGGAGTGTTTTATATTAAAAAAAAAATTGTTGAACTAAGCAGAGACTTTGATTGCACTTCCCTCTTGTTAATTCCTGCCCCCAGAAAATAATCTTTCTATTCGGTTTTCCCCTGTGTCTTTCCATATCAGTGTTCTGGAGCCATCCTCCTGGATGCCTGTCTTTCCTCTACCTTTTGTCCTAGACTGGCTGCCCGCTGTTGCTGCTGGCTTACAGAAGAGGCTCCTCTGTCTGCTTTGGCTTTGCTCTTCCTTGCCCCACAGGAAGGTTTCTATCCGGGATCCTTTGCATCATATACCTTGGAGAAAGCTGATGCCTACACTAGTGGAAGTCCTTACCTAGGATCTTGTTTTCTTTTCCTGCTCAGGGCTTATGGACACAAATCTAATTGGGAACTGGAGAACAGCTCACTTATCAGAATAGCAGTCTTACTACTTATTAAGATTAGAGTTCTAGGAAGCAAGTCACAGCAAGGGACCCAATGGTAGACCATCTCCAAATATGGCCACTAAAGCTCAAGGGATGCCTGAGCCATTCATACCTCATTTGGAGGCTGCTTCTCTTTTTATATACAGTTTTTAAAATTGATAGAGATATTAGTTATATGTCATAGCCAAGGAAAGGAGGTACGTAAAGTGTGCACGCAGGAATTGCACTTGGCAGCAGACATTCTGCGCAGTGTGAAGGGAGAAGCTTGATGGAATAAGGAGGCGACATGCGCCTGTTCCTGTAGGATGGCGTGATTGGTATTCAGTTTCTATGGCAGCTAGTCATTTCACAGACTAGTAGGACTACAGTTCTGTGGCGCTGTTCAAGTACCAAGTGCTATGCAGACTAGTTGCTTAATTTACGTTGTGACAAGATACATAACATGAAACAACTTAAGGGCGGGAGGATTCATTTTGAGGATGAGTGAGGTCTATCAAAGCAGGAAGGAGTGGCTCTGGGTAGTGGATGTAGCAGTGTGAGGCTGCTGGTTGTGTTTTGTCCACAGTCAGAATGAAGAGAGAAAGATGAGCTCTAGTAGGGCTCTCTTCAGTTTCTCAGCTGTTCTCTTTTTGTTCTGTCTAGAAGCTTACCCACTGGGGTGGTTCTACTAACACTGAAGGTGGGCCTTCCCTCCCCACTGAGTCAAACCTCTGGAAACATCCCTATGACATGCTGGCAGGGCAGTCTTTTAGATGAGTTTAAGCTTAGTGGAGCTGGCAGTGAAGATTAGCCATCAGAAAGAAGCTCATCCCTTGCCAATCTGAACCACACACACCACTTATAAATCAGAATGTTCTACCTCTGTCTTCATGTCCGTCTCGTAATGCACAGTGGATCCAGCCCAACTTCAAAAGTACCTGTTGTCTTTAAGTACCCTTGCATGCTTTGCTCAAAACACCAAAGTCACATCTGAGCCTCAAGACAAACTCTTCAACTGTGAGCCTGTATGAAGTAAGTTGGGGTTTTTTGTTTTTGTTTTTTTTTTTTTAAAGTAACATATTTGTAATGTATAGTGGTGCACAGTAATTATTTCTATTCCAAAAGCTAGGAATAAGAGTATAGTAAGGAAAGATTAGGAGTGTGTGTGTGTGTGTGTGTGTGTGTGTGTGTGTGTGTGTTCACAATTAATGAAATAAAAGAGAGGCTATAAATTTGAAAGAGAGCAAGGAAGGATATATTCGAAAGTTTAGAGGGGAAAAGGGGGGAAATTTTGTAATTATAATTTCAAAATAACAATATAAAAATATTAATTAATTAAAAAATAAAATGACTGTCACATCTTTAATCCCAGTACTCAGGGGGACAGAGACAGGAAGATCTCTGTGAGTTCAAGGCCAGCCTATTCTACAAAGTGAGTTCTAGGACAGCCAAGGGTATTACACAGAGAAACCTTGTCTTGAAAAACCAAAAATAAACAAACAAATAAATAAATAGATGCCTAGGAGCTGCTGTAGGTACCAGTTACTGTGCAAACATGGCCAAATCCAAGAATCACACCACACACAACCAGCCCTGCGGATGGCATCAAGAAACCCCAGTCACAAAAATAGGAATCTCTTAAGGAGATTCAGCCCAAGTTGTAGGCTTTGAACTTTTTAAAACCTACTTTAAATCTTCCAACCTACCTATCCTAGATAGGAGTGAAAAGAAGTTAATGGTAACAGGACAAGTAAACCTTTTTAGTCTCAGGTCTTTGGAACGATTCCAATGGTATAGTCAGCAGGATTCCAGCAGACAAGTTAAAGAGCAAAACAGCAATTCACCAAAGGTGACTTCAACCACAGCAGCTGGAACCTGGAGCAGTAGCCGGAACCTCGGAGCATTCGCTGGAATGATTCTCCTTTGGAACATCTCAAAGGGGAGCAATGAACAGCCAAGACCAAAAAAGCCAAAAGGCCCAGCCTCTTGTTTTGGGCTCAAATGTGTGTGTGTATACACATATATACCCTCAGAGTCTGTACTAGGATATTTATCAGTTGGCAAAGACCATGTCCCTGAAAGAGGTGATTCCTATTTTACTGGACAAGCATCACCTGTTCTCTCCCAAGTCTGTTTCCAGTGGAAAAACACTGCACACCCTCACACAAGTCGCTTTCACATCCCACACTTGGGATCAAAACAAAAACATGTTTACATCTACAACACCAAGTTCCTGAGAAACATGCACTTTGCCAAAAAGCACAAAAAGAAAGACCTGAAGAAGATGCAGGCAAACAACAAAAAGGCAAGGAGTGCATGTGCAGAGGCCATTTTGGCCCTTGTGAAGCCTAAATCCTTTAAGCCCAAGACGACAAACTCAGCCGGCTTGCTGTCATTGCTCACTCCAAGATTGGGAAGCAGATTCAAAGCTAAAGGGTCAGAGGCTCTGCCAACCAAAGTCTAAGGTCTAAACCAAGGCAGAGGCCGCAGCTCCAGATAAGGCCCAGGCTTCAGCCCCAGCTCAGGCACCGACAGGTGTCCAGTCCCTTGATGACCAGTGTCGTATGCTGATTTTACAAATAAACTTGAACCAAAATCTGTTTTAAAAAATAATAATAAGGTGAATAAGAACTGTGGATGAAATCCTGACACCACTCTCCTTTGCAGGTTAACACTCCCACAAACACAGTTTTGTACAACATGCACATGCATATCCACACACTCAACACACACACACACATACACACACACACACACACACACACACACACACACACACACTCTAACTTTAGTTGCTGGGAAGAACAAAGAGGGTGCTATGTTCAGAAAAGGGCAGGTGGCTGTCACCTGTATGCTGAGGAGGTGGTTAAACTAAGAACAGTGCCCTGACAGCACTTTCAGTGTAAGCCTGTCTTTCTCACATATGTTATGTGCTCTAACAGACTTCCTGCTTACTTAAGCCAGCAGTAACTAACACATGGCAGGGAGGTCAAAAAGTGTTTACTAAATATCACTCATATATACACATATTGCGCAATATGCTTTTCTATCTATTGAACATAATCATTTTTACATATATAGATGCTATTTGTAAAACCATTCATTACAGTATATTCTTAAAGGAGTAAGGCAGAGGATTAAGTAATTAAATCTAGTTCCCAGAAGGTATTATTGAGTGAATTTTATTTTTTCAATTAAAAACATGAAATTCTATATATTCATATCTATTATAATGTGATGTTTCCATACATGTATGTTGTACAACACTTAGATCAAGTTATACTTAAGTATAACACACTTTGATTATATTGGCGTGGGGATTTAGCTCAAGGCCCTGGGTTCGATCCTCAGCTCTGGAAAAAAAAAAAGACAAAATATTCTCCCATTTACATTATCTGTCCTCCCCCACTTTCTCTTCTCTTCCCCAAAATGCCCTTTCTACTTTAAATTTACATACACACACACACACACACACACACACACACACACGCACACATACACACACACACTCTTTCTACTTTCATGTCACACATACACACATATGTGCACATGCTTCCATATATGAGAGAAAATGAGAAAAAGTGATACTTTTGCTTCATATGATCTCTGTTCCATTTTCTTGTGAATGACAAAATTTCATTCTTTTTAGTTGCTGAATAATACTCCCATGTGATCTAATATCAATATAGTTTTCATTTGTATTTACCTGGATTTAGTGTCCATTTGTCCTTTTTTGAAATGTTAGTTTAGTTTGTGCACCCATCTGTTGATTCATGTTTGTTCTTTGGTGTTGACTTTTTTAGTTGTTTTATTTAATCTAGATTTAATTCTCTTTTGGGTGAATTGCTGGCAAATAAATATCCCCCAATATGTAGCCTGTCTCTTTATTGAGTTAATTATCTTCTTTACTGTGTGAAAACTCTTGAATTTAATTGAATTCCACTTGCTAATTCTGCTATGGAAGCCATTGTCTGCATCAGTATTGTGAAACATTCTCCAGTGTTTTCCTCTAGTTATGTCAAGGATTTAGGTATTATGTTAATGCCTTTCATAAATTTTTAATTGATTTTTTTGTAGGGTAAAGAGTTTTTTTCTTTTTTCTTTTTCATGTGATATCCAGGTTCATTCTTCCCTAGTTGTACCCCTTTTATTCTATATTTTGTCTTCCTTCTCTGCCTAAATCTTCAAGTACTATATTAAATAAGAGCAATTATTTTGGCCTCATTATTGATTAAATGAGATGATTGCCATTTTTCACATTCAGTGTGGTGCTAGCTATGGGTTCACTGTCTGCTGCTTTTATTGTGTTATGGTATGATCCTTCTGCACCTGTCTTCTAAGCTTTTGTCATTAGGAGATACTATGTTTTGTCAGATTCATTTGCTTAATCTATTGACATGATTTGCAGTTTCTATTTTTGTTCTAGTTGTGTAAACTTTTGTATTTGCAGACTTGCATGTAGTGAGCCATCCTTGCATCCCTGCAAGGAAACAAACTTAATCATGGTGTATGTTTTTATACTGTTCAATTTGACTTGCAGCTGTTTTGTTCAGGATTTTTATATTTATGTTTATCAGAACTCTTGCATTAATCAAAACTTTAGTGAGGGAAATGATGGCTTCATGGAATGAGTTTGGAAGCATTTCTCTCTGTTTGTGTTCTGAGGTAGTTTAAACACCAGTGGTGTTAGTTCTTTAATAAAGTCCAAGGAGGAATCTATTCCATCTGTGGTCTTAAGTTTTCTGTGTCAGAAGCCTTTATTACTGCAATAATATTATTAGTTGCTATAGATTTGTTTGCATTTCTTATATTCTTGTCACTCAATTTTGGGAGATACATGTCTAGAAGTTACATGTTTTTTCTAGATTTTCTAATTAAGTTTTTAAGTTAACCCTTAATGATACTCTGGATTTCATGATGTCTCTGTCTCATGTTATTTTACTCTTTTCTCTTTAATTTGTACCTTAATGTTTTTGTTGTTGTTGTTGTTGTTGTTCACCAAATAATGTTGCGGGGGGAGGGAGGACACGGAGTGAGTTTATTACTTTGTAACTATTCTAATTCATCAGTCTTGGCCCTAGCCCTCAGATTTTCTGTCCTCCATCAGCTATTGATAATAATTGGATTTTTAAAGTTGGCTTACTGAGCCTTGTAAGATTTCTGGCTTTCTTCCCAATATCTCCTCATTGAACTTGTCATTCATATTCTGCATTGCTTTCCTTAATTCATTTAGTTGCTTTTCTTTATTTTCTTGGCATCCAGTGATGTTTTAAAAAGTCATTCCTTTAAATTCTGCATCCATGCAAGTCCTCAATAGTTCCCACCTCACAAATATGTCTGTTAGACATACTGAGCCAGAAGGCTGAAGATGATACTCCAAAGTTAGAGAGCATTTTGGGTGACTGTTCAGGTAGCAAGCTGTCTTTGTCATCTCATTTGGAAAGCTACTAGCTTGCGCTTCCAGCATACTCAGGTTATCAAATTTATTCCTTTTCATGTCTCTGATGGGGTTGAACACCAGATAGTTTAATTTTACAATGAAGCTTAGTTGTTTAGGGATTAAGATGTTTTTAGGTCTAGATAGATGTTTTAATTAATAATGACAATATGTGATGGAGATTGATTTACATTCAGAATTTTGGACCCACCAAGATAGGAAAGATGTTTTCTTCAAGGCTGCCAAATACACATAGCCAAAACACTATGAATGTAACATTTACATAATTCCTGATTGTTTTGTGCTTCTTCTTGGCATAGGTAGTTTGTTGTATATATATATTATAATATAAATGTATATGTAAAAAATAAAAATATTTAATAATTATTAAAAATAAATAAATAAATTCTGCATCCTGTATTTCCTGGGTTTCAGTTGAGTGTTTGGAGTCATTTGGTAGAACTGTGAGATTCTGGAGGAGTTGTGCCACTTCGGTTCCTTATATTTCTTTCTTGTCTTTTCATGTTGATAATTTTGGATCAACTGTGATAGATTTTTCTTTTCAGTTTTGCATGCATTTTTGTTAAGACTATTTTTTTGTTGATGACATATCCTGGGATAGCTGATTATTATGAATATATTTCCACTTAGATTTTATGTACTTTTAGTGAAACTTTATTACTATTATTTTGACCTAGTTTGCACTGTATTAGAGCCTGAGGGTCCGTTGTAGGTCTGAGAAGAGTGGCAGGTCTGTTTTATACAGTGCCCTTTGTAATTACTACTCTAGTCTTGTCAACACTGTGTGGTCTAAAGGAGTATGGGAGCGACTTGTGCTACATTCTCTCATAGGTGTGGTGTACATGGTGTTTTGTTATTCCTCTCTGCCAATGCTGCAGGGATGAATTACTGGCCTAGGGTCTGCAGGCCCTGCATAGCCATGCCTTCTTAGACCCTTGTTAGTGGTTTTAATTTATAATACTTTGAGTTAATATTCACCAACATTCAAGCTGGAGTGTTTTGTGGGTAGAGCAAGGCGTGTTAACACTTAGCCAGGCTAGGACGGTGAATCAGGAGAAGAGCACCAACACGCAACACTAGAAAAGTGCCATCCTCGATCCCATCCCTGCCTCGAAAGGATCAAACAAGTAAGAATGACAACAGCAACTAACAGTGAGCCAGATACAAAAATAAAGTGAAAACCAAGTACCAACTATGAAATCATAACGTACAATAGGTTTTGTGGGGGCCGAAATAATTTTTAAGAAGATGTTTTAAAATGAGGACAAAATAAGAAAGAAGAAATGGGGACGTTAAAAGCAAAAGAAAAGTTAGAATATTAAAAATGCAGAGGAAAAAAGTGTGAGAATGGTATAAAGTGAAGGATTTAATTACAAAGAAAAAACTTGAAAAGATAAAGAATTTGAGTATTGAGAGAAGAGATAGAGTAACAAAAACAAAAGAGAGTACTTGAAAATGTTATATGTAAATGAATATATGTGTATATACATATACACACAGAGAGGAAGGCAAAGGAAGGGAGGACAAGGAGGGAATCTGTCAATACAAAGGCAAAGGGAGGGAGGGAGAAGAGAAAGGGAGTGAAAAAGGAAAGATGGATTGGTCTTAATAAAAAGGAAGTAAATAAATAAAAACTCGGTCTCCACTGATATAGTTCTATAGGCAAGAATGTGTGTTTCTCCCTGTCTTCTGGTTTGCTGCACCTCTTGAAGAAGGCAGGGCCTGGACACCTCTGCCCCTTTCTTTTTTTCTGTGTTTATCACCATCTAGTCAGTGGGAGTGGTGTGGAACCAGAGCTGCTTGGGCTAGCTTCATTTACCAACTTGGCAGTGCAGGGTAGCAAGGAACCAAAGTTTCCTGGGATGGCATTTTTCTCAGGTATATTAGTTTGATGCACCTCCAAAGGCCAGGTGGAATAAGATGTATTGCTCAGGCATTTCTATGAAGTCCCCTCAGAGGACAGGGCGACAAACTGTTCATGGTGGAATGGCTAAGGTTGGTCCTTGCTTTCCACCTCTCATACTGTAGTTCCTATTGTGGTTTCTAAGGCACAGTCACTGCACGAATACACCCCTGCTCAATTTCTGCAAACTCTTTAGTGGCTGCTGGAGCTGTCTTAAGGGAAAAGCTCATGTTAAGTTTTAAGATCAAATGCCATCCAAAAATAAAGGGGGGCTTACTTCATTTGTGTCTCAGACCTGAATCCTACTGCACTTACTTTTCAATGAATTTGCTTCATGGCTTTGGCTAGGGTCACATGATGCCACAAGGTAGATGCTGGCCAAATAGCCTGGCAGTACTGCTATGGGGTCTGAGCTACAGGAAAATGTAGCAACTTAATTAAGGTCCTGCGAGCAGCAAGTTTAGGTCCTGTCTTCTCAGAATGCTTTCCAAGACGGTACCATGCTGTTCCGTTGAGAACCAGTATTTCTCCAAATGCCAGCACACCGATCAGACTGCCTTCCTGTTCTTCTTGTTTCTATATATGATTTCCCCACTCTCTTTCTTTTTCTTACCCCACTTGTCTGTTGCACCAACAAGCTGCTATGGGCCCGTGCTAACACACTGTTTCTCAGCCCTCATTCTGATAACTTGTCCTCATCTCTCCGAGTCTCTGCTAATTGTAAGCTTCAATACCCCAACTACCGCTTCTACCTCACTCAGGGCTGTTTTCCACTCCCAGCTCTGAAATGCTGAGAAGCTGGAAATTGCTCATTGCTTCTAATTCACCTGACTCCCTTTATAACTGTTCTCTTATTTGTTTCTGTCTTTTTATATAGTTATGAGATTGACTAAAATGCCTCCTTCTTCCCCCTTTTGTATGCTGATGCAGTTAGGTGCTTTTTAGATTTATTTCTGAGACATGATTATATGCAGAGATTAGTTATATGATAGTGTCCTTTTTTGCATTGAACTCTTTGTTTCTAAAATGATACTGTAAATGTCATGGAAAACAAGGACAATGATAGCTTATTCATGTCCCCCCCAAGTCTAGCACAGTGCATGGCAGCAAACACAGTTGAGTATTAATGAATGAGTGAATGAATGAATGAATGAATGGATGGATATAAATGAAAGGATAGCTGGATGGGTGGATGAGTGAATGGTTTATTGCTGGAGATGATATATTTTGGCTGTCTCCTGAAGCTGAAAAGCTCATGTTAAGTTTTAAAATCACAGAGTAAGACGTCTTATTAAGAGTTACTATTATAATCAAAGTCACATCATCACTTTGCTGCAACTAAGTTCTTATTGAATCTATTAAGTACTGTGTCTATGCTTGAGGGTGTGAAATAGTAGGTAAAGAGTTACTTTTGTGAGTCAATCTGTGAAGGAAGATATTTCATGGATTTTTTTGCCTCTCGTTTGACATGACTCTGGAAGGGTTGGACTAGATGCTCTAATACAGAGCCTACAGGTCGTGCTTGTGAGTTCACATACTCAGCAAAGCCATGGAGACTGGTTTGGTAGGTGTTGAGAGAACAGAAAGGCCTGTCAGTGGCAGCAGGCCTGAGGTAAACTTAGGCCTCGGGGGGGTGGGGGTTGTGGGTGTATGAGAAAGTTGCCAGTACCATGGGGTTGATTAAATGGCTGGTTATGTCCATTTGTGATCTATTCCATACTTATAGGGGACAGCTGGCCGAACTCCAGGGCAGCTACTCCTCTTTGGTAATCATCTGGAAGTGACCATTCAGAGACACACTCTTGACCACGAGCCTGCCATAGTTCCATGTTGTGCAGTCCATCAAGTATGTCTAGGCTTCCAATGATGTCAGAAGCTAGTACTCCCAGGGGCCCACTCAGTGGTGATGAGAAAATAGTCATAGGCAAGATATTTAATTGGAAATTCAGTTTGCTCCATACATAAAAATGTCTTTGATGTTTAAAATAATTAATATTTTTGTGAGTTGCTTTCAAGTTTTATTTGACCAGTGTGGTGCAGGGTAGCAGTAGAACTGTACAAATGTTAGCCAAGTGATGTATGTGTAGAAAGCAGCACAGAGTCCAGCAGGCCTGGGCTTCTGCCACTTGTTTGTATCTCTTTAGAGCCTCAGTTTACAGAGCTCCAAACTGGAGTAATGACAGTGCTTGCCCACATCAGATGCTTTAGTCTGCCCAAAGGTCTGATTGCTTGTCCCACCTCTTTGCTTATTTCTTGGACATTTCTCCTTGTTATTCTTGATTCAGAATGACTCTACCTCTTGTTGCTAGGACAACACAATAACTTTTTAACTACCTTTCAGATTGATTTTGTCAAATGTCATTCTCAACCTATCCCTCCATCCTTCAGAAGGATGCTCTCTTTATTGCATGGTGCCTTCTTCTTTCTGAGTTAATTCTTTTGTTTATTCTTCACACACCCTCCTGAGAAAGGAATGTCTGGAGAGACAGAAAGTATCCACTGCCGCCCCTTCCCTACTGCTTATTGGCTGCCCGTTTTGTTTCAAGCCTTATCTGCTGCATGATACAGTATTTGGTGTTTTAATGTGGACAGGAGCATCGGTGCCCTGCATTTTTTTTCTCTTTTCCTTAATCTGGATGGCTTTCATTCACCTTTCTGCCTGCCTAAAGGTGTGCTATCAAGCTATGTCTTCAGGCAAAAATGTTGTATGGGAGGGAGAGTCAGTAAGATATATGGTCTCTACTTTTAATCAGTTTGGGTTTAACAAAGTATTAAGAGTCAGCTTTCCTCAAGAAGATGTATGGGAGTTGTGAGGCTTGGGATATAAATTTTTAATTTTTTTTGAGTGAGCTAGAGTATAATTCACTAACAAGTAGGATTTGTAGCATCTCACAAAAAGATATTTTTCATTCTATCAGGTAGCTTCAGGAATAGTGAGGTAACTGACACGTGCTGACTGTCTGAAATGGGCACTGCATCCAGGGCTGCTTTCCGGACAGAAAACAAGATACAGCCATTCCTTCACAGTCCGGAAGTCGACAGTCTGCAGTAGGTTGCCAGCTGGACTAGGTTTTGTCGGCCCTAGGGGAGAACTCCTTTTTTGGTCTGATCCAACTTCTGCTGGTTGCCACTTTCTTTGTCTTGTGAGCGCATCTATTGGTTCTGTCTTTCTACCACCTTTCCATTGGTGAGCTGTCTTCTCTGTGTCCTTTCTAAGGGTACTCCTGTTTGAGCTTAGCACCCATCTTGGTAATCCAGGGTGATGTCTGCAAAACTTAGTTATATTTGCAATAACCCCTCTTAAAAAAAAATAACACACATTTCGAGATTAGGACATGGGCCATGGAGCTACCATCCAGCCCTAAAAGAGCTCCCAATGCACGAGGCCCTTGAAGATGTGTGGTTTCCACTAGTAATCAAAAAAAATGTTTTCATCTGGTCCTGGTCACCACAAAGCAATTGATGTTTTGCTGGTTCATTCATTCATTAATCAGGGCAACCATATCATAAGACAGGCCTTTTGCCAGACTTCTGTATTGAAGCCAACAATTGAAAATACGTCCCTCATAAAGTCATTGTACCTAGAGAGGCCAGTTTTCTCATGAGGGCCCCAATGTCCATGTTCATGAATAACTGCAGAAATAAAGAGGCAAAGACATGAAGAGAAACTCTGCAATTAATCTTTGGCATGGAGAGGCTACAGGAGGTCCAGGTAGAAGACTCATTTCATGATTTGCCCACTGAAAGTATTTGAACTGACTCTGAGTGTGTAGGGTGGCTTTATGATGCAGATGGAAACCAGCTAACTTGAAACTGCCTTTGTGCATCATCTCAGTTTATTTAATAAGTCCCTTGGTTATCATGTAAGGACCTTGTAAGACAGCGCTGCCTTCACATCTCTATGTATCTTAGGTAAGTTGTTTACTACTAGAGAAGTGTTGGGATTTGTCTGTGATTTCTTTACTATTAAAAAAAGGCAAAGGAAAAAAGACCAGCACACACTTACAGTTACCTATTATTGTAATTACTCCTCATCATTTGCATTCCATTCTGCTTTTTCATTTGGGAAAGTGAAGGGTGGAGTGAACAGCTGGTGCCTTTGTAATTACATATAACCCCAAACCTGCCTTTTCTGTACTCTCTTGAGAGCAGAAAAGAAATGTCATCCTCTGTC
>OU015742.1:12273196-12302600 GCA_907169655.1 Acomys percivali | reverse complement strand
ACACACAACAGGCCCTGACACACACACACACACACACACACACACACACTCTCTCTCTCTCTCTCTCTCTCTCTCTCTCTCTCTCTCTCTCTCTCCTGCTTGTGGATCAGGATGTAACGCTCTCAGCTTCTGCTCCAGTGCCATGCCTGTCTGCTTTGAGCCGTGATAATAATGGACTAACCCTCTGAAAGTAGAAGCAAGCCCCCCAATTAAATGCTTTCTCTTATATCTGCTCCCCGCCATGATAATAATGGAGTAACCCTCTGATACTGTTAGCAAGCCCTCAATTAAATGCTTTCTTGCATAAGAGTTCCTCTTCACAGCAATAGACCAGTAACTAAGATACACAGAGACGTAAATACATATACGCAGATATGTGCATACACACACACACCAGATACACATGCTTGCACACAAGACACAGACATACACACATACAGACTCACACAATCAGATACACACATAGACACACACACTATATACACACACATGCAAATGAGTATACACATGCAAAGACACAGATGTAAACTCTTGTACACAGATGCACAAACACATGCACACATGCATGGACACACATAGTGAAATGATTATGATCTCTATAAAAAAAGTGTGAGAGATTAATATCTTAAGAAGCTTGATTTATTCATTCCTCAATGCCTACATATGACATCATGCTGTGACCCCAAAGTATATGTACTTATATATGCCAATGAAGAAGATGGTATTAGCACCTTATATAATAGTTACATGGGAGGGCCCTCACTTTAAAGATGAATTTGATGGAGGGGGGGGAATCTCTTCTCCATGCAGATGACAGCACCTCTCAGCAATGGCATGGTACAGCCCTATAGGAAAGGGTGTTCTCCTTATGACTTACTTGGTAAAAAGGACCCTCATCTACTTTTCGACCTACCTCAGACTCTTTGGTGGTATAGTACGGTTACAAAAAATTACCTGCCTTGAGGAGCTACAGTGGTGTTTCAGTAGTTAAGAACCCTGGCTGCTCTTCCAGAGGATCTGGGTTGGAAACTCAATACCCATATGGTGGCTCACAACTCTCTGTAACATCAGTTTCAGGGGATCTGATGTCCTTTTTGGCCTCTGTGGCAACAGACTCACACATGACACATAGACATACATGTAGGCAAACACCTATCACATAAGATGAAATAACCCTCTTCAATGAGAGATCACAGCCTTTTGCTATTTGTACTCAAGCTAATGTTTGGACTGTAATATTTGTAACATTATGAGTAGCAATTAAAGAAAAATGGACCTTTTTAAGAAGCCACCAGCAGTACATTTCTGTCAAAGAGGAACCTGAGTATTTCAGAACCCTTTTGGGGAAGCTGTCCAAATGGACCTTTTATTTGTGCAGATACAGCAGAGACCCACTGAGCAATGGAGAGAGTTTGAGCTAAGTCACAACAGTGTTAAGGTTGCTCAGAGCAGGGAACGTCGACTTGCTTCTTCTGGATAGCTTGATGGTTTTCAAGTGGAGTGTCTGTGTCTTTACATGTGTTTTCCCAGGTGCTCACAGGCCTCTTTGGTTATCATTTCCCAGCTGAGTCTCCCTTTAGTGCCTTTCAGGGAGTAAGGAGGTGCGTTGATCTTAGAGCAGGGTGATAGTGAGGTGATGGAGGGAGGCGGTGTCTTCTCTCGCTTCACTGCCAGGTCCCCAGACTAGCCTTGTGTCTTGGAGGGGTACACAGGGGCAGAAGCCGACATTGTATTAGATTTGGAGTACCAACTGGGCTTTGCTGGGCCCAGGAAGGAGAGTTGGCCTAAGATGGGAAGCAGATCTGCGACCCCTGTCCTTTCTACAGTACCATTTTGACTCCGGTCTCTGGACCAGGCCTCCTAAGCATCAGAGCATGAACAGATAACAAAACTAGATGCAGAACTTATCATCTCTTGGAAACATTTAGCTATGAGACCAACCATAGAGTAGCTGGAGAATAACATATTGAAGCAGTGTTCAATGTTTCAAGGAGAATTCTCCTGAAAGAACGGATGCTGCCACTGCCAGTAGGCAATCAGCGGTTTTTATGAAGAAGACACAAACCCAAACTACAGAACCCCTTAGGTTGAGTCCACAGGGAGGTGGGGGAGGCAGGTGAAGGGGAGTGCCTTTCATCAGAACCAAGGTACTGTGTTCTGCTTGATGGCTGCCTTCTGACATTGGGCTGGTGTGCTCAATAAAGAACAGTTGGGTGGAGCAGGGGCTGGGGCCAAGACTGATCTCTGCTTGAAACCTCTAGGAACAGACTGAAGGTGAGTGCTGCAGGGGACAAGGAAGACAGGAGTGGTGGCTTAGACTGTAGGTGGAGATGGGGAGATGGGGAGATGGGTAGGATGTGCATTTTATGTTGCTTCTGGAGAAGAGAGCACCAGGTACCAGAAGGAGAAAGGCCATGGAACCATTGAGCTAGAACTGGAAGGCAGCACATTTGGGGGTCATGTATGTAGCTTTAGGCAAGTTGAAAAGTGAAGATATGAACATTAAAGTTTGTATCATTACCTTACTAACGCTCCAAAGGGGAGAGAATGAATATCCCTATGCATTCTTAATCTTCTTTATCCTCTGCTCTCTGCCCCTCTACCCACCCATTCTCTATTGACTAAGGCCTGAAAATGTAAAGTGAAAACAATCCCTTTTCTTTCTTAGAGGTGAATATATTTGCAAAGTAGGTGCTGAGTGAACCTGTTCAGCAGAGCAAATGGCTTGTCCCGGGAGAGACAAGATTAGACATTTATTTGCTTGTAGAGAGCTTGAAGACCCTGAGCGTGCTTGGGGAAATGAAATTGGGAACACTGGTGAAGAAGAAAAGGAAAGCTAGGATGGGGCCCGGAAACTCTGCCATAGGGGCCCCAAAAGCTAGAGTACTTCAGCGGAACGTACTTTGCATTTATAATTGCAACTGTGGTTTGCAAACATCTTCTGTCCTATAATAGTTCCTCTCCAGGATCTTTAGCGCATCTTTTTACAGCACGAAGCATGGAGTTAGTATGAACATGTCAAAGATGTGTTATCAATGAAGAGCACTTCTGTGCCATGGGGTGGACACACAGGGTGAAAGCTCGGTCCTTTAGACAGCTGTTCATTTACCCAAGAGAAGAAAGAGTCTTATGATTTCTCATGCATGGTCCTTTGAAACCAGTAGCTCCCTGAGGTTTTTATGAGGTCTGTGTCCTGTGTCCAGGGCAGGTAACTTTGTGCTCTGTAAGGAGTGCCAGCCTGGCCGCCATTGCCCTCTTCTGGTAAGGGGCTAATGCTACAGATGCACTGAGTTTTACGAGGAAGGAAAATTTACTTCTGTTTTCACTTCGATGAACTGTGCTCTGCCAGCTGGCATTAATCCCTATAGTGAAATGAATGCTTGCTTTTGGTAGTATAATGTATACACACACCATATAACTGTATGAGAGGCTAACCTTATTTACAGTTTTGGCTTATGGGGACTACCTTGGATATCCCTGTCATTTTCCCCATTTGACCACTTTCTCTTTGGTGAAAATACTTCTTTTGCCCCTTTCTCTGCTTATGAAAGCGTGTCTGACTGCTTCATTAGCTAACACATGTGTGAATCTGTATCATTGGTAGTGACAGCAATTGCAATAAATATGACTTTAATCAATTTTAGTATCTAATATCTATATTATAGGCCTGGGATAAACAATTCATGTTCATTAGGGGAATCTTAGTATTTCTTGGTGACTTATTTACATGCTTTATAATTCAGAGACTACTTTATGTTACATGGTAAAACTCTTACTACACTGAAGTAACTGAGTCCATTGGGAAAGGGCAGTGAGAATATGGAATTTCAGTCCTTGCTTGTGTAGTAACTACTGTAAGAACAGGCCCTGCGACTTTGTCTGTTCTGATTAGTCTTTGGCATCTTCTCTTTCCCTCCCTAGTAGAAAAGTAGATATGCTTTCAGGTGAATGAATGCACTTTACTGTACCATAGTGAATGTTTATGTGGGAAATAGTGTTTTATGAGGCATTTAAATACTTCTTTAATGTAACTCTTTTTAAAATGTAGAGGTTTAGTTATCCCATTAAATAGCTACCTGACACTTAAACCCAAAGGGTAGTACAAATAAGAGCTAGCCACTGTGCTTCTTCATTTTATTAGAATGTAAAGACATAATGTTCATCTTTTCATCTGGATCAATTTGATATCGATAATTAAGTTAATTGGAAATTTTTTCTAGGAATTTAATAGCAAAAGGAAATGCATCTAATGCCATGATCCTATTTGAGATTAATTATGCATAGAAGAGTCCTGAGCTAATAATCCATCTATTCCTATATAAAGAGCTCTATACATATTACCCAAAAGAAAAGTGGTCAGTGTTTCTGGAAGAACAGCGGCATTATTACCATTCTGATTTTCACCAAAGTAAAGATGCCTATAGTCTATCCATAAAGTATCTGTTACAACTCCTCCACTATTTCATAAAGTGTATCCCCCCACTCAGTCCTTCTTCTTCCTTCCTTTGTTGTTAAAAGTGAGCAGTCATGTAAAGAATGCTTTGTGTAGTGGCTGCTGTCTGTCAGGTGTTGAGGTGGTGAGTCATGCTGCAGTTGTTTTTCCTACCATGTTACATGGTATCTTAATGAGAACTCTCACCCATAACATCTGTCAAGGCAGATTCTTGGAGGATCTTTCCTTTGCTCTAGGCATTGAGATAATTAGCAGCAGTCCAAGCTCTTACTCCATTGACTCTGGACCATTTGCCCTCTTTTGCATCCTCCTCCCAGCCTCTGATCCTTATAAGTTCTCCAGCACTGAGAAGTCAGCCTCCTCCACGTGGGAGCTTCCACGTGGGCCTCTCCACATGGGAGCTTCTTCATGGGCCTCTTCATGTGGGCCTCTCTACGTGGGCACTAATGACAGGATAAACCAGATGATCTTTTGTAGTGGGGGTTGGCCTGTGCTATGTCGAATGCTCAGCAGCATTCTTGTAGTCTGCCCACTAGATGCCAGTTGTGGCGGCCCTAAATGTTTCCAGACATGATGTGTGGGAGGGAAACTGTATATTGGGGGGGGGCAAAATTACCCCCCCCCCATAATTTAGAACCTGAAGTTTTAGAATCTTCCTTTACTATAGTATTTGGAGGTAATCTACATTATCACACGTCCCTAATAGGTGCCAATGTATGGCATACAAGAAAGCCTGATGTTTCTTTAAGTTGAGGAGTTGAGGATGGGGCAAAAATGTCCTGTTAAGGAACAGTGCCCAAGGCAGAATTAATCAGAAAGCACATACCAAAAATAATTTAGCTGCTTTTCTTTTTCCCCCACCAAAGAAAAATATTTAGTCCCTCTGTCAGTTAAATTAGAAACAGGCCCCACAGAACTTGGTTTCGTGAGACTAATTCTCAACTAGCAATGTTATGGCAGAGGCAATGAGGGAAGGATAGAAGCAGACTTACAGGTAGGTAGGCCTGAAGAAGAGTGTAATATGACCCAGAAAGAAGAAAACAAGGTGTGCTGCACAGCGAATAGACTGAAGAGGATCCTCAGAAGCTTTTGGATGTCTTTGCAATCATAACCTGCACGTTAGCTTCTAGAAGTCTAGGTCAGAGCTCACCCTCATTGCCTACCCTGCTTGAAAGATGCTCAGGGTTACCGTCTTCCCCATCTCTCCAGTTGTTCTACTAAATGATCCTACAGAGAAGCCCAAGTAATGTTAGAGTACATGTGGTGATGCCAGTGCAAAATGCTCATTGTAATGTGTTTTTGTTGTTGTTGTTGTTGTTGTTGTTGTTGCTTTTTGTTTTTTGTTTTTTTTTTAAAGAAAGAAAGTCAATGAAACATCTCCACCAGTGCGGTCATGCAGGTGTTCCAGTGTGTGTCCAGTGACAAAAACCACTGTCATAGGTCAGAGTATGGCCCCAGCTGCATCAAGGTTACTTGCAATCCTATTAGAAGTGCAAATTCTCCATCCACCTTGCTCCCTCCACGGAAAGCCTTAGCAATCTTCAGTGAATCTTACACACATTGAAGCTTGAGGAACACTATTTTAGGCCATAGAGACGTGGAGACACCAGTCAGGTCCCAAGAATCTGGGTTATCTTACAGCACATTTTATTACCATTATTCCATAGTCACTGCTGTAGTCTTCAGAGTTCAGTGGCCTCAGGAGACTCCTCACTTACCCAGAGGAGGATGCCTGGGAGATGTAAGTTTCCACTGAGAACCTTTATAGGTTTAATTGCTAATGCGTAGGTGGCAGCTGATACTGAGTTGTCCCGCCCACTCAGTTTAGCTAAGCTTTCAACCTCTCGCTCAATATTCTTAATTAATGATCTGCAGCTTCTGAAGCTGGTTCATCAGGGGTCTCTTGTCTCAGCAAGTCTCCCCTTTGAGCATTCCTTGAAGAGGGTGTTATTCCCAGCAGTCAATTAGAAAAGAAAAGTAGAGGTGGCTCTCTAGAAGTCCTGTGACCAATTAGCTACCTCCCTTCTTCCTCTTTGTAGTTCTCTAAAACTGGGCCAGAGGAGGAAAACTTGAGTTCTGACCAACAGCCCTGGCCGTGTTTGTCTAATACACGTTTGTCTCGTTTGGATTTCAGTTTCCTGCCTTAGGCAGGAATTGATTGAAAATTCCCTTTGAACTCTTGATCCTTTTGTGGGAAGTAGTTACAAGCTTGCTTCCCTAGCTGGGAGAAGTTGAACTGAGAGCGAGGGACCTCAGCACCAAGCGTGAAAGGTCATTCCCACCAACACCAAGGGACGCTTAAACAAGGGGCTGTAACCATTTTAAGAATCACACTTGAACTTATTTTTATTTTTATTTTTTATTTTATAAAGTAGGGCCCATGTGAAAGATGACTGAGAGCTTAATCTTCTTAATCCTCTATTTCTAAGTAATATTTTTTATTGCTTATCTTCTGTTTACAAGGAAAATACCTTTAAAACTTTCATGGGATCTATCACCTTCCTTGGTAAAGTTCATAGAAATTTCCCAGGTTAGTCCCTCTCATTCCCTCACAGGCAGTGCTGAGGAGTGTTCTGGAATTCCCTGTGGGATGGGAATCCCCTTATCACTGGGCACATGCTATTACTGTGTCCTGATTCTGTTTGCACTTTGTGGCTTCAGTCTCTTACTAAAATAATGTAACCAGGCAGTTTGAGCAAGGAGCAGCTTTGGGATGTAATTGCTGTCCACTAGTTTGCCAGTAGCTATATGTAAAATTTGAAGTTAATGAATAATTGCTGATTAACCAATCTCATTTGTCCTTACTTCACAAGTGACTCACAATAATACAGATAAAGAACACCCCCATTATCATAGAAATCCATTAGACTGTGCTGTTCAGTTTTTTATATTTTTGTTTTTTCCTCACTGGCTGAGTTACTGGTGAGAATGTTGTCATTTGTTAACTCCTCTCAATTTATAACTATTTTAAATGAAGTAGTTACTATTTGTTAACACTTCATGTCCTACATTGTCATCTTGGCAAGAGTAAGTGTTACTACTCCCCATTTTACAGATAAGGGGATTGAGATTCAAACAGGCTTAGGAATTTACATACACAGAGCACATGCTTTCAAAGTTAAAATTCCCCTTACAAAATACATTCTCTGATTTTTGAGGTCAGTAAGCTCACATCTTTAGGGACACACTTTAGAAACATAAAAGGCAGTAACCTCTGTTCCTTGATGCTTGAAGTGGCTGCTATGAGCACAGCAGGCAATCAGTTGCTCCTCCTCTGTGTGGTTTTAATATCTTCTCAGAGAAAAAGACTTGTATTCTGCAGTGGCAGTGTGGTGATTTATTCAGTCATCCAATCTTATGGATTTGGTGTCAGTAGAGTTTAATCTTCTGGGTTGGATGGTGAGATCACTTCCTGTGACAGTTCACTTCCTGTCTGTAAAGCCCTTCTGGTATACAAGTCTTCCTTACATAGGTCATATAGTTGTCTCCTCATGTTTGTTCTGCTTTGCCTAGTTCTCTATCCGTAAGGCCAGGAACAACTCAAAAAGTACTCATCTACCTTTAAAAGCCTTGTTAACATTATTTTATTCTATTTTCTTGGTTTGAAAGTTATTTTTCTTTTCTTAATCCTTCTCTCTCTTTGAAAATGCTTAATAATTAAGCACTAAACACATAAAGCCTGAGTCATCAGGCCAGTTACTCTGGCCATTAATGCTAAAGTAGCCTAATAGGAAATGAATATCTTTGGTGTCCGCAGCATTACACTACCAATGGTAACCTGACTCTCGACTAAGAATACTGCTGTGCTGGACCTCTTAGATTTTTAGGGCCAAATATTTGTTCTTAACATGAAGCAAAGTTCTATCTTTATAAAAAACACTAACTAGTTAGATTGGTCTCATCCTTCCAAGTGTCGTGGATACTATTTTAAGATTCTCCATTCCATACAATCTAGTTTTGCTGCCTGGGATATTCACCTATCCATTTCTATTTCACGTTGTTCACATATTTTGTGAGCATGTTCATTTCACTGTATTGTTATTTTCCACCGTATTGGCAAAACCTAAAGAAGAAAAAAAGGAGAGCAATCTTGGAACCTAGGAAAAATTTGTTCCCATCGCCTGTTGGCCTTTGTTGTTTACTGATTGAATCCATCCAATTATTCCATTGTCCTGGTTTTTGTTTGTTTCTTTTAATTAACTGAGAACTGCTTGCATAATCTTAGATTCATTTTGTCAGTATATTTTGAGCTCCTACCCTCAGCCATATCCTTTAAAATATAGAATGTCAGGACTTTTTAGCAGATTTGATGTGGGATATGAGGGAAAAGTCCAAAGTTTTTGGCGTGAATAGTTGGAAGATGAGAGTTGCCATTTGCCAAGCCAGCTCAACTAAACCTGGTGGGAGCACATTCCTGGGGGGGACAGGATAGTTTTAAGTCTATTAAATTGTTTGTTCAATACCTAAGTGGAAACACAGGATCATCAGTTGGCAACTGGATGCATGTATCTGGTGTGGTTGGAGGTCTAATCAATTGGAAAAAAAAAAAAAGATGCCATCCATCCATTTGTGGACTGCCCAATATCTGAAACTTGAGATGTGAGATATATGATGCTAAGATAGAGTCAAAGATTGGATCGTCAAGTCTTCACTACCTACAAAGCCAGTTTGATGGGAACAGGAACCAAGAAAATGGGCTACTGATGTCCCTCCCATACATCAAGGGGAGGACAGGGTGAGTGAACTACTTTGTTATATGGCACTAAGAGGTAAAAATAACAGAATAACCATTGTACTTGGCAATGAGGACCACTGGCCATTGGTAATAGATGCTCTTCTAGTGATATATTGTGGAGGACATAGGAAACTGTGCAACTCTTTACTAGCAATTTCTGTGAATGTGTGCTTTTACCTCACTTTCTACAAGTCATGGCAGTCCAGGAACCCTTCAAGGAAGAAAATGAGGTTTGATTTTAATAACAGGGATTTTCTTCTTGATTGCCCCTCATAATCTGCTAAGAATTAAAAGATGAAAAGCCTTGTTGACCTTTGAATACATTAATTGCCATACCACTTGTCAGTTCTGAATGCAGTGCTACTACCAGTGCCCAACACACTATGGTGCTCACCCTCGGCCCCCACCCTGTGTCTAGAGCAGACTCCCATAAGCCTGGGGACCCACGCTCATTAAAGAACTCAAGCAGTATTGTAGCATCTTACTGGTTAGAGTTTATCCCACTTTCTTTCCATTTCTGCACTTTCCTTCCCAGTCCTTGCTAGTTGCCAGTATGATCCATCTATCACCATCTTTATTGTCCTACTTCAGAGGATGATATTATGGTGGGTTGGTTTCATGTTAGTGTCAAAACCTGGAAGTGAACCAGAAGTGACTTTTTAAGATGATTAACAAGGCATTATTTCATCTGTGGTTCTCATCCCTGGCTCCACATCACAGTTGACCTCCAGAGAAGTCTTTTTTGTTGTTCTTTTTAAAGACAAAAATTTGTACTAACTAAAGGAGCTATTTGTGGTGTCTAAAGGAATTTTGGAATTGGGTATTCTAGTGAGCTCCACCTTCTATTGCATTATGTGGTGAGACTTTGCCAGTGACTGTGAGCTGTCCTCTACAGTTCATACGGACCTACATCAGCGTTTCTTATACTACAACAGTCATGAAAATCATCTTAAAACATGGAGTCTTACACCCATCCTGACAATGTGCATGAGATCACATACTTGCAACTCTAACTAGCTACAGAAAATGCTGGTACTTTGAGAACCAATGGTCAAGACTGGACACTGTGGTGATAAGTAACCCTCAGGTTATAAACATAGAGAACTTTCCCCAGAAGAGTAACCAAAAGGAAGAGTATGTCAAGGACAAAAATGGGCATGGCACTTGCCTCTCTGGGACCTCTTCGGCTCTGGTGACCCTGCAGAGGTACAACCCTCTCATATGCACTGTGTATGGGGAGTCTTTAATCTAAGGCTGTGTCTTGGTTTGCAGCCATACAATTAGATGCTGTTTTTGTCTGTACAGGTAATGCATAGCATTGTCTTTGGTCTGACAACTCTGGTGCACGGGTGTGTGTGTGTGTGTGTGTGTGTACACACCTGTATAAAGTAGTATTTTCCCAGAATTACTAACCCAGAAAAAATTAAATGACAAGTTGATTGGGTTAAGTGCAAGCCACAACTTTATTTGGCAAATTTTGGTTACTTTAAAGTAGAAGAAAAGAACACTGTTGTGGGAATACTCTTTAAATTATTTTGTATTTAACCAATGAAACTCTGAGAGAGGGGGGGGGGAGAGAGGGGGCATGAAGAGAGGGAAGGAAGGAGGGAGGGAGAATTTACAGGTATTGATCCTCCTATTGTTTTCTAAATTCCTCTAAATCATTTAAAATCCTCAAATTCTTGATTAAAGATTACTTGGTCCCACCCAAGGATACAGGAAAGTTATGTCACAATCCTTTCACCTTCATTATCACTCACAATTTGCCCTCTACGACTACCTTACCCTTAAAACTACCTCTCAGTCTAGGTATTGGTCACTAGGGGAATATTAGAGGATTTTTCTTTGACTCATAATATTTTATAAATTCCTCCAGCTTAAGTTTTTAGTGTGTCATCAGGAATATAAAAGAATGTTTTCAAATGCATACACATGCACTTATACATACATACATATGTACATAAACTCACAGTATACACACACAACTTTATACACATGCACAAACCACATGTACACATACACACATATACTCAGACACTTATATACACATAAACACATCTGCATATACACACAAACAAATATGCTGACGTAACACAGTTATAAAGAGAGAGGGGAGAGGGACAGAGAGAAGAGAAGGGGGTGTTAAAATTTTTACAGGTATTGATACTCCTATTGTTTCCCAAACACTACTTCAGGGTACATAAGCATCATTGGTCCCAATCATGTCTCAGGCCTGCCTGCATGTTGCTAACTCTGGATTTTGCCTGCTCTGCATGCAACCATTTAGAGACTTTCAGGAGTCCACAATACTTTCTAGTGAGTTACCTTTTCTCTTATGTTCTCTGTTGGAAAAGTTCGGAAGGGCAGCATTTATATTTTTCACTTTGCCATCTGGCATGATTATAAGCCAGCAGCCTACTCTTCTAAGAGTAAAGCTGCAAAAGGATTCTGAGCATTTATCAGACCTTAGTCGAGTTAGGTAAATACTTGTATACTACATATACGCAAATTTTTTTTAACTAATAATTTAGAGTCTAACTAAAATGCCCTGGAATTTGAAGTAAGTACCACCTTTGGAGGAGAGGAAAGGCCGGGGCAGTGGCGTGGCAACATCACCTGCACCTGCCCTACACCTAGCAATGAGAAGTGATGGTTCCCATGTTTCCTGTCCTGAGGAGAACTGCAGAGCATTTCTTCTGAGAATAGCAAAGAGCACCTAATTATGGCTGAGGAGGAAGGGAAGCTGTGCTCCTGCTGTGCTCAGAAGCCTATTTTGTTCATCTCTCTTTACTCCTGGGAGAAAGACTCAGAGCTTTGAGAGCAGAGAACTCTAGAAACTCCTGATTAGTGGAGATGATCCAAGCTCCTGCCAGGGAGAAGCAGGACCTGCTGGCTGCCCAGGAGAACCACTGCCTGCCGAGCATGGAATCTTCCAGAAGCCTACGAAAGCTCTCTTGTACATTGCCACTGTAAGAATTGATTTTTTTTCTTTCAAAGAAAAAAGAATCTAATCAGTCTATAATCAAGCCTAGGCTGGGTTGTGAGAAAACTCCAGATGGAACCTTGTGTTTCATTAGGCTTTTCATTGACTTAGATGGCAAAGGAAGAGCTTGATTCTGACCAGGTTCTCATACAGGTAGACCACCTTTTATTATGACTGCAGGATATACAATACAATATTAGCAGTGCTTGTGGCCATTAGAAATCACAGCTCTTTGTGTGTTATAGCTGTTGAAGATTAATTTTAAAGATTAATATTAATTTAACAGTAAGATTAATAGTAAAGCATCTGTGCAAATACCGGGACCCGTATCGTCAGTGCCTTCCAGGCCTTTGCTGCTCTGGCTTCTCGCTCAACCCAACTCTTGCCTTGGTCTTCACTCATTTTCAACCCAGTGCCTGCTTATCCTATTTCTCCTTTCTGGGAAGATGACCCGTCTTCACTCTCATCCCAGTACAAATAACATAACTGGGTAACATGAGGAAGACAGAGGCCCACAAGGTTACTCTTCCCAGGTTTCCTGATTCCACCACAATGCTGAAGAGAAGCCACCTAGCATCCTATTGAAGAATGCAAGGAGTCCAAAGCAAACAAGAAAGCAACTATCTGAAAATGGCAGATGTGTTCTTTACTCTCTTCAGTTTGCTGGTGTCACTGGCTCCATCAGTTTGTGATATGAGTCAGTGCCTGGAAAACATGCATACATTATTACTACATCACAGACTTGAGGTTGTTTTTAAGATTTTAATAAATGAACTTCAATAGAGTCATGTTTTTTTATCCCATATATTACAATTTTTGTATTTAAAAAGCATTCTGGGCATATTTTATCAGATTCTCAATTTGCTGAACAAAGAATTATGGCACATAAAAAGTTAATATCCCCCAGCTAAGATCTTGTAGTTGTGGCATATGACCTCCACCTGGTGGCAGCATACTCCTTAAGGGCTAGGTTTATAATTAGCAATTGAGAAGAAATTCTAAGCATAACAATATACTTGAGTATGGTCTTCAAACTTTATTTATTTATTTTTTTACTACAGCCCACAAAAAGAAATCAACCTGTCATTATAACTCATATACAAACTTATATTTCACACAGACTTACCATGTGACACACTGATATTTTTTATGGCTTTCTAATATTCTCTTTGATCTCTTTAATTAAAATAAAATTCTGGTTGGGTTGTGGTGGTGCATGCTTCTAATCTCAGTACTTGGGAAACAGAGGCAGACAAATCTTGGTGACTTTGAGGCCAGCCTTGTATACAGAGTTAGTTCTAGGACAGCTCAGGATACACATAGAAACCCTTCCTTGGGAAATCAAATCATCATCATCCCTTCCTTAGAAAATCACCACCACCACCACCACCACCACCACAACAACAACAACAACAACAAGAGCAATAAAATAAAAGTTTGGATGCATCAAACTGAATTGCAGTCAGGTAGCCACAATCTACTGGCCTTATAGTACACCATATTGTATACACATGGTTTCAGATATCATGCTTACATTTTAAACCTATTTATTAGTGACAAATAATTTAGAAATGGTGCGAAGAGCTGCTTTTAGGTGTACAACCCAGGGCCCCTTCTAGGACCCAGCATCTTCCTTTCACATTTGGCTTCTTCCTATACCACTCATGCTGCTCTGGCACTCTGATCACACATGGAGCTTGCTGTTGTGGAATCTGTTATGGAGCCATACAATAGATGTCCGTTGGTCCGGCCTATTTTGGTCATTCTGCTTCTAAGATGAGTCCATGTTGGCTGTGTCAACATTTTGGTGAATACCATTCTGCTATGTGACTAGAATACAACTAGTTTATTCTTATGGTGATGGTCCACAAGTCTGTCTTCAGTTTGGGTTAGTGTGAACAGAGCTCTGTTCCTCAGGTAAACTTGTAGGAACCTCATTAGCCAAATGGCCTCCTTGGCCTAGGCAGTAAACACAAGACTAGCTATAGAAAACTGGCAAATCATTTGCCAAGTGCTTGAACCTGGCTCCATTCCCACCAATGTGAATTTGGGGCCCTCCATCTCCTTCCTACCATTTGCTGTGGTGTTAGTTTTTGTACTTTAAGTCCTCCGATCCATTCTGTGGCTGTGGCTGTTGAATAGGAACAGAGTTTCCATGGTGGACAGTGATGTTGAATACCTTTTCATGTACAGTCATCCACTTTTCACATTTGCATTACATATTTAAGCTTACATTAACATATCTATTAGACTGTGGAAGTTGTTTACATATATTTACCTGTCATTCTTGTCAGACATGTGCATTTACAAATGTGTTTTATCTGGTCTGTGGCACACATACCATTTCATTGATGGTATTGCTGATGAGCAGAAATATCTTGATGTCCAGTTTAAGCAACAATTTTTCCTTAAATGTTTTGTATTTTCTAGATCATGCGTATGAAATATTTTCTTGCCCTGGTGATGAGAATAATAGTTTTTGGTTTTCATGTTAAGTTTGTAATCTATCTCAAATTAAATTTTGTGTCTTGTAATAAAGTAAACACTAGTTGAGCTTTAGTTTCTTGTGTTGTGTCTGATGTTCTATCATCATTTGTCAAATCTGCTTTCCTCATGTTTTCACAGAAGTTTAAAAAGGAAATTAAAGACCTCCTTAGTTAGAGGTGTATAAAAATGGCTTTCCTACAGGTCTGTCGACTGAATCTCTGGGTCTCTTGGGCACCACCAACCAATAATCTTGGTTGCCAAGTCTTTCCTATCTAAAGTGTTTGTTTACTGTTGTCTTGGGAACATCAGAAATGACTGGTGTGGTGTGAAGATTTGTACAACTACAGCCTCTGTGTGTATGCACACATGCACACACTATGCTTACACACTCCCATCCATATGCTCCTGTAGACGTCCCTGCATCATGGACTCCTGCATGCTCCCCTGCATGCATCCCTGCATTTCTTCCTACAGAGGCCAGAGGTCAACATCAGATGTCTTCCATTGATCTCCACCTTATTTTTGGAGGCAGAGTCTCTTATTGAACCTGGAGCTTGCCATTTTAGTTTGACAGACTGGCCAGTATGCTTGTGGAATCTGTGTGTCTCTGCCCTCCCAGGACTGGGATTTGAGGTACATACCAGTACAGTTACTCAAGCTTGTACAGCAGGCACATCACTCACTCAACCATGTCGCTAGCCTGCTTACAGCCTTTCATGCAACCCCTGTGCCTGCTGTCCAGTGCAGAGACATTAGCTACATGAGGCTATGGAATTCACTTCAGGTAAAATTAAAACGTCAGGTTTTAAGTCACAATAGGTATAACCTGAGTATCCAGTTGCCTACATCATTGTGCCACACAGACATGATATTTTCATTTTTTTCCTCTTAAAATAAGAAAGGAGGCCTTGAAAATTCAGAGCATATTTGAATAAAACTTTCTTTAGGTTTGATAACTAGCATCCAACATCTACTCCCTTTTCTCTCTGCCTCTGTCTTGTTTGTCTGGGTATTTATTGCTATCCCAAGCTCTTTGGTCCAGGTAATTACTAATCAAAAAGGCAATGGCTTATAAGGATTCTTTACTACTGAGAACGGAAGTCCCTGGTTCTGCATAGACTTGTTCTTTCTGAAGTCTACCTGGTACTGCCCTGTTCAGCTTCTCTCAATGTTTGGCAGCCATCCAGCTGCAATGGTGATGTCTGTGGTTTAAAGAGAATCATTTTGTCATTTCTATCCTAATTAAGCCTGTATTGCTTCTTAGCATTTCCACTATAAATATGAACTTGTGAACACTAGTAGCCTTGCTGAGATTCCATTCCGTGGTGATTTTGTTACCGTTCTCTTATGCATGGAGCACATGAGGTCCTCTGTAGTTGTCTGCTGGGCATGACCTGCACAGACACATTCTGCCATTAATAAACATTCACTCCTTCTCTTTCAGTGTGGGAATTTTGCAGTCCTGGTGGATCTTCACGTATTGCCACAAGGTTCAAACAAAGATTCCAGTTGGTTTTCTGAACAGAAGAAAGAGGTACAATAGCACACTTTGCTCTTGAAACAGTGTTTCTTGTTCTATCTGCTAGAAGAAATGTCAGCAGTTCTCTTCTCAGCTTTTGTTTTCATTAGTGTTGTTTTGTTTTGTTTTGTTTTTTAAAGTTGAATGATAATAAACTTTTTACTGAAACGCAGGAGTCTGCTGGCTGACAAGCATTCATGTGTGCCCACCACTGCCCTTCGATAGTTCATGTGCTCGTCTGTTGTTGATCTGGTTGGTTGTTTTGTGTATATGCATATGGTGTTAGGGATGAAATCTAGGGCCTTTACATGTTTGGTAGGTACCTTATGTCCTCTACCCAGGCTCTATGATTTAAACAACAAAAAAAAATCTAATCCCCTTTACTTTGGGGAAAAATTTGTTCCTTATAATAAAAGGGAGCTTAGGAAGCCAAACTATTCCAAGTGAGCAGGGATTATGATCTGAGTGATGAGAAGGATGGCGGCACCTGGAGCAGGTGTGGAGTTCATACTCCGCTAATCTCCACATCTGTATTAATCCTCACTTTCATCTTCGCCTCTTTTCACTGTCATGAGCCTTTGACAAGTGAAGAGGAGCTCCAGTGTTCCTCCTCTCGTGTTGGCCAGCCAGGAGAGCAGATGGTTCTTATGGTTGTGTAGTTAACTTTGAACAACACAGGCTTGCATTATATAAGTCTGCTGATGCATGAAATTTTAGGAGAATTTGGGGGGGGTGGGCAAGGAGACTGTCAGGTGAACTTCATTGCCTAGAAGTATTGAAATGTTTAAGAAAAACATAATTATTTTACTGTTGACTACCACAATTTACTATAGTTCATTAAGAGATTCTGTAAGCCTCTGTTGGCTTTAGAGTGAGCTCAGCTGCAGGAGTCTGCCTAAAACTGGACGAGTGGCCGATGCCAAATGAGCAGTTTGTCTCTCTACTAAGTTTCATGCAAGAGTAAAGAATTATCTCTTACAGTTGTTATTTAACTATGTAAATCTAACATAGAAAATGTGTCATGGCTGGGTTTTTTTTTTTTTTTTTCCATTAGTAAAGTTTTCCAGCAATAGTTAGCTATTACAGAGCCAGAGAGGTGGCTTGTCCCCAGAGGACCTGAGTTAAGTTCCTAGCACCCATTCAGAGTTCACAACTGTCTATAACTCTAGCTCTAGAGGTGCCAAGCCCCCCTTTGGCCATGTCATGACCTACACATGTCACAAACATTCACACAAACACACACACACGCACGCACATCAAAGTCAAAATCTTAAAAACTGACAAGAGATAGGAGCCTATTGTGAAGTCACAGTAGAGTCACCAGTTATCCTTGGCTTTCCAACGATGCTCCTACCCCATGGCTTTCAAGGATTGATTTTACAGTATTTGACTTCCCTAGGAGCTTCAGTCTCCTCTGTCTTCAAGTTAAAGAGTTTGACCAGATAAGTCTGGGTCTCCTGTGGTTTCAGTACCCTCTCTGTGAGCTCCTATGGTGGAGAGTCATTGTTTATTTCCTTCTGTAGTGAGGTAAAGACCTGTTCAAAAGTTTTGAAGCAGGCCAGTTGTATGTCTGCAAGTATAAAGGTGTTTGCTGCCCAGCACTGACTCCTCAGAAACTGCAAAGCGGAAGGAGAGAACTAATTCCTGCAAGATGTCCTCTGACTGCCACGGGTACACCATCGCATGTGCATGCCCACACAAGGATGCACATATATGGCACAAGTAAATGACTGCATGTAATTTTAAAACTTTCTTTCAAAGCATATTGTTTTCTCATTTCCTTCATAGTGTTTCTCTGCTGCCGTTACTTTTAGAGAAACAAGTAAAAGTAAGTTGTATTAAGCAGTAATGTTGAATGGCAATAAATTAGTAATGATAGAGGGAAAATGATATTTGTGATCATTTGTTCATTTCACTAAAACTAAACTACCCACCCATAAGTCACTTATAAAAATACATTTTCAGTCAAATGGTTATACCACCAGTACTTTATGGTCATTATTGTGCAAGGATAGCCAGTGACCCAATGGTGAGAAGAAGACAGGAGGTTTGGTAGGATTATTTATCATTAAGGAGACTGATTACGGACTGACCTCTTGAGGACTTTATATTTAGCAGGTCAGGACCTTTCCCCACCATTTACTTTCTTATAATCTCAAATTGTAGCTCACTTACACTTGTCTATATGATTCAGATTAGTGCATTCATTCCACCAAAGTGCCCAATATTTAACGGTAGCATCCGATAGGATCTAAAATACACCATTCCAGACCTAACGTTTCTATGTTCTTTCACAGATTGAAAACTTCAACTGTAGAGCTTTAAGTTAGTATTTAGGCAGTTTTGATCAAGAAATGGTTGATATGGAATGTTCTAGAGCCAGGATTATGTGAATCACCTCCCCTACAAAGCATGAGGCTAGATTTCTTGTCAAGGTGCCACATGCAGCTATGTTGTTCCAACTAACACCTACGCCAGAGCAGTGGGGCATGACTTAGCAGAGGTGCATGATGGGACCTGCAGAGAGGTCCTTCAGTGGTTACTGCAGGAGGTCTGCTTACTCTAACAAGCTGAGTTTTTCTCTCAAAGCAAAGTCGATAGTTTTAAGATGTTCCTTCAGAATATATGTTCAGTGATAGTAGAGTCAAGCTGAAATAATTTATATGCATGCCCTCAACAGCAGAATTGAGGAAAGGTAGTAACTTTACATTTGCTCAGTCAATGCTCCCTTTTTAAAAGATTTTTAGCTTGGCGTGGTGGCATATGCCTTTAATCCCAGCACTCAGAGGGCAGAAGCAGGTGAATCGCTGTGAGTTCCAAGGCCAGCCTGGTCTGCAAAGTGAGTCTAGGACAGCCAAGGCTACACGGAGAAACCTTATCTCAAAAAAGAAAAAAACAAACAAAAAAACCAAAAAAAAATTTTTTTTCTCCATCATCGATTGGGGCTTCATAAACAACCACTTTGATTACATTTCAGCAGTCACTTTGTATGAAAAGAAGACTGGACTAATATACTGAACATATGGTTCATTTGAATCCAGCGCAAGTAGTCTTTGGACTCAAGCAAACTGAAAATGTCTCATTTGTAAACTTGAAGAAGGAAACACAAGCCGTTGTTAGCATAGAGAGGCTGTGCCTGACTCCCTCTCACTCACGGATCTTTACTCTGTCCACTCATCTATTTCTCAGATGTTTCTGGCTGTTTTCTTCTCCAGCATTGCTCTAGGTCTGAAGAGGATGCTCACTAGGCCTAGCACAATCAGTTTTTAGGTATCTCTTCCACTCTGCACATTGCCTGTCTTTAATTCCTGAAACCTGATTCCCAGGAGGAACGCCTGTGCTATAGTGAGAGACTTCATGTGTATGCACTCTATTTTTGTCACACTATTTTTAGTTCTAGCCTTATAGGGTATTTATGGCCAAATTTTAGCAGTCCTTGTTGCCTTGTGTGTCTTCTACATATTTTCTAGCTCAGTCATAGTTGAACCCTGCGTGTGAAGCAAAAATTATTTAATTGCTAGAACAACAGTGTGAGGCAAGGCTGCCTTTGTGTTGTGTGAACAGTGCCAACACATTTAGCTACAAATGGATATCTTTATATTCCACAAAGCAATGCATCTTTTAGCTGCAATAAAAAGCAAGAGAAAGGAGCTGCCAGTTGTGTTGTATGTAGAAATGTCTATGGATGTGTTAAATCAAAGGTCTTATATACTGTTTAAGGGCATTTGCACTAAAGGAGCTCACTGTGTCGGCTCTTAAAACCAGCCTAAAACCTGGTTAGTCTAAAAGACCAACCTATGATGGCAAAGCAAGGTTTGAGATGACCAGATGAACTCTTGAGTCTGCTGCAGAAGTATTGGAAATTAATCTAGGACTTACCACTCATTAGATGTCAGTTCTATATGTAGTTTTCTCTGATTTCCAATGGTAAATTGCATTTTCCTGGTAATACAGGACATGCTACAGAGCATCAATAGTCCCAATGTGGAGTTGGACTTCTGAGTTATTTTGAGTTGTTGTTCTTTACAGATATTACAAGTCAACTGATATCTCCAGAAATTTGTTATCATGGTATGCTGAAATGAATTCAAGCCTGGTTCTGCTACCTAATATAATATTAATCTATGCCAGAGACATGAGAAGTTATTTTTGTCATTAATGAGTGAAGAATCATAATGTGATTTTAAAAAATGGGGTTTATGGTATCATCACAAGAGTGGGAACATCATTATTACTGGCTCCCCCATTTGTCTATTTAACCCACCACTCTGACTCTCTTGTGTTTGGAATGCAAAGGCCAGAAACTAATGAATAAATTACAAAATATATAAAATAAATTTGACTCATGCTTGGAAATGGAAGTTTTCACTGTTCCTGGCTTTTCTTACACAAATAACATCTGGCAGCACTGTGCCTGCAATCAGGACAACAGTGTAGTGAGACAGGAGGGTCAGGGCTGTTGACAGCTGTGGCCTGTCCCCGTGCCACCTGTACTGACAGTAGGAGCATTCTTATACCCTTTTTGCCTGTATGAGTCCCCCCCAGACCCATGCTGCAGCCATGCAGACAGTGCTGTGTGACTTGTCTCTTCTACTTACCACAATGTGTTGGACTGAGACTAATATGAATACATTCTTCAAGTCATATCCTGCTTTTGAAGTAAACTTTCAAATCTTCCATTTGAAAGTGTGAAACTGAGGCAAAGAGAAAATGAAGTGAGCCAATATCAGGCATGGAGCCATTTTTGATAGTACATTTAACGTGCAGTGCAGTCCAGAAGACTTTACAGTGTTCCTTTCAGCATACATGGCTAGGTTAAAAAGGTAACTGAATGCCAGCATTTGCTTTTTCAATGTGTATAATCTTTTCTTCTTTGCACTGCATTGAACTAGAAATGTCTAATGTTTTCAATTTACTTTAGGAAGTTTGTTTGCTGTTAAAAGAAACCATTGATTCCAGAGTTAAGGACTACGTGGGCATTTATAAACAGCACAGGCCACCAAATGCAGAATTCACTAGATCCAGTCCCTTGTCCTTAAAAGGTAGGCAACAAAGCACTGCAGTTTTGGACAAAGAAAATAAAATTTCGGCTTTGTAGAGATTGCAATTATATTTGACTCTGTCATGTTAGCATAGTGATACATTAAAAAAATATGCTGTAATGAAGATACTGTGTCTGAGTAACAAAAATTCACCAAAAAGCCCTAAAGGGCTTTTAATGGTAGGCAAAATATATAAAAATAGCAAATAAAACATTCTTAAGGAAACTGTAAAATTTTAAAGGTCTCTTTTCTTTTTTTGACAAATGGTTTTACAAATGGATTTATATTAATACTGACATAATTTGATTCACTGTCTTAGCCTTTTTAGAATATTTTCCCATATGTCACTCTATTTCAAATGTTCCCAAACAGAAGCAGGGTTATTCCCGGGGGCCGGGGGTGGGGGCAGTTGGTAATGGGTGCAGAGTTTCAGTTAACATTGATGGCAAGGGGCGGGGTGCTGCTGGCCTGACATGGGCAGAGAGGCCAGGGATAGCACCACATCCACTGGACACAGAGTGACCCCTTCATTAAGGACCACTAAAGCATGCAGGGCAGCAGCATTGACATTCTCCCTGTGATGGCACAGAGGTGTCCTTGTCTTTGAGTTAGAGGCAATGGAAGCTGACGGTCTGCTACATTAAATGGCTTGACTAAGTACACGGTCATCTAAGGACAGAGATTCTGACTGATTTAGTGTCTCTCCCTGAACCGGTCCCCAGTGCTTCCCGAGGTGCTATGGTGGAGGTGTAGGACATGCTAAGTGAAAACATTGGGGGACAATGGCCGAGCTCAAATCCAGACCTAGATCTTGAGGACTCTACGCCAGTGTTTTTCCTGTTATCTCAGTTTTCTGCTTTTTCTACTTTGTTTTATTTGTTTCTCACTTAAAATCAGCTTTTCATAGCAGCTTGCGGTACAGATACAGTCAGTGCATGTTAATTACTAGACTACAGTTGGTAGATTCTTGTGGGCCCAATTATGCTAACAGAAGATGTTTAGGAAAAATACTGAATTATATGCTCCTGAAACCTGCCTTGATCTAGAGTACTCACTTTGTATAGATTTGATAAATAGACAAGTAGGTTTTTGTTACCCAGACTGAAAGGTTTAAGAGAATGACGTTTTTCAATTGGAACAATATTACTATCCAGTAGTTCTCAACCTGTGGGTCTCGACCCCCCCCCATGGGGTTTGCATATCAGGTATCCTACATATCAGATATTTATTTACATTACACAAGTCATAACAGTAGCAAAATTACAGTTATAAAGTAGCAATGACATAATTTTATGGCTGGGGGCACCACAACATGAAGAACTGTATTTAAAGGATCGCAGCAGGAAGGTTAAGAATCACTTCTCTAGAGGCTGCACTTGGATTCGCCACTCAGTGGTGTTTTAAATTCTGAGAGAAGCCTTAGGTGTTTGCCTCCATTATACCTCAGGAGGCCTGGATAATCTCAGGTTTTAGGAGGTGCAACAGGAAAGAGAATGAAACAAGATTCTAAGACTCCTGTCTCTAGGCAGCTGTTACAGTGGGTGCTCTGAGCAGTACTGATTCTCAGCCAACCCCACCCTGACTGCTGAGGGAGGAGGCTAAGTACTCAGTACCCAGCTGCTCTCAAAGACATTTCTCCTCCCAAGATGACAAGAAGACGTCCTCAGGTTTGTGGAAGAAAAGGGTTATTGATTTTATTTTTTTATAATATATTTTATTAACTTATTCATATTACATCTCAATTGTTAGCCCATCCCTTGTATCCTCCCATTGCTCCCTCCCTCCCTCTCATTTTCCCCTTACTCCCCTCCCCTATGACTATGACTGAGAGGGACCTCCTCCCCCTGTATATGTTCATAGGGTATCAAGTCTCTTCTTGGTAGCCTGCTGTCCTTCCTCTGAGTGCCACCAGGTCTCCCCATCCAGGGGACATGGTCAAATATGAGGCACCAGAGTTCATGTGAAAGTCAGTTCCCACTCTCTACCCAACTGTTAGATCTGGGTAGGAGTTCGAAGTTTACTGCATGTATTGTCCTTGGCTGGTAACATAGTTGAGCAAGACCCCTGGGCCCAGATCTGCCCATCATAATGTTCTTCTTGTAGGTTTCTAGGACCCTCTGGATCCTTCTATTTCCCCATTCTCCCATGCTTCTCTCACCTAGAGTTCTAATAGCAAGTCTTCCCCTCTGTCCCACTTTCCTGAAATACACCCAGAAGATGCTCCAGCACACAACAAGAAAATTTGCTCAATCATGTTCATAGCAGCCTTATTCATAATAGCCAGATCATGGAAACAGCCTAAGTGTTCCTCAGTAGAAGAATGGATAAAGAAACTGTGGTACATTTACACTATGGAATACTACTCAGCTATTAAAAACAAGGAATTCCCGAAATTTGTGGACAAATGAATTGAACTAGAAATGATCATAATGAGTGAGTTAACCCAGAAGCAGAAAGAGTCAAATGGTATATACTCACTTATATCTGCACACTAGCCCAAGGGACATTAAGTCTTCACTTACCAGGTTTATTGATTTTACACAGACAAACTGATCTTAGTGTGTACACAATTTCCCGTGCCTGATATATTGCAAAAATAATTTCATATATCACCATTTTGTTAAAAATTGTTCTAAAGTACAGATAAAATTACTATTTACAAACTTTCAAGTATATGCTTTTGGCAGCATAGATAAGCTCACTTTTTTCCCCCTCCTGGCTCTGGTGATGGCTACTGACAAGTTGTCACATGGGTGTAGTCTACGATATTTGTCATTTCATTCTCTGGCTTATTTCTATTACAGTTATGCTGGCAGCATCCTTACAGTTGCACTTATCAGAGTTTCATTTCTTTTGAAATCTTCCAGTATATGTCACATTGCCAATTCATTCATCTGTTGATGGATCGTTTTCATGTTTTGGCTTCTATGAACAATATTGTTGTAGACACTAATCTATAAATTACTTTTTAATATTTTTGTTTTTTTGAGTATACACTTAGAAATCTCTGGATCACAGGATAATTCTTTTGATTTTTTTTTTTTGAGGTACTGATATCTGTTTGCTACCATGACTGCATCATTTTACATCCTTAACAGCATAGGGGTTCTATTTTCACTATATCTTTGTGAGCCCTTATTTTCTGATATTTTGATAATTACCATCTAAATATATGTGATTTGGTATTTTGTTTGTTTGTTTGCCATTTCCCTAGTAATTGGTGATGGTGGCCATCTATTATATGCTCATTAATTATTCACATACCTTTTTTGGAAAAATGTCTGGTCCATTTTTAACTGAGCTTTTGGAGTGGGGTGATTGTTGAAGGGCTTTATATATTGTGTATATTAATTCCTTATTAACTATGTAACTGACAAATATTCTCTCAAATTCTGTGGCTTGTCTTTTCACTTCCAGTGTTTTTGAATGAGCTAAAGCCAAAGTGTCACTTTCGCCTTTGGTTGCTGATGCTTTGATGCTGTGCCTATGGAAAGCATTGCCAGGCCCTGATATGTGAAACTTTTTCTTTATTTTTCCTCTAAAAAAAGAAGTTCTGTGGAGTTTTAATAAATGATTTTACTTTGGAACTTGATCCCATTTGAGTTAGTTTTTATTCATGTTCATCTGTTTGCATGTGGATGTCCAGTTTTCTTAGTATCATTTGTAGAAAGACTAGTTTCCTCATTGTGTAGGCTTGACAGTCTTAATAATAATCATTTGACTATTGGAGTGATAGTTTATTTCTGAGCTCTTTATTATGCTTTAGTTCTTTGTGTCTGTCACTGGTGGCAGTTCTGTAGCCTCTTGATATACTATAGCTTTGTGGTAAGTTTTGAAATCAGACGGCTTAAATCTTCTAATTTGTTACTCTTTTTCAAGATTGCTTGACTTAGTACAAGTTCACATTGCTATTTTTGATGACTGTAAAGTATTCTATTCAACATCAGTGTTCTTAATTTATTGGTGGAATTTGGATTGCATCTGATACTGTTACTTAATTTTTTTCTTTGTAGCTCTTTTAACTTTTAAAAAATACTTTATTAATTTATTCATATTACATCTCAATTGTTAACCAATCTCTTGTATCCTCCCATTCCTCCCTCCCTCCCATTTTCCCCTTACTCCCCTCCCCTATGATTGTGACTGAGAGGGACCTCCTCCCCCTGTATATGTTCATAGGGTATCAAGTCTCTTCTTGGTTACCTGCTATCCTTCCTCTGAGTGCCACCAGGCCTCACCATCAAGGGGACGTGGTCAAAAAATGGGGCAGTGGGAGACTTCAACACCCCACTTTCACTGAAGGATAGGTCTTTGAATCAGAAACTAAGCCAGGAAATAACTTCATTAACCAACATCATGAATCAAATGGATCTAACAGATATCTACAGAACGCAAAGGATTATTCCTTCTTCTCAGCACCCCATGGAATGTTCTCTAAAATTGATACTGTTACTTCTAAAGAAAAGCACAGTTCATATTCTAATAATGCACATATTAGTTATTTTAGTGTTGCTTGTTTATAGTTTTGTAGACTTATAAGAGTGAGTGTGTGTGTGTGTGTGTGTGTGTGTGTGTGTGTGTGTGTGTGTGTGTTACTGGGGCCACATTGACTATGCAAGTGTTATACTAGGGAGCTGTAACTTTTTCTTTTTTCTTTTTCTTTTCTTTTATTGGAAATGGTCTCCCTGAGTTGTCCAGAGTCCAGGCTAGCCCCAAACTTGATAACCTCTTGCTTCAGTCTCCCAAATACTAGAATTACAGTCATGCATCACACTCAGCCTTTAAGAGCTCTTTAAAGATGTGTGTGTGTGTGTGTGTGTGTGTGTGTGTGTGTGTGTGTGTATGAGAGAGAGAGAGAGAGAGACAGAGAGAGACAGAGAGAGACAGAGAGAGTGTGTGTTTGAATGTGTGGGTGCACACATATGTGTGCAAACATACATAGAGACATGTATTGCACAGGCATGTGGAGGCACAAGGGTGAAATCAGGAATAATCACTGACCACTCCTCTACCTTATGTACAGTGGCAGCTGAACCCCAAACTTGTTGATATGGCTAGTCTCACTCTAAGCATTCCGTTTCCACCTCCCCCGGCAGGAATGCTGTGCCCACTGACATTTGCATGCGTTGTAGGGATCAAAACCCCAGTGCTCATGCTTGTACAGCAACAGCCTTAAGCCACCTCCTACTCTCCTGCGAAGGATTTTCTGTTGTCATCTGTTCTTGATTTTATCTAGCTGCATTACAACAAATCACACCCTATTTACTTGTGCAGCCTCTTAAGGCCATCAAGAGAATAAATACTGTGCTTAGTGAAGTGAGATGATAGTGTGACCAGAGGAAGCTAGGGCGGTGCTAATAGAATATTTTATTGACCCTTGAAAAAAATGCTGTGATTAATTATATATGTCTCATGAAAGTAAACTTTGCAGGAAAGCTCCATATTTTCTCTTCCCTCATTTTAACAACCTTTGTTATCTATTGAGGTTTATACGATGGCCAGTCCTCCAGCCAGTCTGTGTTCTCCTCTCGCCTGGGCAGCTGTGGCAGGTACCCTACAGCTTCCTTTCATATAGACAGTGTGTCACCTTCTGTCCATACAATACTTAGGCCATCCCGGAAGAATCACAGGTCTGATCTCGTGCAGCACTGTAGCAAGCCATTCAGGATATCCTCAGGCTCATCAAGATAAAAGCCAAGACCCTGGGGACCCTCCTACCCTTTTGCACTTCCTTTTCCTTCTTACTTAAGTGTCATTGACTTAATTCCTTTCTTCTAGGGTTCCATTCTTCAAAAGCCTTTGCTCCGATCAGAACCAAGTCTCTTTGCTCTGTGTTATTTTCTCTCTCTAGTCACAGTCCCCCCAGTCCAGTCACTTGTCTGTAGATGACAAGCACCCTGGACTTCCTGTCCTACCGTTTCACAATCTCTACCTCTCCAAGATAGTGAGCCTTCCACAGACCAGTGTTTCCCTGTACAGTCTCTCTGTTGTCTCTCCAGCATGCAGGGCAGTTCATGACCTGCAAAATATAGCAATATATATGTGTATAAGTGATGGCTCCATTAGTGCCTTCATCTTTCCTTTTCTCTTAAGGCTAAGAGTTGCTGTAACTTTCCTGGCCTTCTTTATTTCCTGCAAAGCTACTTTGTTTCTACCTGTGTCTTTAGTTTTAATAGCTTTCCCATTGTCTGGCAAACAAGTCCTAACTCAAATTTTATTTTTGTGTCAGTTCCTTCATTTCCCCTTTTCGCTGATCAGGTTACTTGGCTTTAGTACTTATATTGTGCAAGTATCTTTACTGTGCTGTAGTCTATATAACTACCTTCCTCCCTCCCTCTGAGGGGCTTTGGCACCCCCTGGAACCTCCTGCAGATTACCATGCTGTGGAAAACTGTCTTCTGAGTGCTTGCTCTCCTCACACAGTTCCTAAGACATGAGTGCTTCATGCGTCTCTCTTCCACTGGATCACTTTCCTCAGTTGACAGGTTCACCATGGGCCAGTTTCTTTTTTCCATTTTCAGATCCATATCAGGGTAACATGCCTCAGCATGACACATAGCACGTAAACTAAATATGTAGTTCTGGGTAAGCTGAATTCTCCAAGCTTATAGCTTTGCTCATGCTTTGAGTGTTCTTTATAAAAACTGCAAAAGCTCCTCTGAGGCTGTTTCCTTAGTCTAATCAAAAAGAACACAGGCTATTCACCAAGTTGGTGAGCAGCACAATGCAGGTGTTAGGTTCATCCTTTGTAACTCACCTGGAAAGCCATCTCAGCAGAGTCAGTATAAGTTAGCGATGTGAGGACGTTTACAAAGAGATGTCACAGCCAACACCCACCAGCTTCACCTCAGCATTTTCTTCTAGTTTTTCCCAGACTTGAATCTTGCCAGTGTCTTCAATTTTTGCCAGACTATGTGTTCACTGAACTACACATTTACGGGTCGAGTTTATATTCAGTTATCTTCCCTCCCTCCTTCTCTTTTCCTTCTTTCCTTCCATTTTTTTCTCTTTTTTTTTTTCTATTGCCACCTTCTTCCTGATCAGTTCTTGACTACTGCCATAACCTCCATATTTTTCTTCTAATTCATCCATGCCTCTGCTGCCAAAATAGCCTTTTGAAAACAAATTTGACAAATCTTCAGCTTGAGACCCTTTGTTATCAGTAACTATAGCTTAATATCCTTTTCAATTTCTTCTCTACTTGGCACAAGCCAGGGTGTATTTGGCTCTTGGTTAAAATATGGGATCTATAAGAGGGCCATCAGTCACTGTTCTAAAGCACAGCCCCTGCCTCAGCATGGGGACAGCTGCAGTATTCATACCAACTTAGCATAAAACTGATGTTCTTCTGCAAACCTCAGGACACTGCCAGATACCTCTGTCCAGCCAAAGAGATTGGTCAGCACATGGCCAAACCCTGTGCTGCAGAACCACATCTCCTATCTGGTTTTTGGCCACAAGTGAGTCAGTGGAGGCAAAACATTTGGCCTTTATCCTGGGAATATGAATTTTATCAAGCTACTGTTAAAGAGATGAGTCGAACCTTTGGCTGAGTGGATTAAGGTGCAGCTTACCCACTCCATCTTTCCTTTTCACTTCCTATTTCCATGAGCGTCCAAGTGATAGCAACAAGCTGTCACCCTGCCCCCAGCACAGCTTCCCAGCTCACAGGATATGTCCTCTCCAGTAGATAGAGTTTTTAATCACAGCTCCACTCTACTACAGGCTTTCTGAGCAAGTTTTGTGCCTTTAATCCTCTCTAGCTCACTCATAGCCCATGTTTGTTAATTTAACTGACTAAATTGTGAAGTTAACTATAACTATCACATTTTAAACAAAACAAATAGGAAACAGCAAAGATTTCTGACTTAGTTCTCACAGGGAATGCAGCAAGGTTTGTGCAGGTCACAGATGTCATCTGACTTTGTAAGCGTGGAACATGTGGTTGCATTGGACAGTGCATATCACAGGTATCATCTGACTTTGTGAGCGTGGAACATATGGTTACGTTGAACAGTACAGGTCACAGGTGTCATCTGACTTTGTGAGCATGGAACGTGATTACATTGGACAGTGCAGGTCACAGATGTCATCTGACTTTGTGAGCGTGGAACATGTGGTTACATTGGACAGTGCAGGTCACAGGTATCATCTGACTTTGTGAGCGTGGAACATGTGGTTACAT
>OU015742.1:12248293-12259470 GCA_907169655.1 Acomys percivali | reverse complement strand
CTGCTCCTCCTGCTCCTGCTCCTCCTGCTCCTGCTCCTCCTGCTCCTCCTGCTCCTCCTGCTCCTCTGTTCCTGCTTCTCCTCCTGCTCCTCCTGCTCCTGCTCCTCCTGCTCCTCTGTTCCTGCTTCTCCGCCTCCTGCTCCTTCTCCTCCTGCTCCTGTTCCTCCTTCTCTTCCTGTTCCTCCTCCTCCTGCTCCTCCTCCTCTTCCTGCTCTTCCTGCTCCTGCTCGTCCTCCTCTTCCTGCTCCTCCTGCTCCTCCTCCTCCTGCTCCTCCTGCTCCTCCTCCTGCTCCTCCTCCTGCTCTTCCTGCTCTTCCTCCTCTTCCTGCTCCTCCTGCTCCTGCTCCTCCTCCTGAGCTAATATGCATTGATGTGTCCTGGATTGCCTTATAGTTTGGGCCTTGGTGCCTTAGAAGTAACCTTTCTCCTAGTGCCTCTTCACTGTTGTTATAGAAGCCCTGCCAAAGACCCGTTTGTGTTTAAGGAATGAGGGTATTGCATCTCTTGTTTTCACAGACAGAATCATAGATCTTTTTTCTTTTTCCAAGAATTTTGTGAAATACCACTGTTACTCTAACAAGATTCGTTCATTTATGTGTGACATCCTATAAATCAGCATGACAATATTTAGAACTCAGTGACTTCCAAACTGACTCTGCATCAGAATTCCCTGGAGCTCTTTAAGAAGGATATAGCTGTCTTGCTACACACTTTGTAGGTCATGTAAACCTCATCTGCTGTGGAAATTCACATCCCATAGGAATATAGGTACTTACCATGGACCAATGACTGGGAACTGAAGAGACTCTAAACTAATAAATACTTATCTGAATGACTTGTTTGTTTATGTGTTTGTTTATCTCTTCAGTTTTTTAATAACTGATGAGAAAATAGAAGAGGTCATCAGCTTGGGAAATACTTAGTCTTGCCATCCATGGTTTGAATAGTGAATACATCAGAGCCAGGAAAAGGACCCCAGACTTCCTAAGATGGAATTGAAAATCTAAATGACAGTGCCTGAACTGAGAGACATGTTTGTAATAGACAAATGCTGAGCAGCAAGTGTAGGGGAGAAGACAGGCTATGTAAGTGTCAGGAGAAAGCTAGTGGACCAGGACTAGGAACTGAACACAGAACTGTGGCATGAAGGAAACTCGGGGTGCCCTAGCCTTTTTGAGTGATTCCCCTGAAGCCCTGTGCTGCTTCTCATCTCCACCAAATTCCTGAAGCAGATGCTTGCCTTTGGGGAGCCGCTCTGGTATTCTCTTCTCCCCTGAAGCTGCTTTCAGAATACTACCAAATACCTCCTGATTGCCAGCTCAGCATTTTGTTTTCTTTACTCTCCTTTCTGAGACTGTGCCCTGCTTATTCTTGCCTCACTACTTCTTGTGGGCTCCCCTCTGCTGGCCTTGAGTGTTGTTGCTCCACCCACCCCACCCCGACCCCTATTCCCTTGTCTTTAGGTTTCTCAGTGAGCATGTGCTGCTGTTGTTCTTTCTTACCTTTTGGTCAGTTTTTTTTTCTCAGTGTGGTTTCTCCCCGAAATCCATTTTGTTTTGCCTTCCAAATAGAGCTACTTACAGATACTCATTGGTCCTTCTCTAAAGCTTTGCTCATTATCTTATCAACTCTCCATAAACTCTGTGTTTCTAGCAAGTTACCATTTATCTATGATGAATTCACAAAGGTGAAACCCTCACCATCTATCCCTGTGCACATACTGGGTTAATCACCATCCCTCTCTGATTCTGTATCTGAAGTATCCCATTTGTCATTTTCCTATGACTACAGAGGAAACTCACTTTCTCCCAACTGGCTTTGCTTAAACCTTGAGACAGGAGTCAATTTAATGGAGTTCATTTAAGCATAGAACAATTCCTGAATGGAACAAGTACTCCACATCACAAGTGGTTCAGAGAACCCTTTTCTAGCAATGGGAGGAATAGTTCTTGTACAGGCTAAACATGCAAACAATTTGAAGAAAAATGCTTGGTTAGATAGGCATTATCTTTGAGTGTACTTTAATAGAAACTCTCCAGTTACTTGTTTCCTGAAATTGGTATAAAATGCAATTAAAATTTTATCAGTTACATTATAGCATCTTGGGTAAGTTTGATGTTTATTTGTTTAAAGAAACAACCTGTGCAAGATCACCTTTGGTAAAGCACACAAAGTTTTAGTGAATATTGGGGGGACACAATGTGGATCTGCCATGGTGATACATATGCTTATAATCCTGGTGTTTGGGATCCTGAGGCAAGAGGATTTCAACTTCAAGGCCAGCCTGAGCTGTATACAACTGTGTCTCAAGCTAACACAAAGTGTTTTTTGATAATTGAGAATATCAGATACCAGCCTGCTAATAACAGTGTTCAGTGGTCTATAAGAAACCCCAACGTGAAGAGTAAAACAAGGAGATGAAAAGCCACAGGTGAAAACAATGAACCATAGAGTTTGTCAATAAATACTATGATTATGTTCTGGCGAAGGGTGTTTCTTCTGAGCCCGTACCCCCGGCTGTGGCAAAGCCTTAGTGTGGTATGGTTCTGTGTAGGTAATCGAAGCTGCTGAGAATTCAAGGTTGTGATGGTCATGGTATGCAGTGTTCATTATTAGGATTAGTAACTTTATAATAATCAAAGGAGTATATAATAGTGGCAGCAAACTAGTTTTCAACTTGGCTCAGAGGTTAGGAGCATTGCCAGCTCTTCCAGAAAACCTGGTTTCAATTCCCAGCACCCACATGGCAACTTACAACTGTCTGTAAGTCCAGTTCCAGGGGGACCTGACACCCTCACACCAATGCACATGAAAATTAAAACAACAATAACAACAAAACCCTTCATTTTCACCTTTGGGGAAAGATATTATAGTTAAAAAAAAAAAAGAATCATAAGCTTTAATGTGTTAAATTTGTAATCAGTTTTATTGGAAAAGTCCTAGTTTTCTTGGTTCAGGGTCTTTTAAATCAAACATCCAAAAGTATGTTTCTCATGCAATTTGACAAGCTAAATGGAAGGGCAGAGGCCATAAAGGACAAGTGTAATTGATAAAGAAGAAAGTAATACTGAGCAGCAAGAGAGGCATTTGCTCTGCCACATTAAGGCTTGCTCCAAGTAAAGTCCAGGTAATTGTAAAACATTGCAGAAAAGGGACATGTGTAGTGGATGGAAACATGTTTTTGTTTTGATCCCAAGTGTGGCATGTGAAACAGACTTGTGTGAAGGTGTGCAGTGTTTTTCTACTGAGAACAGACTTATGAGAGAACAGGTGATGTTTGTCCACTTCAAGAGGATCTGTGTCTTGCGGAAACGAGGTCATTACCAACTAATAAACATCCTAGTACAGACTCTGAGAGGAGATAGATAGATAGATAGGTAGGTAGATAGATAGATAGACAGACAGACAGACAGACAGACAGACAGACAGACAGACATAGATAAGTCCAAAACAAGAGGTAGGCTTTTGGTCTTGGCTGTTCATCACTCCACTTCAAGATGCTCATAGAGAAAACTGCTCCACAGAAGGCTTTGCGGCTCCGGGTTCCAGCGGCTACAGTCACCTTTGCTGAATTGCTGGTTTATTGTTTAACTAGTCTATTGGAATCCTCCATCTATGCCAATGGAATCGCTCCAAGGAAGATCTATCTCTTCTGTTCTTATTAATCTCTTTTCTCTCCTATCTAAAGTGGGTGAGTAGGAAGGGAGATGTAAGCATTAAAGAACACCAAATAAAGTAACTTTGAAAAAGTTCAAAGCCTACAGACATGTACAACAGAACTGAGATTGGGGGTCAGTGTGGGCCTGCTAGCTGATATTTAACTACTCATGCGACATTGACTTTGTATGTAGCATGAGTTAAATGGAATAACATTGATCTGGGATGTGTTGGCACATGCTTGTGTTCTCAGCACTTAGGAGGCTGAGGCAAGATTATATAGTAAGATGAGCCAGCCTGGACTACGTAAGAGACCTTATCTCAAAACAAATATACATTAGTCACTGCCTGTTGTCTACTACTCAAAGAACATTGTTAGGCAGGTGTAGTTGTACACATCAGGATTGGGAGGTGGCAGCAAGAGTGTTGCAGTTCATTGCTAGACTGGACACTGTCTTAAAGAAACCATGCAAGGGAACCTGTAGATGGTTCAGCAGATAAAAAGGTACTTGCAATTAAGACTGAAACCCTGAGTTTGATACCTGTTACCCACATAGTGGAAGGAAAGAATCTACTGTGTTAGTTATCGCCTGATCTCCACATACATACCATGGCATGTGCCCCACCTCTTTTAGTTAACTAAACAAATAAATGCCATGTAAAATAAGCAAACCACACACAGAAATGTGAAAGACTGTGGAGAAATAACAGTGAGATGTTGGTTTCTCAGGCAGAGCCTTGCTTCACTGTGTACCCTAGGATAGCATTCAACTGCACATCTTCCTGTCTCTTGCTCTGCTGAGATTACAGGTGTGTGACACCATGACCAATAACATTAAGTTTTCTTTTTCATATAGTTTAAAAATTATTGTATGATTCATTCTTAAAAAAAATAAGTAGCACTTTTCCTCCTGAGATTTTCAAGCATACTTTGTCTTGGTTGAGCCTCTCTGCTCCTCCTCTTCCTCCCTGCCTTGCCCTGCTAGAATTCCTCGTTGCATTTTCTTGTCATGGGAGTTCTATTGAGTTCTCTGTCCCTCTTTCTGGAACCTTTCCCACTCATAATCCTCTTTCTATACTTATACTCACATAAACATACAAAGTAAAAGGTAGAAACAAGAATCCATGTAACTGTAGTGCAGGGACTTTAGAATAGAACCAAAACTATAAATCACACATAGATACGCATGCCCCGTACCTGAGTCAGTTTAGGTTAAAATAATGACTAAATCCAAGCTGAATACTACCTATCTGAGTATCTGGAACTGGCCAGCTTTCCTTAGCCCTGCCAAAGACACCAAACAGAGTAGGCTTCCCTAGTGTGAGGACTTGATACAGAGACAGTGAACTGGTAACACCAGGCTGTGCTGCACATCAGAAAAATTTATGTAGATTGTGCGCTGTGTTTTTTAAGTTTGAATTTCTTTCCAACTTAAAATATGAATAGTTTTCATATGAAAGTTCAGATTACTGGTTTTTCTGACACTCGCGTCCCAGGTTTCTAATGGCAGCTGGTGGCTAGAGTTGAATGGCCCATGTCAATGTTACACAAGAGGATTGTTCTCTCTGGCTTTCTCGGATGATTAAAGCCCTTTTTCTATTGCCTGTGTTGCCTTATAGGCATGCAGTCTATCACCTGGATTCAGTTGATAAGGAAGGATGGCGTTGCATATGGATAGATAGACCATCCTCTCACTTGAGATCTCAGGTTGTTTTAGCATACTAGCTTGTTTTTTAATATTTTATTAATTTATTCATATTACATCTCAATTGCTGTCCCATCCCTTGTATCCTCCCATTCCTCCCTCCCTCCCACTTCCTCCCTACTCCCCTCCCCTATGACTGTGACTGAGGGGGACCTCCTCCCCCTGTATATGCTCATAGGGTATCAAGTCTCTTCTCGGGAGCCTGCTATCCTTCCTCTGAGTGCCACCAGAGTCAAATATGGGAAACCAGAGTTCATGTGAAAGTCAGACCCCACTCTCCACTCAGCTGTGGAGAATGTCCTGTCCATCGGCTAGATCTGAGTAGGAGTTCGATGTTTACTGCATGTATTGTCCTTGGCTGGTGCCATAGTTTGAGCAGGACCCCTGGGCCTAGATCCGCCCATCATAATGTTCTGGATCCTTCTCTTTCTCCATTCTCCCAGGCTTCACTCACCTAGAGTCCCAATAGGATGTCCTCCCCTCTGTTATGCTAGCTTGTTATATATATCCAGATCAACAGGCAGAGAGTGAACAAGAAGCCTGTCGGAGTTCTGTCTTGTACTGTGATTTGCTAGTCCTCTTAGAATAGACCAGTGATCCACGAACCTTTCTCTTTACATGTGCTGCTAGAATGTCAAGAGTTGGAATAGGGTTTTTGCAAGACAGGGAGGCCCTGGAGGACATTCCATCTTAACACTGAAAATGTAAAAGCTAATCCAGAGGGGTGGGTGTGCTGGAACAATGCTTCAGGCAACCAGCCACTTCATTCAGAAAGCTTATGCAAAGAGGTTTCTTTTATTAATAGCAGAGAATTTTTTTTTAAGAGGATGAGTATAGGGCTTTGTAGAGGATGTTGAGTTTTTAAGTCTGCAGTATTATATCTCTTACTTCGTTGACCATAGCCTCACAGTTAGGGCTGTGAGAACCAGAGCTTTAGATGCATTTCAGCTGTCCTTGCATGTGCTCTTGACACAGTTTCATGTTTTAAATTTGATATTGTACATGTTTACATTGCATTTTTATAAACAAAATAAATCTATATGTAGAAAAGATCTGAAGCAACAATTTCTTAGTTTGTCTTACTATAATTTTGACCACCCTAAAAAAACTTTGCATTCTGTATTACAATTACTGATGGACCAACACAGCCAGCAAGGTGGCAGGTAGCAAAGCTGTTTTTTTGTTTTTGTTTTTACTTATTTATTTGCAAAACTAGTTTTTAATCAGCAAGTCTGTCCTTGTTTATTTCATTCAATTTAAGCATTTCTTTTCATGAAACTAACCTGCTTGCTCCACTTATTTTGGCATCAGATAGACATAACTTTATTGCAACACAGATTCCAGAGCTATCATTATTTAAAGATACAGACTGTTATCATAAAGGAGACCTTTTTGAAGTCTCTAAATGTCTTAGGTAATAGGTAAAATTTCAGCCTAAGACCAAATATTCTACTTGTCAACCTAAATTGTTTCCCAGTTGCCATCTTCATCTAGGATCCTGTGTACATAGTCTTAAGATTATGATAGAATGATTGAGTCTTAGTTGCCATGGAACTCCTGTCTCCAGCCCTACCCATCACCTTCAATAGTGAAGGTAACCTGTAAGCTTATGGCATACATCACAAGACCCCACGGAGGCTCCCCCAGTGCTGTTCCTCAGTTTCCTGTTATGTTTTAATGGACAGTATCCAACTTAAAATTGTTTTGCCTTTTCTGTCGTAAGCCTTCTTATAAGTACAAATGCAGCTTTCTGAGTTGATATGGTTTAGGAAATGATGAGTTATACACTTTTGTTTATCAATGAAATATTTGTAGAACAAGTACTCTCCATCTTCTGTGTGTTTCTGACCTAGTCCTAATATAGAAAACACTGCCAGTGCTTGCTGGACACCAGCATTTTTGTTCTTGTTCTCTTAGTTGCAACCAAGTCATCAAATAGAACATAGATACTTCCACCAGCCTTCACACTTGGAACTGCTCCCTGTGTCTGCCCCTGTGTGCAGTCAGCTCTGTAGCAGCATACAGCAGTCTCTCCTAATACAAATGATACCACACCCCACTCCTTCAGGGAGCTTACCTTTGGCAGTATTTTAGGTCTCTACATGGATTTAACATCATTCATAGAACTGAACATTTAAGTTACCTGCCTTCCAGTCTTTGAAATGTAATTTATAGGTCTGGTTTGTACCCACAGATTCCTATGACGGTTAAAGAAGTCAAAAGGTTTAAATTTCTAGCATTGGTAAAGACCATGCAAATTGGGGGGAAATGCTACAGAAATTATTTTAAAACTCAAATCCAGAATTGGGGGTATTCTCTTAAGATGACTTAGAAAGGAGCAAAGTAAGTAGATAAAGGTACCTGCCACCAAGCCTGATGACCACGTTTGAGTCCCTAGAAGTCATGTGATGGAAAGAGAGCACCAACTCTCACAGGTTCTCTCCTGACTTCTCTAAGCTGATGGTGAGCAGGCGCCCACCGACATGTGCAACAGTAAATAAGTACATGCAATTTTAATAAATGCTTGTGATGACAGATCAATCTGTCTATAAGTTTGTAGTTATAAAAGTGAGGGTAAGGAAGAAAATTACTTAAGATTAAAGGATATAGCTGAGAACATACCTGTTAAAAATGAATGGTCTTTGGTTGGATCCCAGTTGGGAGGAAACTTGGTGACCTGTCTTTTGGGACAGTTGGAGGAATTTGAATCTAGGCTAGCTGTCTGAGCAGTAATGTCCTGCTCGGCTGTAGTTACAAATTTTGTGTTTGTTACGTGAAATTTGTGGGATGAGAGGTGTTTCAGGATCTCAGAATTTTGGGCGGGGGGGGGGGTTATGTAGACGTCATTGTTTGAGTATGCCTTATTTAAAAGTTAGAACTCTGCAATGCTCCAAAATATGAAACTTTTTGCTCATCGTCGCAGTGGTCAAGGATTTTCAGCTCTTGAGACAGTTTGACTTTTCAGGCATAGAATTTTGGTAATAAAGCAGACTGTTTGTTGCTTGGAGCCCATACTCACATAAGAAAAGTAAGTCTTCATGATGTCTGACTTCTTTTGATGTGCTTTAGAAAACATGTATATAAAATGTGATAAAAGATTAGTCATTACTGAATCTAGATGGTGGATTTGGGGGGATTATGTGGTGCCAGTTCATTCTTCTAAATATTTGTGGTGTTTATGGTCAAATGATGAAGGCCCTTCAGTGAGAGAAGTTTGAAGGACATGAACACTTGCTCTTCCTGAACTTTTCATGCTTAGGGAGGCCGCTTTGCTGGAAGAAAGCCATGCTGTAGGTGAGTGGAGCAGTGCACACCTGCCATGCCCTCTCATCACTTCAGCAGCATGGAGACATTTCTCCTAGCTTCCCCCACGCATGGTCTCTGTTGGAGGGTGGAACGTCTGTGTGATGCACCACACTACCAACTTCCCTTGGCAGCCGTGAGGATGCTCAAGTCACTTTGGCTCTGAGTCAACTGGAAAACTAATGGGGCTGAATAGTTTCACAGTAATTCAAGAGGCAGTTTCCTCTCGGTGACTTGGCACTGTAAATTACAATATCCAATGTAAGTGACCATTCCTTTAAAATGTATTAGTCTCTGTTCTATTGCTGTGAAGCCCAGGCCCAGCTCAAGCTCTCTTAGCCCTCCTCTCCTCTCCTCTCCTCTCCTCTCCTCTCCTCTCCTCTCCTCTCCTCTCCTCTCCTCTCCTCTCCTCTTCCCACCTCCCCTCCCCTCCTCTCCCCTCTTCCTCTCCTCTCCTCTCCCTCTCTCTCTAATGCCTTCGTCATGGTGTCTCTTAACAGCACTAGAATAGTCACTAAGACAGAAGTTGGTACCAGGGTGTGGCATATTGCTGTGACAGACCTGTTGGAAGAATGTGGACAACTTTGCAACACTGGACTAGAAAAGCAATTGGATGCTTTAAGTGGAGCATAATGAGCCATGCTCGTAGGAGGTTGGAAGACAGTGCGGTATTCTTGTTTCTTAAGAGTCTAGATACTTTTTGTGAAAAGTAGTGGAGCACGATAGAAAGGTTGCAGTAACTGGTCCTCAGTTGAGCCTCAGTGGGGAGTTGGAGGCTGTATGTAGGTGGATAGGGAGAATAACATCAGTTGTTTATGAAGCATGGAATGCGAGAAAGTGAGAGACTGAAGGCCCTGGGGGCTACCTAGAGGTGAGGAAAAAGATGTGCTTTCTGATATTGGGCAATCATGTGGCATTAATTAACTGAGAAATAGAAATTATTTCTAGGAGTGGATATAGCTGAGATTTGTGATGGAAGGAGACTTCCATTACAAAGGTGTTCCCTCCCCCATGCCTTTGGTTCTTCCAAAATCTAAAGGCAGTGTTTCCCAGCAGAAGAGGATCACAATAGTGAGTGAGAAAACAGATTACTACAGTGTTATTTGCAAGTGCCTGGTGATCTTAGAACATAATTGCCAGATGCTTTTCAAATAAAACACATTTTCTACTTGCGTATCTTCTTCCCAGTCGCCTGACAGTTTTTTTTTTATATTTATTCATTTATTATGTATGCAGTGTTCTACCTGCATATACTCCTCCATGCCAGAAGAGGACATCAGATCACATTATAGATGGTTGTGAGCCACCATGTGGTTGCTGGGAAGTAAACTCAGGACCTCTAGAAGAGTAGTCAGTGCTCTTAACCTCTGAGCCACCTCTCCAGCCCCTGGCTGGGTTTTTTGTTTTGTTTTGTTTTGTTTTTTAATCTGTGTTTTATTCTTTGGCGGTTTCATTCATGTATTCAGTGAAATTCCATCATTTCAACAACAACAAGAGCACTCCCAATCAATCCCTGTCTTCCCTCACTCCTCCAGCTGAAAGCCCTCCTCAGTTGCTCTCCTCCTTTGATGTCATCTGTTTGTGTGCAGCCCCTGAGCTCAATAGGATTGCTTGCCTGAGCAAGGGTAGAAGGTTATTAACTGAAGCCAGGACAACTAACCAGTGACAGCCCTTGCCCCCAGCACCATTAATTGTTTATAGTTTTTCAGGAAGGTGTGGGGCCTCATGTGCACTTCACATTTCATGATAAAATGTTGATGGGCTCAATCATGTACCATAAGTACAGCTCTAGTGAGTGTGCCTTGGAGGTAATGGCCATGTCATGTCCGGATTTATTGTTGCAAACCTTTCCCATCTTCTGTCTCTTCTAGTCTTTCCTTCCCCTCTTCCATAATTTCACAAACTTTGTAAGGGTTAATATCAATGACCAAGCACACCAGATCCCCTGTTCTTGATAATTCTACTAGTGATGTGTCTCTGTATTACTTACGGCATGCTGCGATGAGAAGCTTCTGACAAAGGCTGAAAACCTCACTCGGTTTGTGCATTTAGAACGTAAGTGCAGGAAGCTGGGAGATGGTACCAAGTGGGGAAGAAATAGACCTGGATTCTTTGCCACATCACTGTTATCTTCAGAGTGGTGGAGCCTTGATTTAACCCTGAGTGAGAACAAAACCTCAGTGGCCAGCTGAACTTAGTAAACTCAGTTTCATTAAGAACAAAGATAAGAAGAATGTAGTCCTTATCTCTTCCTCTTATCTATGGAAATGGAATACATCTCCCAAAGCATTTCAACTCAGCATGGTTCAGTGGCAGTAATTTTCTCTGTTTATATATCAAGTTTAGTTTTCCTCAAGAACTGACACAGGTACCTTTTTGTGTTTAATCTCTCTTCAAGTTTCTCTTTAAACAATAAAGTTTCATATGACCAGTGAAGTTAGATTAAGCAGGTGCAAATATTTTCTCTCTCTCTCTCTCTCTCTCTCTCTCTCTCTCTCTCTCTCTCTCTCT
>OU015742.1:12219334-12239121 GCA_907169655.1 Acomys percivali | reverse complement strand
ACACACACACACACACACACACACACACACACACACACACACACACATACACATACACTATTGAAGGACTGAAAAGTCAACAACACTTAAACTCTAAGTTGAACATGTCTTTTAAGCCAGGCTATGTTAAAAAGAAAATCTTCTTCTCATTTATGAATGTGAGATTGAAGTAAAAATTAGTCTCAAGTAAAAAACCACTGTAGACTGAGTTATGTTTAGTGGGAGGCTTGTGTTCTTCAGTTGTGCACAATCCGAGCTCTGCTGGCCAAGTCCATCATGTGAAAGAGCGAGTGTCACAGTATCTCAAAAAGTCTTTCTCACATGGAATTTCTGTCAGGAAAAAAAGGATGAAAATGCACTAAATAAGAATTTTAATGTCATTTTCACACAAGATAGACTCTTTGATGTAACAGTAATCTTGCAGAATTGAGTCATATTTTAGGAAAGACAAACAGCAGTTATAAGAAAACATTTAAACATTTTAGGCCTTATGTTTTTAAAACAGGAGAAATAATAATTTTTTAAAGGAACAGAAGAAATATACTACTGAAAAGTTTGAGTATTTTAGCTCTGTGCCCTAATGAGAGGATAAGTAGTCCATGACTTTTCCAATTTTTATATGAAGTATTCTTGTCTGAAATCATACTTACAGTTCATGGTGAATTACATGCGCTGCCAAGATGTCCCTAGGACACTTGGGAAAGGCCCTCGAGTTTGAAGGAAAGGCTCCATTTTCTAACTGCCCATTTTCTAATATTCCAAACTTGGTCCTTCCTTAGCAAGTGGTTATCAAAATCCTGTATGTTTGTTGCACCAAAAGATTAAATACAAATATGCAAAAGGAAAGTAAAAATTACCCTGACTCCCAGCTCAGCCTTTGTTACCAATCTAATCCTTATTCCTTCAGGCTTGATAACTAAGGTTAGTGCATATTTAATTTAGGTAGGACCCTGTTTATGTATGTTAGTCCACTACTACTTTCCTACTGATGGTCTATTGAGGATGTATTTCTATATTGTATCCTTATCGAGTAAGAAGAGTAATTCTTTAAAAAAAAAATAGTAATTCTTAGTGAGCTTATCATTTGTCTCCCAATAGTGTGGCATTGATATGTGGCAGGAAGAGTTTGAGTCTTTTCCATAATGATTTCTACCATGGAGAATCTTGATGTTGTATTTTTATATAAAATAAGTATTTTTTTCCTACAGTTTATTAGTTTGAGAGGTGGTGGCATGTTTTGTTGTTTGGTTTGGTTGTTGTTGTTGTTGTTTCACCATGCTAATCGTGGAAAGCTAGACCCTGTTGCTTCTGCTGATGAGCTTCGCCACCGAGATCTCACAGCAATCCCTTCTAGGGACTAAGTTTCCCTTTTGTCTCCTAGAATGAAATATTTGCTGATGGCACTAAGACATTGTTGTTCTCCTATAAAATAGCTGTCACTACAGCATTGTGTCATTAGAAGGAGTACTGAGACATCCTGACAGAAGACAAGACTTAAGCGCTAAGCTGAATATATCTCTTAAGTCAGGCCATTGTTTAATGATAAATGATTTTCACAGTGCTAGCCACCTGTGGAGGCTGACTGCCAGTTCCTTTTCCAGGTAGCTGGGGTCAAGTCTTAGGACCAGAACACAGTCAACAGATAGTCAAGGGACACATTAGTGTAGGGCCATCATCGTAGGACAGGATCTCTTAGCAGCACTCCTCCCACTGCTCTTAAAAGGACTGGCAGGTGGCTGATCTTAGTGAAAATGCCAGTGATGGCGATAAAGATGTTCTTCATTGGCTCATTTCACTAGACTATGACACAGAAAATTAGGAAAATGTTTCTTAGGGAAGATTGCTTTTAAAGATTAAATATTGTGCTGGGCATGGTGGCACACCCCTTTAATCTCAGCACTCAGGAAGGCAGAGGCAGGTTGACCGCTTTGAGTTCAAGGCCAGCCTGGTCTAGAAAGTGAGTCCAGAACAGCTAACGCTACACAGAGAAACCCTGTCTTAAAAAAAAAAAAACAAAAAAAAACAAAAAAAAACCAACAATTAAATAAATATTGCATATTTGTTATAGAAATCTGAGGTCCTATTCTCCTTTCCTAATAGTGAAATTCTCCCAAAGTTTTAGCCAGTAGTATTGCAAATGAGGTATGTTGCATGTCATCATCTGAAGGTCCCCTGTCCACTACGAACTAGAAGACTCCTAAGAAGACTGATAATTAGCTAGAGTAATCAAAAATGACATATCTGGCCCTCGAATGCTCTGTGCTTGTTTTGCGTAGTGTTCCTTTTATGTTCGGGGCATGAAATCTCTCCTCAGTGACCAGTTATACTGCAGATTAATCAGGAAAAACACAGTATGGAATAGAACACAGGAAAAATATTGGAGTTAAAATATAAACACTTGGCCTTGACCACGATAATAGCCCATCACCTGTTGGAGGACCTCAGACACCGCACTTGGCTTTAGGAAATCAGCCCCTGACTTGGTACACAGAGGTAAATGTGATTAAGTACTTTGGAAACCTGCTAAGTTTTCCTAACTTTCCTAAGTTTTCCGTCAAATGAGATAATAATTATGAAAGTGGCTTATAAACTCTGAAGCACTTATGAGCACTAATTATTATCACCATTGGTTCCCTCTTCCGCAGAGAAGAGTTTATAGAAATGTCACCGGGCTAGACTAGTGGGTGATGATGTGTCTTCTTCATGGTCTAGAAATTAGAGTAATGCATGGTACCACCCATCTGCATATAGTATTCTCCCGAGAAGTCAGGCCCTTTTCTTTGTGTGCCTCTATAATTACAAAAACTGCAAAAAGCTAGTAATCAGTCCCCACGTACTTAGTGGTAACATAGAGCTCTGTTGAGCAGTTAGAGACCGCCCAGATGTCAGTCACCCTGCAGGGATGAGACGCTGGAGGGGGAGCCCACTCATTTCTCCAAGGTCTCGGGAGCTGGGAGACAGCAGACTTTTCAGGCCTGAATTTCTAGGTGTCTTCTTCCACAGAACACCCATAGTGATGGCACAGATGGAGTTCAGTGTGTGGATGGGTTACTTTTGGAAAATACATTAATAAGTAGATGATTTAGAATACACCATTCATTTTCCCAAGGAAACGATGTTGTGATAGATAGGGATGACGTTCCCAGACAAGTCCACAAAAGCTGTTCCCATCAGGAGATATGAGTCTTGGAAAGAGGAGGTCTGACTGTCTGTGCTCGAGGAAAATAGCAGGAACTATTTCTTCCGTATCCCGGCGGAGGGCCAGGTCTAAAAAGCAATGTGAGAGGAGACAGGCACCTGCGATGCCTTCTCTCTGGCCTTTTGGCTCTTTCCCGTTAACATGCTGGCTTCTTTAGCCTGCCTTTTAGCTAGTCCTACTGCCTGCGTGTGTGGAACGCACCATGCCCACCACTCCTCTTTCTGTCCAAGACCTCCTGAGAAGTCACAGCAGTCAGTACATTGAATGAAGGGCCAACTGCTTGCTGAGGTTACTGTAAGTTTGCAGCCATAGACATTATAGTAGAGGAGGTACTTTTTTAATAAGGAGACCCCAGAGATATGCCAAGTTTCCCTAAGGTAATTCCCAGGGTATTTTAATATTTATCTGATCAAAGTTAATAAATTTTTTACAACTCTAATAGTATTCAGTAGGCCCCTATGTCATCCACAGACCCAAACCCATTATTTAAAAAAACAAAAACAAAAAAACACATGTTTCATCATACTTGTCAGCACTAGAGACTCAACAATAGCCTAAGATTTATTTTTAAGTTCTCCAGGGTAGACGAATGTGAACTGGAAAATCCCTGTGAAGCATACACTTCCTGCAAGGTAACTTCCTTGATTTTCAGGGCCACATGCTAGAGTTGTATACAGACGCTTCCCAGTCCCAACTTCAAAAGAGAAATACTGGGTTTTCTTGAGACAGGATCTCATGGGTCGCAAATTGTCCTCAAACTCACTGTGTAGCTGAGGATGATCTCCCGACTCTGCTGCTTCCACCTCCTCAGGGTTGGAGCTACAGGTGTGCACCCCCATGCCCAGATTATGTAGTGCTGAGGTTCAAACCTAGGGCCTTGTGAATACTTGGCAAGCACTTTATCTAAAATGAGCTACATTGTCAGTCCTATAGAATAAAACTGTTAACTTGTTTCAAAGGAAATGTCCATAGTATTTGTGACTAACCCTGGCAGCAGCACAATCCACACGCCTGGCTCTCTCTCCCCTCGAGACCTAGCCTTTCTTAGAAGCAGAAGAGCGAAAGGCTTGGAGGAGGGACTTGAGGGCAGAAATCTGTAGAGAAAAAGACCCTCAAGTGTGGGAGATGGGCAGATGACTTGCCATCACTGCCTCCTGGGCATCTCACACAGTTAACAGCTGCTGGTCCCTGTCCTACCTTCTCCACCATGTCTACTTCCGCTGCCCTTGAAAAAATGCCTTCGGTCATGTGGAATTCGTCAGGTGCCACCTCCCCGGTTGTTTTACTCCATTTTGTTTTCGTTCCTTTGAGTATACTGATACTGAAATTACAATAAATGTGTCTCTCCTATTCCCTTTATCTCTCCCCCTTTTATTTCTTTAACTTATTGCTAACTAGTTTAAGAAAGCATTAGAAAATGAATTTTGGAAGATGTTTTCTCGATGGTGTTAGGACACGTGCTTGGCATGGCCATGGCACCCCGTGGTCTAAGATGGTGTATTCTCATGTCTCAGCTTCATTTCAGCTGCCTCTCTATAACCACGCAGCCTTCCGTACTATACTGTGCCACAGTTTAATTACGCAGTTGTGCCTGAAAGGCAGCAGGCTCTGCAGTAAAGTGATATTACATACTTCAGTGCTCTCCACTCTATACTTTAATACTGTTACATGTTCCCTAAATAAACTGATATGATATATTATACTTTTACTCTGCTCTTAATGTTTATAGAAGGTGTTGTTGGCAGAGTGCAGGGGCCTGGCACCTACAATAACTTCAGTATACAAGAAACTTGAGAAGAGATTCTATGTGTCGTGAACCTTTTCATTTTCAAAGAACAGACAGGACAACTCCAAATACCATGCAGGGCAGCAGGGGATGGGGTGTGGGGTGGGGTTACTGATGTCCCTGACAACTCCAGACTTTAGGTACAGTTTGATCAGAGACACAGAGTATTCTGCAAACTGAGTTTCTCGCCACTGTGCCAGCCTCCATGCCAGCTCCGTTTTCTGCCTGTATATGGTGGTTGGTGCTGGCAGCTCTTTTCTTCTCAGGAGGAAAGAGAACAGATCTCCACCCAAGACAGCTGAGCTGAACTAGTTTTATATCAACTTGACACAAGCTACAGTCATTTTGGAAGAGGAAACCTCAGTGAGAAAATGCTGCCACCAGATTGGCCTATGGGCAAGTCCGTGGTGCATTTTTTTTACTTGATGATCAATGTGGGGCAGCACACCTCACTCTGGGCAGGAAGCCATGGCAAGCAAGCCAATAAGCAGCATTCATCCATAGATTCTTCAGTTCCTGCTCTGACATCCTGGTGGAGTGTGAGAGAACTGTAAGGGAATTAACCCTTTTCTCCCCACGGTGCTCTGGTCATGATGTTTTACGGCAGCAGCAGAAACCACAGGGGAGAGAACAGCACTGACTTTTTTTTAATCAGATGAAGAAATTGATCCTCAACAAAGATAAGTCAGTTTCCAAATCTCTCACCCAGATAGTGACGAGAAGGGACTGTTGACAAGGACTTTTGACTCAGAGTCATCTTCCTTCACCTACATCCCTCTATGACAGCAAAAGGTAGGTGGCCACTCTGCAGAGAAGAGAAAGCATTGCCTAGGTCAGCCCTACAGATGAGACGTTGGGAAAAGGACATTGGGAATTGGGAATATTCAGGTATAGGAAGCATCTTTGCCTTTTTACAAACTCTACGTTATTTGTGAAAACATCAGGGATTGTTTGTTTGTTTTAATCAATAATGTCATGAAAAATAGTGCAACACTTTCTCCTTTCCAGAGTGCTGCATACACTTCTCCATGCTCACAAGCAAAACTGAAAGCAGATCTTTGGGGTTGTAAAGCTGGCCCTGGACAAGCCAGTGTGTGGCCTTGGGATACACTGCCCTTCAGCTCTGTGCTCTCTGCCATTTGATTTGCTGATATGCCATGGACAGATCTTCTTAGCAGATCATGAGAAAGGAGAAACAGTGACTTTTTGAGTTTGCCTAAGACTGTATACACATAATACTTGGTGAATTGTTCCCTTTTAAAATATAGTTGAACTATTATTTTAACTAAGGGTGAATAAGATAGAATAAGAAGATCCCCCATTACATTTATAGTGAGAAACTAGATTCATCTCTAAAGAGATGATAGTGGTGACAAAAAGATATTATTATATTAATTAATCCCATACAGCGGGGGAGGGGTTGGGGTGGGATTGTACTCTCCTCTTGTGGCATATTTTACAATCTTGTGGTGACCTAGCCCTTGTACAGATGTTCAGACACGGTCATGTGATATACCAAGAGTTCCAGTCAACAAGGAGTAGGATGTGTGTGTTCATCATGCATAGGTGTGATCAATGGCTTGGCCTGCCCCCCCACATCTCATCCCCTTTCCAACCTCAACTAATGTTGAAGTTCCAGTGTTTCTAAGTAAATGCTAGAGAACCAGCTACAGAGTTTTCCCAAAAGAAACTACATTAGTCATCTAGTCATTGGCATTGCTACCTCATGCCATTTGTTCATGTCGAATTAGTTCCTGACCATCAGCGTCTAGCCCTGGGCTGTGGCAACAGGAATAAACCTGCCTCATCCGGCTGTGTCGGGAGTGACACTGATGTTTGCCTCCATTTCTCTGCTTTTCCTTAATGAAAAACTCTCCCAACATATTGGTTAGACCTGTACTTACCAATGTGGCTTCCAGTGACTACCTTCTGCCTTTAAGCATTAGACAGGCAAGTTAGAAATTATCCATTCTAAATAAAGTTCATACAAGCTACTATAGACTTGGTGCATAAAATGGCTTGGTATTTTTAATACTGATTGCATGTTATAATATTTATATGCATTGTTAAATAGTACATATTGAAATTTAATTTCACCAATTTTACTTCTTTAATGGGATATAGAAAATTTCAAGTTACTTGTACAGCTCATATTATATTTGTACTGGAGAGTTCTGGCTCTGTTATTGTCTCAGCTTTCCTCCACCTATAGTAGGTGGTTACATCTCAGCACTTCACCCAAAGCAGCTACTAGATGTCTAAGGATCGTTTGATTTTTTTGCTTGTGGTCAAAGGGCTGCATTCCATTCATATTGCTTTCACTGGTGTTTGATTTCTCTTCTTTTCTTGCCTCTGGAGACACTGGCATTCTTCTTCCTTACCAGCAGTTCCTTTGTCTCTTTTTCTGCATCTTCAACCGCTTTTCATCTGTTTTTTTCTATCCAGACTCATTCCCTTGCAGATCTCGTCTGAGTGGCTTTGGACACCATATGCAAGGCCTTTCCCAGATTTGCGTTGGCAGCTAAAGAACAGAACTGTATTTCAGTGCACTGTAAGCTGAGACATGCAAGAACAAGGACCTTGCTGTCTGGGGGGGAGTCTGATCTCTGCTTCCCAGTTGGTACTTTACTGCTACCTCATCTGAAGGAGAAGGGGACATGTCTTTGTATGATGCAAGACAGAAGGGCAAGCATGAACACCCTCTGTCATGCTCTATAAGGGAACCTGAAGCCACTCATGAGGACAACACCCTCCTGATTTAACCACCTCTTCAAGGCTCTGTCTTTTAATACTTGGACATTGACAATAGCTGAAGTTTGGAGAGGGGACCCAAACCACGCTGTCTGTTTGCTTATTCCCCTCCCTGTTGACAGAGGCTCTGTGAAAGGAGGCCTTTTTCAGTCAGTGTTCATCTTTTTACTGAGGGCTACAAACTATGCCTACCAGAGTTCAGTGATCCCTAACTGGGTCATTCTAAGAGATTCTGCTCAGTTACCAGTACCACATCCTAAAAGCAGTTCACTAATTCTGCTGCATATAAGAATCACTGGGGAGCTTGCCTAAAATATACCTTCCCTGATCCCAGCCCCTAGGGATACAGATGAAGTAGATTCTTGGTGAGATCTGTAACATTTCATAACAAGCTCCCAAGGTGATTTTGCTTGATAATGCAAACACACTTTGCAGTCTTGTCTCACTGTCTCCTTGTGCCAGGTTAAGTTTATTTCTCTATTGCTGCCTTTCCTGAGTGTTGTCTTGTGTGCATCAGCAGAATGTGAATCACTGAGATCCCAAATATGGATCTCCTAGCTCCACCTCAAACCTTGTGAATCACAACTTCCATGATGACGCCTAGGAGTCTTTAAAAGAAAAAAAAAAAATCTCCTTCATTGGTGCCTCCACTGCAGCCAACCTTCTGCTGGCCTTTGAGAGTCCCAGCTTATCTTACAGACTCTCTGAGGAGGTCCTAACTCAAGCAAGTGGGAATTTTCTTTGTTATTTTAAGCCCACTTCTTCGTCCCACAATGTTTGAGACTGCGGTTCAGTAAGTCAAGTCACTGCAGGATGAACTCCAAGGTTACTCTCAGTTTCCAGGTAATTTTGCAGCTTGAATATTGGCCATTATTATGAGGACATCTCAAATCTCTCTGGATTAGAGGCAGTAACTGTGGCATAGCTCCTTACCTTGTTTTGGTGAGGATGCCCTCTGTCATCTTTCTGTCCAGGAATGTAATGTTCCCAGATCAGAGCAGATGACATGGCGTCCTGTCTGTCCTCATTGTGTGTAAACACTCCTCCAGTTCAGCCTTCCCCTGGCATCTGTATAGTGAGACCTGCTTGGATTGGCTTTCACCCTGAAGTGTACTTACTGGTCTCTAAGGATGATAGTGAAAGGCCTGACCCTTTTGCCCTGGGGCCTCCCTCCCTGAGCTGCACAAGTTACTGAGGGCAGGGTGTCCCCCTAGGTTAGACTTCTGGGGCCGGTAGCCTTGTACTGCTTCTGTTTTGGTACTTTCTCAGGTAGAAAACTTTTAAATCCAGAGCCCTTAAAATAATACCAAAATTTGAAACAAAAAGGAAGTGGCAGGAATTGGTCAGGTGGTTAAGAATAGAGTACACCAAGAAATGACATTCACAGGATTTCATCCTTGGCCTAAATGATAACATTCTGTCAGGCATGAAGAATAAGCTATGAAGTCCCCTCCTGGGTAGTCTACTCCCTAAGTACCTGACCTTCATAGAATGCTTACTCTCGACTTGAATGAGCTAAATGTGTGCTAGCTTCTTTGAATATGGTAAATTTGTCTGTATTCCTTGCTGAAGGTCAGCTAATTGCTCACACAGAATCTAAAGAGTAGTCCTATCATCCCTGCATGCTCCAGAAACCATGCAGCCTGTCTAGTGTGCTCTGCCTATTTGCATCTTGGAGTTTTGTCTAAGGATAAGTGACCAATTTCATTTTTGTACCTGACCAGAATAGCAGTTATCAGGAGAAAATCCCTTCAACAAATCCTATTCTTAGGTGATAGCTGCTTCTTTAGGATATTGAGTTGAAGGGGGTAGCACTAGAGACCAGGAGCTCTGATTTCGTAACAAGGGACGTGACCTGACCCTAGAAATGCATGAACAAGAGACATCTAATGAGTCCTGACAGTTTAAGGACTGAGGAAGAGGACTAACCTCTTTTTTTTTCTGCCCACCCAGTCTTCATACAAATGTAAATATGTCTTTTTAAACAAATTGCCAAATGTGGTTTTAATTTATAAGCTTGAGACCAGCCTTGCTCAGTGTGCACTCAGGAGTGTGTGTGTGTGTCTGTGTGTGTGTATCTGTGTTTGTGTGTGATCTCTCTCTCTCTCTCTCTCTCTCTCTCTCTCTCTCTCTCTCTCTCCCTCTCTCTCTGTCTCTCTCTCCCCCCCTGTACCCCCTTTCTTCTTCCATCTTCCCCCCTCTTCCCCCTCTCTCCATTCTCCCTTTTGAAGCCACAGAACATTCCCCTCCAGCCCCCATCACTTTTCTTCCAAAGTCATCCCTGACCCCGTCAAAGGACTTTAAGACAAGAATAGACTGCTGTATTTCTTAAAGACATTTTCTGAAGTTCCCAGAGGAAACGCATGTGCTTTTTAAACATAACTAAGTCAGTGGCTGAATCTACACTGAGATTGAGATTTGAAGGGCCTGTTAGCATCGCTGTGTCATATGTTCTACAGTGTATGTAGAACTCATTCTTGTTATTTATGACCCTGTCTGCCTTCCATTGTGGACTTCTTCCAGCCTTGGGAAATTTACATCATTCCTAATAGCAAAATGTTTTTTGGTTCTCACAGAGTTGTTCAAAGCCTGACTCATGCTCCTTATGTTAATTGTTCAGCTCTGAAAATACAGCACTTACAGGGTGTGGCAGTGAGGGGAAAATCGACTGTGTTTACAGGGCATGCAGGACATGCTTAGAAGTGTTTCACACATAAATCTCCATCACTCCCAATCTCTCTCAGCATACCCTCCTTTACCTTTCCTCTCTGACTTAACTTGAAGTATTCTTTTTCCAAAAATTAATTTTAGGAAACAACAAACTTAAAAAAAATGACATTACAATGCAATATAAACCAATAAAGCCAGATATACTCTGTTCATTGACCATTAAAAACAATTTACATTACAAGTGGACATGTCTTTGAAAGATCTTAGCCCAGGTCTGAAGCCACAGCCATGGCCCAGAGTGCGAGGATCCTCCCAACTTAGTATTGTGGGCACTGATTAGATCAAGCCTTTAGAGATACTCTGAAATAATACCGGTGGCTGCCATCCTTCAGAATCTCAAAGACTATCACTGTGTGTTCCTAGGTAAGCCTATATAAAAGAAGGACCTACTGGTAGCTGCCAAAGTGTTCCTCATGGTCCCAGCATTTTGCAGAAGTTTGATGTGGAAGAATACTTAGTACCTCAGCCAACAAGAGCAGATAACACCTTATCTGGACCATCAGGCTCTAACCCAAGGGAAGAAATTCCAAAAACATTACATGGGTCAGCTCTGGCAAAGGCTGGCAGACTTTTTAAAATTTTGTAATTACCAGCTTATGAAGCTTCTTGGGCTTGTTTTTAAAGGCAGATAATGTGTGTATAAAACCATAGCAATGCCTAATATAAGAAGGCAGCGACTCCCAGTTTTTGTTGTTGTTGTTGTTGTTTGTTTGTTTGTTTAGTAACCAAGATTGAGAAACTCCATTTTAAAAAATACCAATATTAAAAGGTTTGACTTGATACACTTTTAAGGCTAACAGAGGCTATATTGAGAAATTGATAAATAAGGGAAATGAAGAAATCATACGATTATCACTGTCTTCTCTCAGGTGTGCTGCTGCTGCTGGCTCAGGGAGTCGGCTCTTTGGGGCCACAGAGTACCAGATATTATTCTAGATGGCTTGAGATCTGCATGTTTCACATTATGGCTTTGTGTATTCATGGTGCATATTAATGCATGAACTGTATAGATAGGAATACAAAGCCAGTTGTGACATACGCCAGAAAATTCCCAACTGAAAGCAGCTAAAACTACCTAGAACAGCAATCTATTTTCTATAGATTTCCAAAGGTAAAGGTGTTCATCTGAGCATGCCTGCTGTATCTGTCTTCCCTGGTGTTCAGCTAATAGACTTGCGTTTGAACCTTTGCTGTTTTTCGGAGTAGGTCAAAAGCGCCATCCATGGACTGTCTGGTTATTTTGCTGAGTGTGCTGAGAGTTCGCCTTCTCCTGGTACAAAGCTCAAGAGAACCGCTCTGAAAGAAATGTAGGTGCAGCATGTTTCCTTTTCCTCCTTTTCTGACTGCCTGTGTGGATAGTTGTTTCACCAGAATAGTCCGTCACGCAGCGGCAGTGTATGGAATTTAATCAGAAGCCCCCTGCCATTGGTTCTGCCCACAGCCGTGTATTAGTACATGTCCTTCCCACCTTCCTGTTGCTCTTGCTTTCTGGACAGTGGGAATGGACTCCTTGCTTCACAGGTGTGATGCAAGGCATGATTAATTACAAGCTCTTTGAAGATGAAAAGCACCTGCTGGTGGTGTGTTTCACACAGCTCCTGAGGTAACTGCAGACAGACCTAAAAACTACATTCCTTTTGTAAGATGCTCTTCTGACTTTAATGTAATTATGAGAGCCCTTGGGCCCCTTACAGCAACGTATTTATGGTTTTGTTTTGTTTTGTTTTGTTTTTTTTCAACAAAGCTTAGCCAAAGTAAATATCCCAACTTCAGTGCTTGAGTTTAATGACTGAAAAAGCTTCTTGCTATTTGTAAATGTATTGTTGTCAACCCTCTGACAAAATTAAGGGCTTAAGTCTCTCACTTTCCTATGCAGTTTCTGTCCTTCCCTGGAAGCTTGTTTTATAGGTAAAGTTTGTCTTATCAATGTGTATCCTGTGGAAGGACATTGGGTAGATGATTGATAGATGAGTGCATAGGTAGACAGATAGATAATAGATAGATAGATAGATAGATAGATAGATAGATAGATAGATAGATGATAGATAATAGATGTGTGTGTGTGTGTGAGAGAGAGAGAGAGAGAGAGAGAGAGAGAGAGAGAGAGAGAGGTGGCTGATAGATAAACAGAGTAGATATGCTGCTTGTCATAGTTATACTTTCTTTAATGCTAATTATCTGAATTTTTCCCAGTACTAACCAAGTCTAATTAACTGAGGCTTATTCCCATATGTTGATGAATAAACCTGGCATCTGCTGATTAATACCTGAATATGTCATGAGGGAATTTCCAGATTAGTATTTACTCACAAATATGTGTGCATGTGTGCACGGGTGCATATGTGTGGGTATGCACACATATCCTGTGCTTTATGTATCTAAGCATTTCCTATTAAAAGTTAGCATATCAACCCCAGGCAGTGTTTGCCTTTAACATCTAAAGATGTGGACCTGTTTGCTTTTGTTAAAGTGATAACATCTTGACTCCATTGATGAACTGATAATGAAAATTTAGAACGTATCGTAGTTTACTGGGAAATGTGAATGTTAATACTTAATCCAATCTGTACTCAATATACACTTTGGGGATTTCCTAGATATGCTGGCGTGTTGAGGAGAAGCCAGTTGGCACATGCCTTGTTCTCAGGTGTAACAACCCGGGAGTGGGGGTTTGGAAAAATCCATGCCATTGCAAACCTCACATGCCATACAATCTTTATTGTCTGTTTTAGTGTGAGAAGAACTGAAGCAAAAAGCACTGCTGTGAGCAAATCACAGAGTGGCAGGAACCTTGTGGGAAGATCTAGTGAGTCAGTCATTACTGTGGTACCAAGGAGGAGGGACGCCTCAGCCACTCTTCTGTCAGAATCCGTGGGTCAAGCACAGGGTGACACACAAGCAGCCAAGAGCCACCAGGAGCTTCCTGTTCAAACGCTGGAAAATGTTTCTCAGACTCAGCCAGAAGACACTAGCAGCCAGCAACAACCTCATCCTGGGGAGTGGTTAAAGACAGGGCTTCTAAGCAAGAGCCCTGTGTATAGCTATGAGTCAGCATCACCAGGTCCAAAGCAAAGTCCACGAGCAGCCAAGACACAACAGAAACGCAGGATCTGTGGCTCTGCGGAAGACTCCGACCACAGCAGCAGAGTTTCTCTTGGAAGTGATGGATCAGTCCCCGGGGACCTGACGGTGGACAAGAGCACAGCTGTCGGTGTTTTGCCAGCACTAGAGTTGTCAGATCAGGGGTTGCTTTTGAAACAAGATTTGGCAAAAGCCACAGCTAAAGAAGAGCTCCATGTTTTGGAAAATCTCTCCTCCAGACATCGTATGACAAACAACCTAGGGCAGGCAGAGCAAACCGGCTCAGCTGCAATTACCGAAAGATTAGCTACAGTGCAGGGTGGCCCCAGCAAGAAAAGAAAGAAATTGCAAAGTTACAGCAGAGGATGTAGTGGCAAGAAAAACTGAGAGTATAGTCCCTGGGATTTGAAAGGAGTTTGGGTAATTACTTCAAATAAACAGATATTTAGGGGCAGGAAATAAGGCTCATCTTCGAAGAACACTTACTGGTCTTAGGTCCCAAGCAGCCACAAGGTGACTCATCACCATTACGGACTCTAGATCCAGAAGACCCGACACCCTGTTTGACCTCCATGGACACCAGGCATGTGTATGGTCATACACACAAGCAGTCAAAACACACATACATATAAATCTTTTTATAAAACTGTTTGTGTTGGAATTAGCCTTCCCAGTCACCTCCTGGAGGCAGTGTTTCTAATAGGCTTGTTGCTTTCTCATCATATTTGTAACTGTCTCCTGAAAATATTGTATTGACAAAGAGCCCTCCACCTGTCAAGGAGCATACCATGAATATAGGACCCACGGAGAAAGCAGTAATGGTGGCCTTCTCACTCCATCACTATGAAGACCTCCTGATGGGGTACAGAAACAGTGCTGCGTGCTGCAGGCCAGTTCTCGTGCTGCAGTTCTCACTCCTCAACCTGAGCACTGGACAGTGAAAAGAGGCTAGTGGTCTCAGCCTGAAGTTCTGTGAGAAATGTATGTGTTGGGGTCTCAGACCTACGGAATGAGGAACTGTGATTCTGAAATACACTCAAGTTGAAGTGATACCTTAGGACTATGTCCTCCAGCCTGGCTACCGTGGCTTCCATCAGCTGGGGCCACATGTGGAAATGTGCACCCCTGTGTTCATCAGACTTGTACTTAGATTGGGTTTGGGTTGTGAGTCCCTTAGTTCCCAGGTTCTGCTGTAGGACGGACACAGGACCTAAGGAGCTGTTACAGCTGTGGTTGCTGGGAAGTACAGGTAATTCATCTCAGCCTTGGGTGAAAACATGGAAGAGGTGTGTCCTGGGTAGGCAGGTTTGACCCTCTCCTTGTTCACAACTCCCGTATTCTGGTATGGTTAGGACAGACAAGAACCCAAAGGGCGCTCAGTGGCCTTTCCAGTTCATGATTTGGAACGTTTCCCAAGGCATTTAAATGTTCTTTGGTTGTGTAGCCTATTCTCAAGAAAGACAAGAAGCCATAAGTTGTCAACCTGGAAGTTTCATCTGATCATTCCAGCTTCTATGGACCAGAAACTGCCTGCTGGCATTCCTTTCCTTTACTGGATAGCTTTTTCCTTGAGAGCTGATTCCAGGGCTGTGGAGTCTTCAGTGAGAGCATGGATAGCCCCCATTGCACAGCAGGAAGCGGCTCACTCACATTCATCCAGCAGCAAAGCCAGTCCTATCAGAACAACGGGTACTCCCCTCTCCAGAACTAAGATATTCTGACGTGGAAGAAACAGAGTCTTAATCATTAAATGGTTATGGTCATACTTAGTACTTAATTATATTTATACAGATGATTTGATATCAAGAAATGTTTTGTTTTTCAAATATGTCCTATTGTAGGAAATAATGATTATTGTGACTAGTGAGAAAAAAAATAGTATATTTAGGTTGTAGATAGGTGCAGCCTTTCTCACAGCCTTCATGCACAGTGGATTTTAACAGGGTTAACAGGGAATCGCTCTGGGCTTCCACGCTATGGCATATGTTTAAGGAATTTTGCCTTTAAGCATTTTCCGTCAGCAAGTCTAAAACACTTCTCTATCTCTTGTTTCTTGAATGGTGTTACAATTGTTTGACCTATGGACAAAGGGGAAAAATTGATCCCAGGTGTTCTGTTACTTATCAGGTGGAGTTTTACTGTAGGGAATGGCATGAGCTTGTATGTTCTTAACAACTGTAGTAACTTGGCATTTAAATGTCTGAGACCCTGTCAGTCAATCAAAAACCAATTCTTCAGCTCCTTGATACTCCAAATTAAATTTATATCCAGGCCTCTGTGATTCTGATACTTAGACGAAATGTTCATCCAATTCCATTGATGTTATTGTGACTGAACTCATATCTGAGATGCTAAGCCATCTCCATGTGTTTTCAAATGACATTTTAATAAATAAGAGTTGGTTAGGTCAAAAAAAAAAAAAAAAAAAAAAAAAAAAAAAAGAGTTGGTTAGGTCTTTCTGATTTCTCCCCCTCCCCCTGCCCCAACCATTTAAAAACATGTGAGAAAGGCCAGTCCTGGTGGTGCATGCCTTTTATCCTAATGTTTGGGAGGCAGAGGCAGACATATCTGAGTTTGAAGCCATACTGGTCTACATAGTGAGTTCCTGGAGAGCCAGAGATGTGTAGTGAAATCTGTCTCAAAGGAACAAACAAACAAAGTATGGGAATAATCCCTGATTTTTCTTTCACAATTGTTTTTCTTTGTCACTGGAGATTAACTCACCCAGACATGCATATGACTGGCGAAGTGTAATGGATCACTTGGCACTGGGAACAGGAAATAACTGCAGAGTTATGTTCCCTTATTTCATGCTAAAGAAGTATGGAAATACATTAATGTTCTAAAAGAAACAAAAACCAAAACTCATGGGCAATTGGTGAAGAGGGTGCTTTAGATGTGCTGTGATCCCTAAGAAAGAAAAAGACACAAAAAGTCTCTCTGTTGTGATTTTTGGAGAATATAATATATCTCTGGATAAACCTTCCCTTAGTGTATCTTGTATGGTGGGGGGAGGGGAGTCTTAGTATAATCATTTTATGTGTGATGTCATGTTCAGATTTCAGCAGAAATTGTACCTATCATTAACCTTTGACTTCAGCAAAAGCTCCGCTCTGACTAGGGCACACAAACAGGGAAGGAAACATCTATGCCTGAAAGAATGGCCTAGCATGAGTGTCGGCGTTTGTGTTTCCTAAGCTCCTTGGCAGGACTTACTGTAATATTTCCACAAAATGGTAGTGGATGGCCCTCTGAATAATAAGCAACTCCTCAAGAGCCAAAAAAACACGTTGTGCAGCATGCTGGGACTAGAATATGGAAATTGTTTTAATTTCTTCTTTTCTCTTATGAGGAAATCACTGTACTTGGTTTGTCAAGACAAGAGAGTTTATTCCCCGGTATTGAAACATGTTGGAGCAAGAAAAAAAAATCAAAATTAAAACTGGTTTCTCTTAAATAGCTTAAAGCTTTCCACAGTACAAAATAAATTAAGCATTGTAAAATGAAGTTAATTTAAGTAATCACTCAGTACAGAAGTCTAACCATATATATATCCTCAGTCTTGCAATTTCAGGGTATAATTAAATTCTCAGAAATCTGCAGAATCCCCTCTAATTTGGCGCGTATGTGTGTGTGTGTGTGTGTGTGTGTGTGTGTATACATATATATATATATGTATATATATATAGAACAAGACAGAGCAAATGCATGCCAATATGTAGCATAACAGAGAGGACTTAGATGAAATTTTCTTTTAATCATGGGGACCGATTCAGATTGGATTTGAAGTATAGGTAGGTGAGTTTCATCTGTAGCACAGTATGGCCATGCTACATTAAAGCTTTCTTCACCATTCTTAACAGAGATCGTGGTTTATTTTAGCTTAGTTTATTGAAGCAAAACTCAGTAAACTCAAGCACTTGGCTCCCCAAAGCATCTGACCAGTGCTAATAGGTGCTAATTTGGCAGATTCTCAGAATGAATTTCCAGATGGATTTAGACACTGCCACAGTCTCCAGGAGAGCTCTTATCCTGTTGTTTAAGTACCTTAAATAATCTGAATGTCCACAGGATAAAACCACTTTTGTAGTGAAAATGTACCTGTTTTATGAATAAATATTTGGGTTTTGTGAATTTAAATAAGTTTGACATGCAATCTGCTTACTTTTGGGAGTGTCTCACTATATCCCATAGTTTGAATTTACTATGTAGCCCACACTAACCTCAAAGTCTAGGTCCTACTGCATCTGTGTTTGTGTGTGTGTGTGTGTGTGTGTGTGTGTGTGTGTGTGTGTGTGAGAGAGAGAGAGACAGAGACAGAGACAGAGACAGAGACAGACAGACAGAGTAACTGACAAACAGACAAAGTAACTTTTTTTTCTGAGACAGGGTTTCTCTGTGGAGCCTTAGCTCTCCTGAACTCACTTTCTACACCAGGCTGGACTCAAACTCACAGAGATCCAATTGCCTGTGTCTCCCCAAGTGCTGGGATTACAGGCATGCACCACCACGCCCAGCTTAAATATGTTATTTTTAATTATGCTCTTCTGGTAAGAATGCCTTTCCTCCCAGGAACATATCTTGGGTTCTGGAAATCTTGTTAAGTTAGTTTAAGGAACCATTTGAACCACTGACCCTTAGGATTTACATTTTGAAAACCTAATGAGGAACATTGAGATTACATTGAACCCTAAGGCTCTGGGCTGTTTGAATAGTTTGAGTCTGTTCCCACTGTTCTCACAACTGAGTTTCATTGGACCTCTTAGGAGGGCTTTACCTGATCCTGACACCTTCCCAGTAACTCTGATGTTCCCCAAGTGAACTCATCTGCATGCTCTGTGAGCATCTGGTCTTCTTTCAGGACAGACTGAAGTCCTGGGCCGCCCCTCTCTCCATATTATCTTATATTTCTGTCCCTTGGGCCTCCAATTACTTGTAAGTAGGTTTCTCTGGTGACCCTTTACCAGTCCCTCAAAAGTGTTTTGGTGTCACTTTGGAAATGTGATTAGAGCTGTCTGTGAAATGTGAAGAGTGACTAAGAATTGGGAAACAAATTCCTTAGTATTTTGGTCATCTTAGTACACTGTGTGGTAAGGCCTACACAAAAGACACCCTGCCCTGGGTGTGGAACCTCAATGCAGAGCTAGGACGATGTAAGTGCAAGGTACTGCAAGCTGCAAAGCCTGGGTCCTGGAGCTACCTCACCATTAGTTAATTTTATGTATGTTTTAATATAAGTCAGTTAACCTTCCAGGCTTCAGTTTCTTCATCTGTTAAAAAAGTTTACCCCATTGCCCTTCCAGTACTGAAATTAGTGCACCACACCCATGTGTTAATTTCTCCATCTGTTTAGAAAGGGCCAATACAGTGGACACTCAAGGAATCACATACATCGCTTGTAGCTCAGTCTAACACCCTGGGGTTGGTTGAGCCTGTATTTTAGTATTTCTCAACTCCCTCAATGATAGCCATGCGATGCCATGGCTACTTTTCAAAATGGGGTATGTGTACTTATGTAAATCCTGGATGTTGAAGGAGGCAGGGTTGACGAAGACAAATATCCATTAGAAAGAGGACTTTCTCCAAATCTGAAGTACATCTACTTTCAGTCAAATCAGTAGGAAGTCTTTAGGGACAAGATGTCAATCAATAGTTATGCATTCTAATCAAAAAGATGTGTTTCCTTTATTTCTCAGACTTCTCTACTCTGCTGCATTAGGCCCTGCACATCCAAGCACATCATTCCCCACACTGAGATACTGCTACCCTCATTTGGAAGATGACTTTTCAAAGTGCCTAAATAATTGTCTGGAATTTCTACATAAACCTCTGGGGTTTGCCTTTGATCCATGATCATTAATATCATTAATAGGTTCTCTAAAAGCGCATGTGAATCTCAAGCTAGCATTTGGCAGAGCAACGGAAGAATGAACGCTTTTAAAATAGTTTGGCTCAGAAAGCGCATGTGAAATAACCCTGTGGGAAAATCGGGAGACTTTCTCATCATCCAGAGGATTACCTAGGACGAGATACTGACCTTGTATTTTAAGTTCAGTTACATGTCTTAAAACCTCATTCATTACCCAGCCTGATTTATAGTAGAGGGTGAAGCAGGCTGTGAGAGGCCTCCAGGAAGATGTGCAGTTTGTGTCCTTCTGTTGCTTTCTGCACAGTTCCCAGAAGATACTTTATCGTGTGTGTGTGTGTGTGTGTGTGTGTGTGTGTGTGTGTGTGTGTGTG
>OU015742.1:12198372-12219324 GCA_907169655.1 Acomys percivali | reverse complement strand
TGTGTGTGTGTGTGTGTGTGTGTGTGTGTGTGTGTGTGTGTGTGTGTCCAGGGTGTTTCTTTAAAAAGAAAACCAGCTTCTGCAGGAGATTTACTACAGCTTTTCTCTCAGAAACTAGCTGGAGACTTCTTTTCCTGAGGCTCTTAAGGCGATCAAGCCCCAGAGGGCCGAGTGTGTCAGGGTGAGCCGAGCTCTGACCTCCACGGGGGAGAGGTCACTTCAGCACATAAGACTCAAAAGGGAGGAAGAGAAAGCAACTCCACAGCAGGGCTTTGACTTGCTTTAGGGCAGGAGAGCTTTTATAAAGGAGTCCCCAGTCTCCCACGCCCTTTTGCCTGCACTTCTATTACTGTGCTCAGCACACACACCACCCCATACATGCACAAGCATCCACAGCGCTTACTCCTACTGAATGTTTCACACCCTCTCCCCACCTGCCCCTAAGCTGTGGACAGATTGGCAGCCCCTTCTCCAGAGGAGGCAGGTGATGGATTGACTGGAAATTTTCCTAGGCCCAGTGGCTCCGAAGATCTTTTCAGTTCCTCCTTTAACATGCCTGACTGGTGAGAAGAACACAGACGATTCTTTCCCAAACCCACCATGGGTGTCTGGGAGGGCTCATACTAGCTCATTCATTCTTGTCAGAGGAAGGTGAGTTGGTAAATAAGAGCCATCCACAGCCAGAATGTGGAAGACTGGGCTGGGTGCTTGGGACATATCCCAGGAGGAGGAGCCTGGAAAACACCTCCTGTAAGGATGCCAGAATCCTGTGAGACAGCAACGTGGTTTTATTTACATATTCCCCTGAAAATATTAACCCTGGTGAGCTTCTTCCTTGTGCCATTCTGCTCAGTGAGATGCACGTGAAACACATGCAGACGCCTTCAACAGTGGCTCACCAGTGAGAAGGGCTCTGTCAGCTCAGACTATCTCTGGGAGCTCAGGCTCTCTGCACGAAAGTGTAGGGGCCTTAGGAGGGTATCTGCTGTTGAGAGTTATGTTGCAAGGCTAAGAATCTACTTGGGAAAGACTCAAAAGACTAACATCATAGGTGCTCCATCCACCTATGAACTTTCTACAGAAAATTGGCATGCTTTCCTTCCAAGGTGATGTCCCTCATCAAATCTGGTGTTCTCCTGAACCCAGGGTGTATTGGATGTTTGCTAGGTCTGATCCCAGATCTCTATAGAACTTTAGGAATGCCCACTGAATTTGCAAGGACCCTTAGCTGTTCTGCCAGCAGCTATACATGACTGCCTAGAACCAGCTACATAGCACATGAAAGCAAGACAAGGGAGGAAAAACGTTGGTCTTGACATTTTTTTTCTCAATTGGGAGGAGGGGATGGGGCACACTATGTAGTGTGACAGTCACGGAGGGGAAAATGATGGTTGGTAAAGACTATAGGGGAAAAGCCATTACACAAAGTACTTCGAAAACGCCCAAACTAGTGGAAAAAATACTTTTAAAATAGTCAAATATCAAGCCTTTTCATAAAAAATAGAAAACTGGTGCAGTGCCCTGTCCTGAGGGCCCCCAAGGCCAAGCACCTGAGCAAGGCCCGATTTTAGTGGGAGGATGGAGATGGGAGAACTGCATCACCCAAAGGCTAGAGTCAAGAGTGTACCCATGCAGACCCCACAGTTGTGTGGAACTTAACTTTGCCCCAAGTTGTTCTTTTGTTTGTTTGTTTGTTTGTTTGTTTGTAGGCCTATGGTTCATTCTTGACTTGATTGAACTTTTCTTTCTGCTATACTGGTGGTAGGTGCTGAATTGATCAAGGAAAAAGCCGACTATTTGTATAGTCACTACCAAACAGAATGTCTGGATGTGTGCATAGCCTGGTTCAATTCCCTTTATAAGAGGGCTGTGGCTTTCCATTGCTGTATAACAAATTGCCATGGATCGACTGCCCTGATGCTGCATAAATCTGTTCCTCCTCATTTATGACACCGGTTAGCCAGATTCTCTGTTCAGTGTCTTATAAAGGTGAAATTGGGATATCAGTCACATCTCATCCTTATCTGAAAGCTCAACCAGGCAAAGGTCCATGCCTGATTGCCTTGCATTGTAACCCTCTTCCTTGCAACAGCAGGTCAAGGGTGCCCATCACCCAGCTGGCCAGGCCAGGGATCTGCTAGAAGCCATGCTTAGGTCTTTACTGTGAGGGCCCAACCACCTCATTAATGGAGAAACCCCCACTGCTGTGAGTCTTCATATCCTGAGTCCACTGGCTTCCCCTCTGGTGACCAGAAACATTTTTCTTATACAAAGAAACAGAAAACATTACCATGGTAGCATCCACCCTAGTGAGATGCTCCATTTACACACCCATCACTGTGGTACCCGTATTTGTTGAATAACCAGGGGCCAGGAATCCCCGAAGGCCATCAAAGATTATGGCCTACCAACTAGATCCTGCAGCCTCTAGCTCTTCCTTGATATGTTAGTCTAACTGAATACCCCCATCTTTTAATGTACTCTTATCGTATCACAGTTGAAAAACTAATAGCCTGTTTTCGTTTTCCTATAGTGTTTTCAGTGCTGCATGTCAACGAAACTGAGGCACAAAGATTCCTAGAAATCCCCAAATCTGTCCAAACCCAAAGCACAAAAGCTGCTGTTAAGGCCCTAGTGGGAGAAAATTTCAAGCCAGAAATGTGAAAGGAAGAGATTTTTACTGGAATTGAGAAACGTCTGGCCCCAAAGCTCTTCCCTTTGAGCTTAGTCTGGCTTGCACACAAAGAGGGTGAGAGCAGCAGTCAGACGATGGGCCAGGCCAGTGCGGAAGCAGAAATGCTTATGGAAGTGTTGGAGGAACTCTCTGGGAACTACTAGAGCCAGCATTGCCCAAATGAGAGCTCATGGTAAGCTGGAGATGGCTGGGTGCAGATGGGGAAAGGAGGGTGTGATGACACCTGACCCTCTTCCCACTGCAGCCCTTCCTGCTCCCTTCTCACTCCCCGGGGGCACTTCACCTTGGTTTGCTTCAAGCCTGTAGGTGACCACATTCGCCCTGGGCTGCTGCTCCGTAGTATGAATTTTCATAACTATATTTCCCACACTACAGAACCATAGGGAGCTCGTTGCAGGTGTCTGAATGGTCCAACTTGAACTTGGGAATTTATGTTTCTTTCCATGGGATGGAGTTAACTCAGAGCATTCCTGCCTGGGTCCCTGGTACAGAGGAACGGTCTGGCCACAGGGACATACAAATGGGGACAGACAAATGAAGCTGACTCAAAGGATGATTCTAATTCATCAGCCTTTGTGGGAGACGGCAGGGACTGGGTAGCATCTTAGTGGGGGAAGTAGAGCTATGGGTAGATGGTTGTAGAGACATGTTTATGGCATCCGACTGTGGCAGCCAGTGGCCTACCGGACATCGCCACCTTCGGCTCACTCATGCAAGCTCAGTATCAGTTACAGTAAATGATCAGATGATTTCTCTGCTGTAATTTAGAAGGAGCCTTCCCAATGAGGTAAGCAAAGGGGATAAGGCTTAATTGTGTAACTGCTACTACCGGAAACCCCAATAGGATGGTTGTAGCAGGGAGGCAGACCCAGAAGTGACACGCAGGTTTGAAAATGCCCGTGAAGTTTTGTGGATGTGCATGCATGTGTATGTCCTGCATGTGTGTGGGTGTGTGTACATGTACAGACTGGTGTGTGTACACATAGGATGAAACCTATGGAGACCTGTTTCCTCTCAGAATCCCTTTTCCTGCGATTCATCTTCTGATTCTATAAAGCAGAACCTAAAAAGTAAGTCTGAAACATCCTAAGAAAAAAGGGACAGCCCAAAGGGCCGGGACTTCATCTGTGACAAAAACAAACAGAAAACAAAAAACCACCTGTTGCTCCCTGACTTAGGTGGCACCATCAAGGTACATGTAGTTCATGGATGTCACAGTGTCTTCTCCCTGGAGCATCCATGAGCCTTTGTGTTCTTTCCTATTTAGCACTGGTCACAGCGCTTCATGGAGCTCTCAGCTAATGCTGGATCCAGGCATAAACCTGCTCAGTTCTCAGGTGAAGCACAAAGCCAAGCAGCCCAGGAAGGAGATGGTCCAAGTTCTCACCCTGGCTGTTGCTGTCTCCGGAGGAGGCCTCCATTTGCCCTTCTGGGATCCTTTGACAGGAAAAAGGTCACTGCTTATACTAGCATTTGGCAAGTCTATGATAAAGGCCTTTCAACTGCATCCATCTCTGTAAGGGTGAAGCAAAGCAGCTTTTCCCCTCCTTATGCTAATCGCAGAGGGGACAATCAGTATGGCTGCCTGAGTAGTCATTAGAAGAGCAACTGCAAGCCTGTGTCTCCTGGAATCACCAGGAGCCAGCCCCACACACCCTGCCAGGACAGCATGACTTTAAAACAAAAGCTGCAACGTTTATGTTGCTGGGACCTGTCTTTGCTCTGTGGATAGTTCATTCACCCCTTGGTACCCTAGTGTGGCTGTTTTCTGAGGAGTGGGTTAGAGAGGCTCTGGCCCACCTCCAGGCAAGTTTCTTACTGGGCTGAAGAGCCTTTTCTCTACGGTAATTTCCCTGACTTGCATATCACAGGTGAATACTGGGCCCATGCATAATGATACATAATTTGAGACTTGTAAAAGCTGCTTTGGACTTGAAAGAAACACACTCTATGCCAGAAAGGTTGCGCCTGGCATGCAAGAGCAAGTAGTGTAGGTAGAATATATGTCCAAAGCAAGGGAGCCACACCCTTTTGACATGGTCTCAGAGGGTGCCATGTAGGTGCTAGGTCCCTTGGCTGCCAGGCAACACCTCAGCCACAGCCCTGCAAGGACCCTCCCCCAACCTTGCCTGCCATTCTCAGGACCACTGGAAAGCAACTGCTCACCAAGGAAAGTGCATTATTTTTAGTGCACGCAGAAACACTGCATGAAGTTGAAGTGATGCAACAAGATTGTCCTAATGACTTCTAAACTTTGTTTTTAAGGCTTCTGGGGCGAGAACCTCAAAGAACTGCCCCGGGGGCCACTTTTACCTTAGATAACCAGGGCATTTGTCGGCATTGTTAAGAGACTGACATAATCTGAGCCAGGATGTCTAGCTGCTTGTGTGTGTGTCAGGGTGGGTGGGGGGGAATGTTAAGAAAAAAATAATTGTTGTTTTTGCAAACTATCTATTTAAAAAACTGAACCTCAGGAAGCAGATTTGTGTTCCCGTGCTTGGATGAATCAGAGCTTACAAAGTATAAATACACATTAGCAGGAGAAGGCTTCCCATAACCCATGTGCTTGTGTCTCCCAGGCAGGAACCTCTGAACTCCTGTTTTTCATTCCCAATAGAGCCAAGAAAGTGGCCCATAGTCCGAACGGAAGTGGTGGGGTTCATTCGGCTCAAGACCAAACCCCTATGGGCCTCCAGGAGAGTTTTATTTTTTTTCTTTAAAAGCAGCTGATGTTTAGATGCTCACTATTTACTTGAAGACAAGCCATTTAGGGAGGTGGGGACCACTGCATCCTACTGTCTTTGGCTCCTTTCTACCAAAGTCATGTTGCTAAAGAACTTACCTTTGACTCACTGACCCTTAGATCAGCTAATAAAGTTGAATCACGTGGACCACAACTTGCTTAAGGGGCAGTGTAATCATTTTACTTAAAAATGATGTCAGGTGGTAATTTAGCAACAAACCAGCTTCCAGGCTATTTAATTCCATTTAACGAGGAGGGAAAACGTTGTAATTAATGAAGAGCTTATACTTTAGAACTTTAGTGGAGTTGTTCTCAAATGTTACTGTGTGTAAGCAAAAGAGGGGAAGGAACAGAGGAGAAAACTTGTTTTAAAATTCTATATTCTAAGCTCCTACCTTTGGTAAACCTGCTCCTCCAGGGTCTTGGGCAGGGCCTGGGGTTCTGCACTGAAGGCAGGAGGCATGCTCCTCAGGGCATTAGAATCTCGGGGCAGTTTCCCAAGTCAAACCACTACCTTTGGGGTCCTCTCCCAATGTCTCATGGCATAGCCTAACGTTAGGATTCTAGCTAGTAAGGTGCTGGGCCAAGACCCTTCTCTCCCAAAGCATCTTTAAGGAGGGCTGAGAACATCTCCATGGGTAATGACACAGAGTCCTCCTCCCTAACCCCTGACCCCAGCAAAACTGGGCCTCTCCTTTGCTTCCTTCTCGCTCCACAATTAAGATCTTGGCTTTGAGCCATGCCCACAGGAGTCTGACCTGTGCCCTCCTCCCACTACTCAGTGTCGGGGGACCAAAGGCTCGTCAAGACAACACCCATGAATCTCAACATCACTTCCCTCCTGGAATGAAGAACTGCAGAAGCTCATTAACTTTTTTTTTTCTTCCTTCTTGGCACAAAGCTACTTGGCAGCTACCCAAGGAATTCTAGAATCCTGCAGAATCCAAGTTTACGAACCACCAGAACAAGGTATTACTTCAGGATGCTATTTGAACCTGGTGCTGCTTACTTAACCAGACTGTCTCCTGGCTCATCAGGTCTCTGCTTCTTCCTCTGACCGCGCCTCCCAGAAACCAGCTGTCTACCCGCAGAGATTAATGATGAGCTATTGCTACACCAAGGCAAGGTATCATGGGAATCTAGCTGCATCCCTGTCAGGGTCCTTCTGAAGTACCTCAATGAGACATCCAAACACATCATCACTACTGGGCACTCAGGGCTGTGAGAGACATTGGATCCCTTGATGGTCTGTTCATGCACAAGGGCTCGGGGACACTTAAAACCCTTCATCAATGCTGAAATGAGTTCCTCACCTGAGAATCATCCCTAGACTGGAAGAAAACTTCCTGGGGTGGTGGTGGGGGGGCAGGAGAGGGGGAGGTGTTGGCAGAGCAAGCAAGCCTCAACGTTGATTGACCTAGTTTGTGTTCTACTGTTAAGTCTGGAGGCCTAGTGGACAGGCCTGAGTGCTAGGTGCCAGGGAGCACTCTGAGAAACTTAAGCTTTGCCTTCCTAACCAGAAGCAGGGAACTGGTAGTGACTCTGCACCGCTGCTGGACCATGTCCATGGAGCTTTCACCACATCTCATCCCTTGCTGAAGAGGAACCAGAGGCCAGCTTCCTGCACGTCCCTCACAGTGTGGGAATAGACAAGGCTCTTGGAGTCATGGCACTTGCCCTTTCCCGGTATGGAGGGAGGGCACTTTGATCTTGGAAACTCTTGGAAACCCAGCACCCAAGGTCTGCATGATGAGGCAGTCTAACTCTCACTCCCTAGGCCAAGGGTGTGTGACTAGATGGGCCCTAACATCAGACTACCCAGTGTGCACCAAAGAGACCCTCCAGGGCAAAACCATAGGGTGTGGCATATAATGACAGCAAGGCATCCCTATTAACTCAATCCAAACAGCTAGGAGGAAAAAACTGGAAGGCAATAAGTCTTCCCTTCACCTCAACATCAATTCCAAATCATTTAAAACCCCGTTAGTGCAGTGGGCATTCCCTGTGCATGTGCCCAAACAATTCACCTCCACGCTGCGAGCCATTGATCCAGTGGTATTTATTCAAGCACTATTCACACTTGTCAGATAACAAGGGAATTGAGGGTTCCCCCACAGCTCCTGCCCTCACGGCAGCCCCAAGGTTTGGTTTTGTTTTAGAACTCAGATAAGCTCTGTTCAAAAGCCTTCAAAAGTACTTCCTTCACCTTTGCCCCCTTCAGATGCTACATCACATGGAATGAGCAGCAGTGAGTGGGGTGGGAAAGCCAGCAAGAACTACATGAGCTCAGAAGAGGCCACACTGTTCCATGTTTTCATACAAAAAAAATTTAATAAATATTACTTTTCGAAATTTATTGCCAGGAACAACACATCAAAGATGCATTCTTATGTTCATATAACACTAATAGGACAATACAAAGTATCTTCCTGGTCTCACTGGTGAGCCAAGATTACTCTGTCTTATAAGCCTTTTTGATCGTGAACTTGAACTTGGTAATAGCACTTCGATTTCCTCGATTAAGGCAGGCAGTGTACTCTATGGCAAATCTAAACAGTGATCTAACTGGACATTTTCTGGTTCAAGTATTCAACTAGCTTATTAGAATACTCCCTAAGTGCAGTAGACAATGACGATGAAATCAAATCTACAAGTGGTTCAGCATTACATATGAATGGTGAAAAGAAATCAGAATTTACAAAGTAAGACGGGTGTGCTTCCAACCTCACACAATTAATTTGGTATTTTTAATGAGATTCAACCGCTCACATTCTGGCCACAGTAAGTCATAGCTCAGTTTGTTCCCTTAAACTGCTCTGTGGCAGAATGCCTGCCTGTCTCTTTTCAAGTCTAAAGCAGGAAAGTAAGAGAAAAATGAACAAAACAAAGAAAAGAAAAAGAACCTGTTGTAGACTACTTCTCAGTCTGCCTCAGTCAGTCCTTAAAATGTGTCTTAAAGTGATGCTAATAAAGGAAGTGTTTGAACACCTGACGTCGTACAAAAAGAAAAAAAAAATCCATCGGTATTCCCAGGTGAAGAAGCCTATCCTATCCTTTCAAGAGAAACTATTTCCAAACACCTTAATTTTGGCTTACAGGCAACATGTAATGAGATAAGTTCACAAGAGAAAACAAAAAAAAAAAAAGCCATCTGCTTACAACGCTATCAAAAACCTTCAGTTCTAAACACATACATATAAATAAAAAGGAATGATGTTTTAAGGCTCTTGATTATTAAGTTAATAAATCAAATATACACAGTGATTAATAAAAAAAAGAATTATTTACATAACTATACAAAAATTCTACTTTGACACATTTTTTTCTCTTTAAATTCTTCATTTTACCAGCAACTGCTGACATCAAAGCCCCCCTCCCCCAACAACAAAAATACAATAAAAAAAATAAATAATAAAGTCATTTGTGATAGTTGCTGTGGTTCTGAGCTGCAAAGGCACTTTCAAATACAGAACTACTTGTACGTCATCATAGAACCAATATACAAAAACAACTCAAGAGTCAATAAATATAAATAAAACTATGATCCTAAGGCTGCCATCACCATTAGGACCGCTGGCAGATGTGGAAGGTCCAGGCCTAGGGCTGGGCAGCTCCTGGGAGCCCGATGTGTCGGCTGCAGGGTAATGTACACCCAGGCACATTCACTAGTTTTTGCATAGCTGTAAGCACTGCACTTGATTTCCCAGCCAACCACAGAAACTACCAGTGCCAGTGGAAGCCAGCTTGTCGAAACTTAAATTAACACGGGATTCTAAGTCAACAACAGCCTCTGACTGGAATACGACAACAGTTGAAAGAAACTACAAGCCCCCGGGGTGCCCTCAAATTCTACCTACGGCCGGCAGCGCACTGGCTGCTGCTATACGATGTACTCCATCCGGTTCAAGCTCTGGGCGCTTTCCAAGTCTCTGTTGTCCTGTTTGTTTGTCCAGTTCGGGTGTTTTGTGGGCGTGCCGCCGGGGGCCTTCTCCTCTCTGTCTACCAGCGTGTACACCGGCTGCTTGGCAAACCGGACTTTCTGCTGGTGTTTATCCATGTCGTCCTCCTCCACTTCGGAGTTGTGTGTCCTTATTTTTGACATTTTGGAGTTTTTGTTCTCATAATCCTTAACGGGCACTGTATTGGCTCCATGTTTCTCAATGGGGTTTTTGATCTGCTTCAGCTGTTCCCGCACGTTGTTGGTGGTGTTGTCCTCGGAGGCAGAGTGAGTGTGGCTGTCTGGCTTCCGCCGTTTCCGTACACACCAGTAGAAGGCAGTCACCAGGCAACAGACCCAAGCCACTGTTAAGACAGAGCTCAGCAAAGGGACCAGGAAATCTGTAAGATAGGCGAAAGACCGGTTAACTCAAAACAGAAGAGCTTTTGCCAGGGGAATAGGATACCAACAGTGGGTTTCCTGTATTCAGTTGCTAAGAGGGACGCTGTGAAAGTCCCTTTTCACAACTGCAGCTATGTTCTGTCACTTCATGGCTTGGTAAACTATTGCTTATGTGCTGGCTCTTTAAGACACTTGTCTCCAGAGGCAGCAGGTAGATGGAGCTGCACTCCTATGGTCTCTCCCAATTCCACATGAAGGGTTGTTTCTGGTCCCAGAGAGTCTGGCTACTTTGGTGGCTCAGGATGAGAGCCAATTTCAGAACCAACAGAAACCAGTGCAAGTGTGGAGAACTCAAATTCCCCAGTCAGAAGCCCCGATTTCTGCTCAGCCTGAACGGTGATGCTCCAAGAGCATCCAATGGTGGATTTGAATAGCCTGACACACCTCCAAGCCATCCACCCAGTGAGTGCCTCTCAGTGTTGTGGACCAGCTGTGCTAGGACCCCAGTGCTGGCTCTGTGCAGCATCAACAGCTCAGGGCAGGTATTGCTGTGCCCCAGGGCTTTGCAGTGGATTTGGACCACATCTCTTCTGCATGAGAGCTTGCCAAAAAGATAATCCATACAGTATGCTAGTGGGAGAAAGTGTCAGGTGTCCCTCTCTGCCTTCAAGCCAATACCAATATAGGATTTTGTAACCTTGTGCCAGTAGACAGATCTGAGTTTGCTCAGTAGATGCAGGAGGTGGCTGTGAATAGATTAATTCACTGGCTGAGATTTTTCCTGGATGGTATGGTAAAATCAATTTCACCAGCCACCAGGAAAGGGTATGTTCCAAATGGACACCCACCTGTTCTGTTTTTCAGAGGACGCCTCTGAACTCTGACCTCTGCAACTGCACCAATAAGTGAACTGTTTCCATCCCGTTTACTAACAAGGTCTATTATTTTATCAGTAATTTCCTTGATGGGGTTTCCATCATCCCGGATGTCTTCTGCAGACTAGGAAAAAAAACAGCGAATTGTCAGATGGTACTTATCATTCAAGAAGGATACCTACTGCTTTCAGTGTGGTTGCTGTTTGATACTGTCTAACTCAACACCCTTGGAATCCAATGATTAGGAGCGAAATGGTCTTATACTCACAATGGCCACGTGTATTTCATTGTTTGCTGACAGGGAGGGCTCACAGGCTATGTAGATGGAATATTCAGCGGAAACATTCTTCAGAATATTCAGATTCCTCAATGCACTGCAAATGTGCTCAGTGGTAAGACCCTACAATGATTTTTTTTAGACATTAACACACATGTAAAATAAGGGGAGGTTGGGGGCGGGGGGAAGGCTCATAATCTTATCAACTGGCTAGACTGAAGCCTTACTTTGTTCTAAGAGACAAATCCTGGCTAAAGAGAGTAGATGACCCCCCTCCTGTCATACTATTTTGAAACAAGCAGATATACTCCCATCCCCATCAAAGAAGTTACGTACTGGAGACATCATCTCTTTGTTGAAGGTGAAAGTTATGTTTGCACAATTATCCTGGTAATAGGAGTCAGATGTGCACTTGGTCTTCACCGGCTGGAGGCTGGCAGAGCGACACTCGCCCACACCGGTGCAGGGGCGCACGAAGCACTGGTCATCTAGAACTGGAATGCAGCTCTGGCCACTGGGGCACTCACTGTGCCCTTTGTGGAGCCGGCAAGGTCTAGGGCCACACCAGACCTGGAGAGGAGAAAACAGGAGCCGGTGGCTTAGCAGGAATGCCCACCCATCATTAACACTTGGGAACTTTAGCAACTTTCATCGCCCTACCTTGGAGCAGGCCACCCGTCCATTCAGGCACTGGCAAGTGTTACAGTCATCGTCCCACTTGGCCCCATCAACTACCACTCTCCCCATGGTGATGCAAGATCTTCCTGAAACTGAGAGGCAGAGACACTTAAGGAGGAGTTTCTTTTTCCACAGACTGGATCACAATTCTGATTTTTTTTTTTTACCCACTCCCTATTAAGAAATGGTTACACCCATGTCCTTGGCCGTGTGATGACAGCTCCTCCCACAGTGTCAGACACGTGCCCTGGCCATCCCCACCAGCTGCTCGCTTGATCATCACTTGAGTAAAGCAGGGTCGGCAGGTATGACCCGAGAGACACCTTAACGGATCTTTCACAGCTGACCTGGCCTCCTGTGAGCCTGCCATCTATCATGAGAAGACCATGCCCCAGAGATAGCTGATGACTAGTCAGCCAAACCTGGATTCAGTACTCTACCTATGGCTCAGGCTACAAAAGTCCAAAGAAAAAGGACACTTACTGCAAGCCACTGAGTTTTAAGGAACTTTATTACACATCCATTCTGTGGCGATAGGAATCAAAGGCTACCTTCCTGATTTTCCCTTCCTCCTTGAGCATGGTGAGCCCCATCCTCAACAGTCAAATGGTGATGGTGACGCCCATACAACTCAGAAGACACACAAGGCAGCCAGACCCCGGCACACCTACCTTCGTGGCACTTGGCACCACTATGTCCCGGAGGGCAGATACACTGGTAGCCGTTGATCTCATCCACACAAGTGGCCCCGAAGGCACAGGGCGAAGACTGACACTCGTTAATGTCTAAGGGAAATGGGCTCAAGTTCAGGCTTTAGTGTTAAGAAAAGCGTACAAAAATCCTGATACGAGCTTGGGGAATTACCACGTATGCCACAGACAGGTTACTAATCGCCCAAAGAGCCTCTACTAGTCACTGACCACCCCCCAAGACCACCACTGTTCTGATTTCCAAAGCTGAGAGCCTTTGCAGAGGCAGAGCTTTTCCCTTAGGTTTCTTCTCCTGACAGTACGCTTTACAGCGAGGCTGCAATCGGTCCCTGAAAATGGGTCAGAGTGAACAACTTAATTCCATAGGCCGTAAAGTCTGTCACAACTATGGGAGTCTGGTGGCACCCTGTAAGTAAGTGTAGCTGAGTGCCAATAAAACTTCACTTACAAAAGCAAGCGCGACAGATGTGGCCCTCCACTGTCAGACTCTGATTTAGAAGGTAAAACAGATAAGCTGTCCAACCTCGCGCTGAAGTCCAGCCCATCTCAGACTATGAGATTTTAAATACCACTAAAATTTCAAAGGATTTGAGGACAAGCAATAACCAAAACAAAGTATTCTGTACTTTTCTGTATGTGGGAAAGAGATGTTTTTTTAAAGTAGACAAAAACCTCAGAATACAGGGTTTTCTCTCACTTCTTGATTCTAATCATTTCTCTGGGGTCTAATCAAACTCTCTACAGAACAGCCCATAGAAGCCAGAGACAGCCGTCTGCACATACAATAGCTTAGCTATCGTTACATGCTAACCGCAAGGGAAGTTCACACTTTCCTCAGGGCCCCCTCACAGCCTAACTGTCCGTTGTATGGCTGGCACTCTCCCTGAGAACAGAATTCTGTACCACCCAGAGAATTACTAGGAAGGGCAACAGCTAGGGGTATGTAAATCCAAGTGGAGGCACGAGATTACTTGCATTGTCGGGATTATTTGGAATTACACTCTTGATTTTAAAGACGGAAGATCTGAATGCTGAGGAGGATAGACAAGCAAAGCCATGGGGAGATCAGATAGAGTGATACTTACTTATCCTGCAGTCCGGCCCAGCAAAGCCCGGGGCACATTCGCACCGATACCAGTTGTCTCCATCCACACAGGTCCCACTGTTGTAACTAAGAAACCAAAGGTGACCTTAGTTATCAACATCCACATCCAAACACATCCATCGCATGAAGCCATGCCCGCCACAAACGTGCTTTCACCCCAGGCCGTATCTCCTGCTGACTGGGGGAGCTTATAAATACTGATGCCTGGGTCCACCCCGCTGAGAGTCTAAATTTCCTAGGCCTCCATCGAAGCCCGGCCATTGGGACTTTTAAAAGCTCCCCAGGTGATTCTCGTGTGCAGCCCAAGGTTGAGAATCACTGCGCTAAATGAAGACGCAACCTGGATAATTAAAGTGTGGTCCACAGAGCAGCAGGGCAGGGCCACCTGGGAGCTTGTTAGAAACCCCACCTCAGACCTCCTGAATCAGAACCTACATTTTCAACATCATCCCCGGGAGATTCCCGTGCATCCTACCAGCTAAATACCGGCTTGAAAGGTTGCCACACTTACCAAGGATGAGGGCTGCAGTCATTGGTATCTGCAAAGAAAAGACAACACCTTTGGGGGGTCTCCGTAGAGGCACCATTTACTCGTTTCCGTAACACCCAAATGATAAAGTCACACTTCACACCAGGCGAACACACTGAAAGCCTAGTCTAAATTGGAAGCAGGCCTGGAACATACTCAGTTTCATTTGCCGTGGGACACATGTACACAGGAAGAGGCCCTGGCAGGGAACAGGGGGTGGGGAAGGCTGAGAATAGGAGGCAGCCCCAGAGCTGGGAACGGAGGAGACACCATCTGTCTCCACTTATCTCACGGGTGACTTTCTCATGCCCAGGTCAGGGCTGTATCCCATCAAATCATTAGTCAGGACCCAGGTGATACAAAAGCAGACATCAAACAGCAGTGTTTCTGGTTTCGATTCCAAATCCCCATGGGTATTAGGCTAGGCCGCAGCAGCCCGGGGGAGAATTCAAGGGAGGCCACTCACTCTGAGTACAAATGGGCCCCTCCCAGCCTTCTTTGCAGACGCAGGTGAAGGAGTCACCATTGACCACACAGGTGCCTCCATTGTGACAGGGACTCGGCAGGCAGCTACTGTTTCTGGCTGCAAAACGAAAGCAGGTTAAGACCACCCCTTCCCGAAGATCCAAGGTGGTTCAAAAGTGCAAGAACCAGACCCGAGAAAACGATCCCAAACCCCAAGCTCAAATGATGGCCTCACCCACGTCAAACCCTCCTGGAGGCAGAAGGTTACCTATGTTACAGGTTGCCCCTTCCCAGCCACCGGGACACATGCACTTAAACGTATCCACTTCATCATAGCAGGTACCGCCGTTATTGCACGTGGCCTCGTCACACTGGCTATCACCTGAAGAAAAAAAGGCCTTAGCATCAGTCTCTGTGCTGGAATGCTCCCCTCCCTCCCGTGAAGACAGACGAGAGGACCCTGGCGGCAACGCTTACGTGAATGGCAAGTCTTTCCTTTCCACCCATTTTTGCAGTCACAGTAAAAGTCATTGACCAGGTCTCGACACGTTCCCCCATGGTGACAGGGGTTCTGCCTACAGTCATTTATGTCTGGAACCAAAGAGACACACACTGAAGACGTCTGCTCCTGATAATGATACGGGGCGCAAAGCTTTCCTATGGGGGAGATCCAACCCTGGCTTTCTAGGCTGGCCTTCAAGAACCAGTGAGTTGTCCTAGTACTTTAACTTAGCAATGCTTTTAGAGAAGTTCCCAGCTAGGAGGAATGAATACGCGTTAGGAGAAGTCGTGATCCTCTGGAATGCCGTGGCAATTAAAAATCAAGATGGACAGAAATTACAATCAAGTCAGAGAGGTTCCTTTGGGGCACTTACTCCTCTAACACCACAAATCTAATTCCACCATTCCCCAGCACAGGCTCCTCCCAATGACTGCCCAGCAGCCTTAATAAATGCCAAGAAGACACAGGAGATGAGGTCATTACAGCCACCCTAATGGAAGTCTCGGGAAGACCTGAGCAAAGGGAGGCTTTCCCAAGGGAAGGTGGTACCCTTGTTCTACCCTCAAGCCCTCACCCCAGAGCCATCTGTCCCCCAAAGCTGCAGCAGACTCACTGGTTTCACAGTAGGCCCCCTCCCAGCCGTCACTGCAGATACAATTGTAGGAGTTAATGCCATCGATGCAAGTGCCACCGTTTTTACAGGGGTTGCTCTCACAGTCGTTGATATCTGTAAGAGGAAGCGCAAGGGAAAATGAGGAGCCCAAGGGCCAGCCATGCTGCCGTTGAGCACCGTCTAGTGACTTTCACAGCTGCCTCCCGAGACAATGCACCTGGAAACACTGCCACCCTTTCTACTCAGAGGCTTCTAGATGGCACCTCCCCCATTTTATTTAAGGTCCTCACACATTATGTGTAGGCCTGGGGAAGAAACGTCTATAGAAGTGGGGGGTGGAGGGGGGGGGAGGTGACCACTCAGAGTGAAATTCTAGAACATTCCAAAATCATCTTGGGAAACTCAAGAGGCTGTTGGTAGTTGTATCAATTGACTACTACCTCCACTAGGGCCTTACATAAGCCTTTACTCATTCTCCTCTACCTTAGCTTCTGACTAAAGCAATTCAAACACAAGTGCTCCCCAAGCTGGGTACCCACTGGGCTCCCCATTCCCAGAGGAGTCTTACTTTCATGGCAGTAGGTGCCGGTGAAGCCTTTGTTACAGTCACAGGTGAATTTGCCTCCCGACTGGCTCTTGCACTTCCCATGGGGACCACAGACGTTAGAGGAGATATACCGCACCCCTTCAGGCGTATCGTTGGAAGCCATGGCCACAGTGCAGCTGTCAATCACTGAAGACAGGCTTGGGATCAGACTCCATCCAGCCCCAGCCCCAGACAGCGTTTCTAACCAGAGGACTCAGCCCACGCCTGCCTGATTGGATGCAGCCATTCTTTGGGCTAACAAGTTAAGACATCAAGAGGTACTTGGGGACTAAAACCCAATAGTGTCCCTATGACAAGTAAAATTGAGACTCCTAAGTGGACATAATACGTTTAAAGTTTATTATCCTTAATGTGTATCTGATTTGTTAAATGCATGTCAATGTAGAAAGGCTACCTCTAAACTTCCTATCATCTCTGTCTGTCTGTCTGTCTGTCTGTCTCTGTCTTTCTCTGTCTCTCTCTGTCTCTGTGTCTCTCTGTCTCTCTCTCTCTCTCTCTCTCTCTCTCTCTCTCTCTCTCTCTCTCTCTCTCTCTCTCTTGCTCTCTCGCTCTCTCCTCCCCCCCCCTCTCCCTGCCTGCCTTTAAGGTTTCTCACTTTGCAGACCACCTCTGCCTCCTAAGTGCTGGCACTAAAGGTGTGCGCCACCATAGCCTGCTCTCCTTCAGGATCTTAAACAAAGCTAACAGATAAGTCTACACAGGTTTAGAAGTTATGCTGCCCAATATTATCAGCCACAGGCCACATGTACTTATTTTTAAATGAACTACACACACAAAAAAAAGGTGTCTCAAGCACTAGTGACATTCTAAATACTGACACCCAGCATGGCAACAGTAACTGATGCACACCCCAAGTCCCCAAGGTTACAGAGCCCTCCTGACAGCGATCCTCAGAGCAGTTCTTCTTTCTGTCACAAACTCGGCCACCTCTGAACTGGAATGATAGATGGACTTCACGTCCCTTCCCTTGGGCTACTTCTCCACATGGTTCTCCCAACTGGCAGCCTGACAGATTACCTCCATATGTTCTTGTTTCCCTAAGTGACCGGATAAAGGCCTTTCCATCTGCAAGCCTTCCTCACCCATTTACCACTTATAAGTGCTCTGAGGGGAGGTAGCAGGAGGCAGGAGACGGCCTGCAGATAGACGGGTCCAGGGTGAGAGAGATACCTTCACAGGGGGTGGTGCGACAGTGGTCTTTCAGGTGTGAACAGTTCTTGCCCTCATAGTCCTCGGGGCACTTGCAGAAATAGTCACTGGCACGGTTGTAGCACTGGGCACCGTTCTGACAAGGGTTGGGCTCGCAGTAATCGATGTCCAGCTGCCGGGTGACACGAGTCAGGAGAGGATCAGTTAAAGCAAAGCTGTCAGCATGACTTCTCTGGGCAGCAAACAACTGAGCCCTCCAACCACTTCTACAAGGAGACCCCCCCCCATACATGACACACCCACCCATATAACCCTTAGCGTCTGCCACGTCCTACGAAAGCATTAAAACACAGGACACAGTGACAGAGAGCAGACGTGGGGCTATGTGATGAAACTCGGAGCCAAGCAAACAAGCCACAGTAACAAAAAAAAAAAAAGAAAAAAAAGAAAAAGAAAAGGAAAACCATCCATCAACACTGTCTTTTACCAGCATTTGTCTAGCAGAAATTCCCTAGTCAGTAGGGTACTACTAAGTTGGGGAGGGGGCAAAGAAGAATGGGCAGGTGACAAGGGAAGGTGACAGAGAAAAGGGTTCAGTGTTAGAGCTTGGTGATCTGAATTTTTTTTTTTATTTTTTATTTTTATTTTTTTGCTTCCGCTCACCTGACAGAGGTTTCCAGAGAAACCAGTGGGACACAGACACTGGAATCTGTTGATTTCGTTCTGACAGTGACCCCCATTCAAGCAGGGGTTGCTAGCACACTCATCGATGTCTCTTTCACAGTGGTCGCCTGCATAGCCAGGTGGACAGATACAGCGATAACCATTAACCAAATCCTGGAAAAGGAGAAGGGGAGAAACACATGCATATTGTTCTACGTCCTCAGGAATCCAGAACTTCGGTGCCTTGGCACGGCTGCTGTGGGTCAGGCAACTCGCCGGAACGGCCACATGCTAAGCCCAAGCACAGACTAGCAGTTCTGAACAGTGTATGTGACTTTAAGTGGCTCTTGTGAGGCTGGGGTTGGTGAGGGGCTCTGTTTCCCACCTAATCCCACAGGGACAAGGCTCTCTGGCATCACATAAATCTTTAGGTTGTTGTCATTTGTCAAGGTTCCCTTTAAGCAATGATTTACGTACCCGACAGGAGGCGTCATTCTGACACTGGCCAAGGCAGTCGTTGATGTCTAAAAGAATAAACAAGAACCACATTAGAGAGACACATGACACTGAATTAGGGCTTACCTGAAAAGTACAGGGCTGATACAAGTTTCAATCAGATTTCCCTGTGCTTCCGGTGAGATAAGGCTATTATGTTGGGTGGGGACCCTCCCTAATCCTCTCAGACTAGGGAGTGAAATTTCACATCATTGTTTTAATCACCTTATCAGAACATGCTCAATTTTAGCAGCTAACAAGCCTGATGAATTGTATGTTTTCCTTTCTGTGCTAGCCTGGCCACTCCCGCTCCAAAAACATTCCCTTCCCCGCTACAATATAAGGTTTTCCTTCTATTCTGCCAGAGAGTTAGTTGTACAAAGCTCTGGGGTCCATCCCTGGCAGCACCAAGTAAGGGAAGCAGACAGCAGCAGAGAGAAGAGAGATGAATGAGACAGGAGCCCCGGGGTCACCCAAGCTTCAAGAAAATCAAAACAGACACCAAGTCACTCACTTATGTCACAGTTCTGACCCATCCAGCCAGGAAGGCAATCACAGTAGTAGCTGGCAATCAGATTCTTACAGGATCTGGCATTTACACAAGGTTTGGCCTCACACTCATTTGCATCTGAAAAGAAGCCAAGGATGAGCAGTGACAAATGCGGGGAGTTGTCCCCCTCCCCACAGTCATTCCCTTGAAAAGAAACACCATAGAGCTGGTCTGAAATATGAGACATTTTAACAAGCCAGCTAAATAAAAACTAGGAGGCATCCTCTGTTAGGAGCATCGAGCCCTTTTCCCCAGCCTTCATCCGATAACTTTGCTTCAGGCTGCTGGCTAACAACCAGCTCCCTACAGAATGGCACAAAGTCATTAGGCACTTCTGTGGAAAACCCAGCACACCCCAGTTGCTGGGTTTTAAATGTGGCAAAAAGAATGCAGACAGCTCATTCCTCATGAGGTCATCCCTGTTTGGAACCCAGCGGAAGGCTCCTCCCTCAGACGGGGGATTGACATGGTTCAAGGAATCCCAGGACTTTCCCACAGGACCTGGAATCCCTAGGACATTTGCATGCAAGTGATCTCCTCCCAGGCCCAATAGACCCTGATAATAAATTACTTAGTGTGATGAGCATAGATGCACACACTTTGTTGGCCACACGCTTCATCCTCCCTCACAGCTCTGATGAGCACTGCCTACCTACCTAGGCTAAGAATTATGTGCCTGGGAGTTCTCTTACCTAACTGACATGTCTTGCCAGTCCACTGGGGTGGGCACACACACTTGAATCCATTCACTAGGTCCTGGCAGGTGCCTCCATGGGAACAGTTATTTGGAGAACAGTCATCAATGTCTATCCAATGAGAACAAGAGAGGGGCAGCGATTTCATTTCATTTGATCTACTTGGCAATTAGATAACGCAACAGCACCGTCCACAAGGGGAGTCTTCACCTACGAAGCGGACGCCTGCTACAAATCTAAGGGAAGCCACTAATGGGTAAGGAAGGTGATGGAAAGGCCCAAGCCTTGATTTTAGCTTTAAATCCCCAACTGCCCTAGTTCAGCTAATCCGTCCCTAAGCAGCGAGGGACAGATAGATGGAGACACACAGAGCATCAACTCAGTGGCGACAAGGGGCATTCATATCTGCTTAACCTTTACTTGTAAAAGAATGCTTTCCCTTCATGGTTCAGAGACTGCAGGCAAAGAGGAGGCATGGGAAGGTAACTCTTTTGTACAGATGGAAAAAAAAAATCTTATTCCTGTGATTCACTTACAAGAAAGCACATACATGGAGGCTGCCTGAGCCCCCTGCCAGAGATCTCATTCATTTACGTGTGCCGTCTTCTCTTCACCAATGTGCTCACTAGGACTTTATGACAACCCTCCCAAATAGGAACTGCTACTTGGCCTGGTTCAAGGCCGCATGGGACAGGTGGAAAGGCCTGCAAGGGCGGGGGCACCTACTACCTCCAGAGCCCACAGCCTTAACCTCAGCACATACTCCTCCCTAAGGTGTCAAAAGCACAGTGGTTTTTCAGGCTTGGATGAACCTCAATGTTCCAGGAACTCATTAAAGACCAGAGACTGCCTAACTCTAGAGGATGTGATGTGTGACCAGAGCTCTTCACTCAAAAATACCCTAATAATACAGGCAGGCCTCAAAGCCAGGCTGAGACTTGGTGCCTCCTCCTGGAGCCCTGTGACAACATTCAGTAGTTGACCTAAGTTCTTGTCCCACAGGGTTGGAGGAGACATGTCAAACCTCACACGCAAAGGAATCAGATTCTGTCCATCACCGACCCATCACTAGCCACCTTAGTAGGTAGGAAAGAGAGTCTAGGGACTGTCCAAGCACTACTAGACTGTACCCGGGCGTCCAGCAGCACAGACATATCACTTATCACTAACCTATAAGTTGGACTAGCCCAGGTCTCCCCCACCAACACACACTCACTCTCTCTCTCTCTCTCTCTCTCTCTCTCTCTCTCTCTCTCTCTCTC
>OU015742.1:12179580-12198362 GCA_907169655.1 Acomys percivali | reverse complement strand
CTCTCTCTCTCTCTCTCTCTCTCTCTCTCTCTCTCTCTCTCTCTCTCTCTCTCTCGCTGCACGATAATTTTCCAGAGCAGACATACGTCAAAACCTGGGACTGACTTACTTGTGGAACACGTGGGTCCAGTCCAGCCCGGAGAACACTCACACTCAAAGCCCAGGGAGGTCTCCTTACAACTGCCTCGGTTGTGGCAGGGATCAGAGAGGCAGGCGTGCTCAGCTGCATACACAGGAAAGGCAGTCAGCAAGGGAGTAAATCAGGGTGGTACCTTACACCCTTCCCTCCACATCCAGTCCCCTGCCTCAGCTACTAGTTTAAGCAATGACAACAAAAGCAAGCTTGTGGTATAACGCCGCTGTGGTGGGACAAGGGAAGAAAGTTTCCCAACTAAGCTGTCTCAAGGCAGATTTTTCAATTTCTCTTGGAACGGAGGTTCATTTAAAATCGTGTAGCCTCCCCCTCAGTTCTCAGCATCACCTTAAAGCATTAAGGATTTGGAGATGTTTCGTGGGCTCAGAGAAGGGCTGGGATAACAAATCATAACTTCAACAAAGCTGATGTCATCTTTTTTGTTTTGTTTCGTTCTTTTGGTTTCTCTGTGTAGCCTTGGCTGTCCTAATCTCGCTTTGTAGACCAGGCTGGCCTCGAACTCACAGAAATCCTCCAGCTTCTGCCTCGAGAGTGCTGGGATGTTTTCATCTTTTTGACAGGTGGTTTAAATGTACCGCCTTTTTTTTTTTATATATATATTTTCATGTCATGTTTGTACATAGTACATGTGTATGAATATGTATGAATGAAGGACATATCAAAATAATGTCAACTTCACTGATTTTAAATAAGATGCTCTAGCTTCTGTCCTTTAGTTGCTTAGTCCTGCATTTCTTCATGGAGTCATCAAATTGGCCACAAATAAAACCCAAGATCCTTTGGAAACCAGCCACGTGCCACCCCAAGCTACTACTTTCCAGCTCTAAAAATTTTGTTAAGCTTTTTGAGAATTTCCTACAATCTATTTTTGATCGTATTGGCCCCCTTCCCCAAATTCTCCCATATCCAACACCCCTTTCCTACCTACAGTTTGTATCTTAAAAAATAATGAAATAAACAAACAAACAAAAAAAAACCTAAAGTACATATACAGAAAATGAAGGCAAAGGAATCCCACCCAGCTTGGGCCACTTACCAATTTCACAGTTGGGTCCTGAGTAGCCCTCGGGGCAGGAACACTGGTATTTGTCAGGACCAGTGTTGCTACATGTTCCCCGGTTGAGACAAGGCTGATGGGTCCCACAGTAATTCAAATCTGCCCCCCCAAAAAAGAAAAAAAAATTAGGAAAAACCTGCTGACTGGTCCTGATCCCAGTTCTAGGCCCTGCCAGATTTAAATATACGGCTTGCTCCAAATAAAGCAATCAACCAACAACATTACAGGTAAATTCGAACAAAGTCTTAGTAAGAGCCCCTGGGAAAACTTAAGTAGGGCCCAGGATACAGCTACAACCAACCTCTAGTGTCTGGAAAACCCTGAATTTAGCCCTGGCAACGAGAGAGAGAGAGAGAGAGAGAGAGAGAGAGAGAGAGAGAGAGGGGGGGGGGGGGGGGAGGGAGGGGGGAGGGAGAGAGACAAGACGAGTTGTATTAGTGTTGTTTTACCCCATAACCTCACCTCCCACACCAAGCCCACAGTGGCCATACCTTTGTCACAGAGCTGCCCACCCCAGTTGGTCTCACAGAGGCACTGCCAGGGCTCATTGCAGGTGCCGTGGACACAGCCCGGGTGCGGGATGCACTTATCGCAGTATAGGCCCTGCCAACCATATTGGCACCTGCAGACAGACAGCATACCGCCCCTTAGCCTTCTGGCAGCCAGGGATGCACATGGTTACACCACACAGCTATTTCCGTTTTGTCCCAAAGGAAAGGACGGCAAACTTTTCAGACTCGCAGGGGGTTCTGTACGAATAACTTCACAGTTGGTCCCCAGAGTGTGTCCTCCTGGCCCACCCTGACAAAAGGAAAGCTGTCTGAGGAGCAACCAGCATGGGGTGCCCTCCACAGAGCTATTCTCTTCTCAGGCTCCCATGAAAGAACTAAGGGGTTGGGGCTGGAATAAATCAATCCCAGGTCCTAGTCAGGACACACCACACGAGGGAAGGAGCTTCTGGCGACAACAGCTGTGCAGCCCTGTGATGTTGCCTGAGAAGCCCTCCTCCACTCTCTGTGCAAACTCCATGCACGGAGTTTAGGGGTAACAAGATGGTGGCAGGACAGCACCTCAATAGTTTTTTAGATGCAAAGAGGAAGGAAGGAGAGCAACTTCCTTACACAGACCTGGATCTCTAATCCCATTTCTGTAGGACGGACAGAGAGCAACAGCACTGGGAACCGAGTCAGAGATAATTTATGACCCATTACCCTGGCCAGGCATGCTGATTTATAGATATTTCTCACTTTAGAAAAAAAGGGAGGAGGGGGAGGGAAGGGGGGGTCAGCTGAGTTTATCTAGTTTTGAGGGAGTTGAGTTTCCTTATAAGCACCTTGCTCGAGAGACTCCTCAGAGGTCGGATGGAACTTCTGATGCCCAAACAAAACAATAAACCTTCACCTGGGGTGGGAGAAGGATCTTCTCAAACCACTCCCCCCAACAAATCTCAAGTCCTCTGCAACTTGAACATCCCTCTCAAAGTCAAGCTCTAACAAAGGGGCCAGGGAAAGGCAGGGATAAGTGACCAGCCTGACCAGCCTGATAACTGCATGAAGATGGAGCAAATAGGTCCAGCAGAGTCGGCCTAGAGCAGGGCCCAGGAAACACAGCATCAGACCCAACTCCCTGTAAGCCTCTCAGCCTCTCAGCTGTGACTCTGGAAAAAAAAAAAAACCCACACCCTGGTGGATATCCCCCATTCCCCCCCACCCCCCCGCCCCATTGCCCCCACCCTCATCCCAGAGGAGGAGCTCTCAGCCCCAGAGAGCTGGAGGCAAAGGAACAAATCCTGGTCATGGGAAAATTATAGAAATCTAGCTAATCACCCAGGCTGAGAAGCCACTGAACCCTTGAGACTCCTGACTACTTCCTAACTTCTCAAAACAGCCATCCACCCCCAAACACCGACAGCCACTAGAATGTGGGGCCTAAAGTTAATCCCACACAGGCTGCTGGGGTCTGTAAGGTAGACCATCAGTTCAAAGGACAAGTGACTATTTAAAAGGCTGACCTAAGAACAGAGTGTGTCATTCAATGTGAATCATTTTCTTCAGAAGCAGACACCCAAGTCAGTGGGAGGAAAGGGGGGATGGGAAGCCATTCTGTCAGATCCATAGTCTAAACTTAGAAGACAGGGGGGAGCTGATGGGTCCACAGCAACACTCTGTTTCTCCCCTCAATGGCCCGGGTGAAAGATGGCTACACTTCTTCAGTTTGCCTAATAAAACCAAGCAGGACAGCTGAGGACCCAACCTCGCCTCCTAATTAACAAAGGCTCAATGCCCAAGCTTAAAAAAAAGCAACATAGGCGGCCATGGATGACTTCAAACGAAAACAAATAAAAAGACTGACCCTAACAGAGGCATCTACCAAGTTGTCCCAGCGTAATGATAGATGATTAGCATTCTCATGAGAAACTGAGAGCCCTTCCTCAGATGATGATTCATAATTAACTTTGATACTATTGGCAGGCTGGCACTAAACCAGCCTGTACACCCAGGAAGAGGCAACCCTAGTCTACCTGGAAACAACAAAACCAGTGAAGTTTTCTCCTGTGGGTGAGTCAAGGGGGAAAAAAAAAGGTTCATGTAATACATAACGCAAAAGACAACTTACAGGCAACTTGCCGTGCAACTATTTCTGGAGCAGGACCCAACCTGAACTTCCTTAGCTGGAAGGTTCTGTTTTGATTTTCTTTCAAGGCAAAGAGAAGGAACTGGGCTGGGAGACTATGCAAATGGCGTGTGGGAAAGTTGCACCTTAAGTAAATAAGAGCGCTGGTGCGTGTCTGGGCAAGGAGTGGGAGGTGAGACTTCGAAAGAGAAAGGGCTCGACTCTGGAAACAAAGCCTGTTGTTCTGGCTGGGAGGGCCCGCCCCTGCCCCTGCCCCTGCCCGGCAGTCTGTTTATTCTGATGACAGTAGCACTCATCTCAGTTGGCCTCGCTGATACTATCTGAGCAGGGAACAGGCTCCAAGGCCCTAGGAGTGCTCTTACTTTCTCCAGAGCTGACCGTAATTAGCAGGGTCACTGTACATAGGTCTCTGCTCCATCTCTGACAAAGATGCTGTCACATGTCACAGTCAGCTGTGACCGGGCACTTCCATAGTGGGCAAATCCTGTTCAGGCTTCCTGAAAATCAACTTTCAAAAAGCAGGAAGAAACAACCCCAGGACAGCCTGTTCTTAGTTTACTTCCAGCTGCCTTGAATCTCCCTTCAGCCTCAAGCTAGCACTCCCATGGCTTGGGAAAAGAACACAGGGCAGGGGTAAGCCTATCGGTGACTTGTTAAAGCAGTAGCCCTAGTGTTTACTGAGCAAAAAAATCACTGAGCAAGGTTGTCAAATGCAGACCAACCAATGCCAGGGAGGTCAGTGGCCGGCTGTTGTGGGAGCCAAGAACCTGCACTTCAAAGAGTTCTCTGTTAATTCTTCCATTTGGGGGCAACGGCACCTACTGGGGACCCACCACAGAACCCTTAAAATAGAAAAAAAATCCAAAACGTATTTTAGGATGAGCAGCAGGTGCTCTATGGGTTTGTGCCTTTAGACTGTTTCAGAACTGTCTCCGGGCTCACTCAAGTCAGTGCAGCCTCGCAGAGCAAAGGTGACAGGACTGAAGAGTCCACTTAGCATCTCATCGAATTTGCTAAGCCTTAAAGGCTTGGGCGGAGAATAAAGCCTGAGTCCAGTCAAAATGCCATGCACAAAGGGATTTCCTGAAACAAGTCTCTTCCAAATTGGCATAATGTACATTTCAAAAAGCCCCCAAAACCGGCATCGGAAGGGGAAACAGGCAGGGTAGGTTTCCCGTTTGGCTTTACTATTGTCCCTGGACCATAAAGAACAGACTTCAAAGGCCAGCAGCAAAGTCGACATTCATCAGGCTCAACTGAGCAGATTCCAGCACAGCCATTAACCTCCAGTGCCAGCCCAGCTCCAGCCCGCAAAGGGGCCAGGAGATTGGACTAATCCCATTCTAAAGAATGCTGGACTTTCTCCTACTGATGGGAAAAGTGGGGGAGGGCGACAGAGGGAAAGCCAGGGTGGAGGAGGAGACCCAGGGAAACAAAGCTACATCCCAGTCCAGTCCATTAGCACTTAAGGAAGATTACAAACATGTCTTATCAATTTGCAGAACAGTTAATACAGAAAGATGCCAGCTCTGCCCGTTCAGTGGGTTTTTTTGTTTTGTTTTGTTTTGTTTTTTTGTTTGGGCTTGGTTGTTTTTTCTTCTTCCCCTGCACCAAAGAAGAAGTGTGCATTCCGCCAAACAGCTGGTATGATTCAATAAGCTTTGGATGTGCCTGCTTTGTTTTTTCCCCCTAAGTTTTGCATCCTCCAAAAAAAGAGAGGGGGCATTCACAATGAAGTCACTCTCCAGGTTGCAAAAGAGAGACAGAGAGAGAAAGTCAAGGGGTGGAGGTTGTTGTTGTTACTGAAGTTCAATTAGCTGGCCAATTACCTGCAGTCGCCTGGGAGCTTGCAAGAGCCATGCTTGGGACTGCAGCCCTGTCGGCATATAGCTGTAAAATACAACAGGTAGTTCCATTAGCAGCAGCACTGCCTACACCTTGCTGGTCACTGTCATGAGAATGGCCTAGTACATCAATCTGGGGGCCCAATGAACAAATCCAGGTTCAAACTCCAAGGCCACGTTAGTGGATCCTCAAATCACAATACTATTCGGGGACAAAATGATAACAAAGACAAATGACAGAGGTTGGGGGTGGGCACTGGGGATTGAGGGGGTATGGATCCCTCATCATGTCTACTCCTGAAGCCCTGTCTGGGCCTAATTCCCCCTCATCAAGAGAAAAATGAAGGCATCTGGCCTTCCCCTACCCCAACACTGTCCCACCACAGTATCTTCAGGCAAGCCTCCCAAATGCCTGGTTTCAACAATCCCACGGGACTAAAGAACCAGGCAAGCTAGTCGTGTGGCCAAGTAGCCTCACAAAGCAACTCTAAACTTGCTCACGGAGAGAAAGAAACCAAGCTGCCACTTAAAGGGAACATGGACACTAAAGAACTTAAGTGATTGGTACTTGTTTTTTAAAATATATCGAGCAATTGCTTCTATTGTCAACTCCAGAAGTGCCAGCTTTCAAACAAACTACTGCCACCAGCTACTTGAAGAAAGGAGTACTGCCGAAGAGACCAAATGTCCTCCTGTGCCCATCCCTCACAAGTCAACGCTAAACAAAGGGCTTTATCTAATTATTGTGCAAGATCAGCAAGGTGCATTATCTGACCATGAGGGGATAGCCTATATCGTGCTAGGATCCCCAGCCCTGTTCCGAGGAATTAGAATTACTTCATTCTAGACTCTAAAGCTTGGACTCCTTTGGATGAATTCGGTCATAAAGAATATGAAAGCACAAGGCAACTATCTACCCCATCCCCCAACCTCCACCTTTAATGCCACAACCTCAAAGATGCTGCAGGGACACAGGAGCAGCTCAGGGCTGTAATTTCCCAGAGTACTTGTCTGTTCAAACATCCCTAGCCTAGCCTGTTCCTGTTTGGCATTGGGGCTCCTCAGAAGCAGAGTGTGAGGAGGAGATTTGGTAAGAGGAGGAAGGAGTGGGGATTGGGGGGGGGCAGTAGGAGGGGGGGCGAGGCAGATGAGGCCAAAGGAGGAGTTGAGTAAGGATGTGGTCTCAGCTGGGGTCTGACTTTAGCGTGATCCCAGGGGAACCTCTGACGTGTGAATCTTATTCCACAGTGTTAAAGCAAAGGGGTTGGCCTTTGTAACACCCCCCCCCCACCCCCTTCCCCCATGTCAGTCACTCAGTAACTGCTTGCTGCAGGAATGGGGCAGAGAGTGGCTCCTGCTTGGCCAAGGACAACTCCCTGGAGAAAGAGCAGCTGCGAGCTGTTAGCAGCCAACACTCACGGCAGCTGGGGGATGGGGACACACCAGCTGGTAAAGGGAATCTGGACAGGGCACCAACAGAATCTTCTACACACAGCATCTTCGTGCTCTGGTCCAAGATAACAGCAGTATCCCACCCTGCCACCTGACTCTTATAAGCGTGAGAACCTGGCACCCAAAGCGACAGGCCAACAGCATTTGCCAAGCCACCCAGCTGCATGTGCGCATACCTTTGTTACACTCTGGACCCATCCAGCCTTCCATGCAGGTTTTGTTGCCATTCTGGTCACAGGCATAGTGTCCAAAGAAGTCGTCTCTAGGTCGACAAAACTTATTGCAGCCAAAACCATAGTAGTGGTCATCACAGGTCACTCGGATCTGATACTCAAAGTGGGCTATTCCCGTGTTCTGTTTCAGGGTCTGCCATTGCCGGCTGGGGTTTATCATGCCTGAGTGAGAAGTCTTTTCAATTATGCTATCAGGTTCTAAAGGCAAAAAAAGAAAAGAAAAAGAAACTCACTAACATCCATATTAGCATCTTTGTTTCTGACCATGCACAAAACAGTACAAAAACCAAACTGTTGTGTAAAAAAAAAAAAAAAAAAAGGCAACAAAAGCTGTACCTGTCTGCCAGTTTACCATTCGACCTCATTTACGTCCTATATCTTGCCTGGAAACAGCATTAGATAACTGCACCTTTTCCCTGATCTACAGGCATCCAAGTCATTAAAGTTAGCCTCCTGCTATTCAAAGCTACAACAGTCGTGTTAAATGCATCCACCCATGAATGTGGGGCCAGAAATAAGAAATATCCGGAGAACACTAGTACAGAGTCAGAATATGCACACAAGCAGCACACTCCATCCTAGAGACCTCCCCAAGCACGTGCCAGCAAACCCTTCAGGGTCTTTCTTCTAATAGCACCAAGGAGCTGCAGCCGCAGCAGTGCCCCAGATCACTGTCCAGTCTCTACACAGTAGGTAAAACTGTGTGTCCTGTTTAAGCTGGCATTTAGTGACACCAAGTATTTGTATTTATTCCTGTGATCTCTTTGCCAATTTTCCTAACATATTATGGCCCACACTAATTTACAAAACAAAAAACCCACAAAAACAAAAATCTCCTAAGTGTAATAGAAGACTGCTCCTTAGGACATTTTGATCTTAAAGAAATTTTACTATTCCAGATAAGGTTAGTGATTTTTTTTTTGCCATTTTACTTGCAAATCTTGCTTGGAAAAGCTCTATTTCAAAATTCGTCACTGAGAGCCAAGGGGCAGATTGCAATACGTGAAAAACAAACAAAGACATCAATAAACTTTTATTAGGCTGGCATTCCACTAGCAACAACAAAAATGTAATATATTTCACTTTTTTGATCAGCTGAAATTGGCAGATGGGAGAGTAATTCATCTCAGCCTGCAGACAGGTAGGTTGAGGCACTGTGTTTGTGTCTGTTTAAGTCAAGCTCCTTTAAAAAACAAAACAAAACAAAACACCTGCTAGGCAAAGTAAATATCTAGGGTCCAAGCAGTTCTCAGAAGCAGTGAGATCTGGCCCTTACCCTGAGGTCATCTGCAATCTGGTCTAAGAGAAGAGACAGGTACTAAAACAGCTCCAAACCCCACAAGCAAGGCGTGCAGAAGGCATGTGAGCAGACAAGGCTCTAAGTCAGCACTCAGCCTGGTGCCGTGTTTGTTTTCTTAAACCTGCCAGTCATCACCTTGTCAAATTCAAGGCCACCTTGGAGAGGCAACTTAGGACCTACTTGCAATGTCTTTGTGATTCTTGCACACCCACATCACTGTTTTTCTAGGCCTTGGGCCTGTGCTCCTTAACAAAGCTAGACAAGCCCTACAGGTGACCAGGGGAAGAACTTCTGGGTGGCTCAATCTACAAAGAGCAGAGCCCCAGCCAGTCTGGACTGCACTGTGGGCAGGGCAAGCCTTGAACAAGCCCATGTACCTGTAACACACAGAACCACGTGCAGGCAACACTGTACTTGAGTTTTTGCAAATACACACAGACCAAGGAATGGCAAAAATGCCTCTCCATTAACTGCCTGTTTGCTTTGCCAGTACAGTTAAGAAATGCAGTGGGCTAGCACGGCGTAGTTATAAGAGCTTCATGAAGGAATTATTAAACACAGGAGCCACGTCACAAAGGTGTCTTAGCCTTTTCTCAGGCTGATAACAACGGTGATTCGGCCCAGAGCTCAGAGCCATCCCGAGGGTGTAGAATGACGTGGAATTCTGTGTAGTTCAGGAAATGCTGTGAAGATAATGTCAAGAATCCTCAGGGGATGGGGCAGGGTGGGATGGTTGCGGCTCACAAACCTACAGAGACTACAAAATATGTGGCATGGTCTATGCCGTCTGGGCTATATGGAGCCTGAGTTTACTGCGTGATGATTCATTATTAACACGTGACTCAGCTCTCCCATCAGCTGAGGCCACCAACTACTGGAGGCAGCTCACCTGGGGTAGCTCTAGCTTTAGCACACTGCCCTGCAAGTTTCACTGGCATGAGATGCATCATGAAGCAAACAACACACACAACCTTGTACACCAAGGAGGAGGACGGACCACCATGAACACAACTCAAGGACCAGCCAGAAAACTTGGTGGTGGCCTTAGCGGAGAAGTCTAAGCTAGATGGAAAATTTGGTCTCAGAGACTCCTGTTTATGTTTACCTGGCCAATCAATTAACCTTTACCATATACTGAAAACATTTGCTCAGGTGGAAAAAGAGAAGCTTTGAATCTTAATATGCTATCACCTTGAGCCATACTAGAAATGCCCGGAAGAACATGCCTGGGAGAGCCAGCCCTGGAACTTTAGAAGTACCTATGCTTAGTCTGGTCTGGATTGTACTTGAGGTTTTTCAAATATACCAAAGAATGGCAAAATAACCTCCATTAGGGATAATTACAGAGCTGATGTGAAAAGGAATTCTGACCCAAACTCAGGGATCTGCCTATAAGTTACATGCAAAGCCAGGATGTTTGCAACTCGATGAACTACCAAAGAACAGCCTGCACTGTTGGGCTCCTTGGCATCCTTGGATGCTTTGTAAGGGCAGAGGGTCAGGAAAACAAGGAGCCAAGCATCCCAGGAAGAGCAAACAGCACGCACAAAGGTCCTGAGACAAGAGAGGAGTGTGCTGCACTCAAGGATAAGAAATAAATGGTTAGGATACAGGCACAGTGGAAGTGGTGTGTTCAGAGAAGCCATCAGAAGAACAAGGACATGCAAAGATCTGACCCAGGAAGCCACTGAGCTGCTGGCTTTTTACCATCAAGATGACCACCAAATATTATGTTCAAGGTGAAAAAAAAGAAAAAAGATAGCATAAGAATGGAGAAGCCAATAAAGACAGACCATGTGGCCGTCAAGCTAACTCTAAAGGTACGAGCAGGCAGTGAGGTAGACCAGGGTAGCACCAGTAGACATGGTACGAGTGGCTCGATTCACATGAAGAGCAAAAGATAAGAGACTGTTCAGAAGCTGGACGCTGGGCAGATATAGATGCTAAACACAGGGGCCTTCCAGATGTATGCCTTATGACGCCGGCTGTCCAAACACTGGTGCTGGTCGCTCAGAAAGGGCTCCGTTAAAGGGGAACTCTTCTTGGAGAGGACAGACCTCCAATTTGGCTTTGACTACTGAACTTGTGATACCTTGGAAAAAATAGGTGAAAACAGAGTGAACAGAAAAGTAGATAAGCCACCAAATCCAAGGCCCATAACGTAAGTTTCTATAACTGTGATGGGCATCTGTGACTATGTCAACCACTCTTTCTTAAAAGGCAGGCCTGGCCTGAAAGCACACTGGTATCATCTCAGTCATCCTCATCTCCTGTCCAGGGACTAGTTACTTTAGGAAGCGATGAAGACATTCAGAATCCCAAAGTGTAGGGATTTCTATTGCCTGGAAATGTGCGTAACTATGGGAGCTATGGATGGGCTGCAGGTCCCTAGAGGCACAGCTCTGGAGTGTGAGATGACAGCCAGCATAGCAGAGTCCACAGATGCTGGGTAGGCATCCTCTCCAGTTCTAGTCCTGCAGCCCTACAATCAGAAGGCTCACTTTTACTCCCCTACCCACTGCATTGTACACGAGGCACGATGGTAGAATGTCCACACAGAGCTCCATGTTGGTGGGAGGAGAGAACAAACAGGTACTCGTGACCTTGGCTGGCACCAAACCATAAGCAAGCCTGGCAAAGTGCCCTGCCACCACCCTTAAAGTATAAATGTCCTTCACAGTGAGAAAGCTCAGATCCCAGGCACGGCTGGTGTCTAAATAACTGGATGCCAAAGCAAGAGAAGAACCCAAATGACCAGGAGCCTTCCCCACTCCAGGGCTTGACAAGGACTCTGTGACCCTAAGAAACCCAGAGAGGCTGCCATGTTGAATGGCCCACTGAGTGTCGCTGTAGCTGTGACTGTGCTCATGCTGGGTACTCACTACCTTCAGCTATGGTAGAAAGGCATGGTGACGTTTAGAAGGGAAAAAGATGTTATCAGCAGTGGGAAAAAGAAAAGGTCTATAACCTAGAAAACTGTAAGGCACTACAAGGCACTCTGGGAGCAGAGGGCAGAGGCAAAACCCTTGATCAATGGCTCTTTCTCAACAGATCAAAAAATTTCAGAGTGAATCAGGTTTTCCAATGACAACCTAGGATTTGATGATTCAAAAAAAAATTTTTTTTTTTAAACTGTCTATTTTAGTGTGAGGAAAAACATGTTAAGTTACAGTTGACCACTGTCACTAGAACACACCTTCACTGCCTCACCAACCCCCTCCAGCCACCCCTCTACAGGCCTGAAAAGCAACCTGCCCAGAAAACAGAGCCATCTTTCAGAAGGGACAGGGCAGGTCATGACTGTGGGGGCTCTGAAATTCCGATTCAATGGGAGGGTTGTGGTGAGCAGTGTGGGAAACTCAGACTGGCTTGAAGCTCACCTGCCCACCAAGTGAAATTTAAGGTCCAGCTTTAGAGCCCAGCACCACCCTTTACGGCTTTATCTTTCTGATGAGAGATTAAATGCTCACTTAAAGTTTAAATGGACTTTTAAAAAGTCACTACTTTGATCCTTTAGCAGTCTACAAGGTTTTAAAGTTGGAAAAAACCATTAAGATCTCTATCCAGAGATAATCTAGGTCCCTTTTTTGCAAGGACGGAGGAAACTGGGAGTCTGTTCTGGCTACTTAATATTTCAGATGAAAGTTCTAGGAAGTTAGGGCACAGATCCCAGAGACAGGTTCAGCCCGAGTGGGGGTGGGGCACTGGGGTCTCTGCACTGCAGGTCAGCCAATCACTGCGCTTCCTGAGCATCTAAAGAAAAATTCCCTGATGAGATACTTACGCACGGTGTCATTACTGGAATCCCATGCCTCCAACAGCAAAGTGTAGGATCTCTGCAAGACAGATAAGCAAAGTTTAATGATTCAGACGTAAGAATCAGCTCTCGGCTGCTGCAGTCTCTGGCGCACCCTGTGTGTTCCACCAACCCAAAAATAGAAGGCTGAAAAAGGCAACTGGATATTTGGAGCCAGACCAACCTCTACTTTTCTCCTCAGCCCTCTTCCCAGGTTGACAAAATAACTCCTTCCACCTGGCAGGGGCACACTAGGGCTCACATCAAGCAAGGAAGCAGCCCAAAGTCCTGATCAGAAAGTAGTGCCTCCCTATATGGGAACTGATAGCATATAGGTTTCCCAAAACTGTTCAGTCCCCACTGCTAGTGTATGAGAAAAAAACTCACACAAAGAATTTATCCCAAGCCAACCTACTCAGGTATTTGTACTGAGAGAGAACTGCTAAGGTTACGCGTTAGGCCCTGGTGGGGCAGTCCCCAGGGAGGCCCCTTTTCCTTTTCAGAACCCCTTTGAAAGCCCTGTCTGTGTGAGACCATCCCAGCTCCCACAAGTATCAGGTGACTCTCTCGGAAGAAGGAGGGGTAGGCTCAAAGACTTAAGACAAAGGCAGCAACCTAGCTTGGATGGTGGGTTGGGTTGTGGCTGTCTGTGGGAGAAAGTACAAAGGAGAAGGCACTGTGCACACATGGGTTGTAGTTATTGATGAGTGTATCTGTCAATAAGATCTCACATTCCTGAAATAATCAGTTCGGTAACTAAACAATTCCCTGGATACTGACTGGCAAGATGCCAGCCATCCTACTAAAGCACTTTTTATCTTCTAAGCAGCGTGTCTCTGAATCTCCCGTCCCCATGCCTCCTCCTTCCCCAACACCCAAGCCATTAGCAAATTTCCACTTTTACTCAAATCTTCTTCGCTCACAATAGGCACTGAGGTGAATCTTGCTAAGCCTATCTGGGTGCTGGAGAACAACAGTGGAGAAAAGGAACCGGGACAGGTTGTGCAGCCCTGCTCTGCCACTGGCACAAACCCATGCAATGCTTATGGTTGCTCAGATAACCACAATGCCACCAGAAACTGCTGCCAGGGGAAGAGATGGCACCGATAGGGTGTGAAAGCATGGGAGAAAAGCAGGAGGGTTCATTCATAAACTGAGGGGAGCTCGCTACTCTCTCAGTGACACAGCAGGTCTGCTCTGACCACAAAAACATCTCGTGATAGACTCTGCCTTGGAATTCAGCCGAAATATGTTTCATACTTACAGCGGGGATTCCATTTCGTTCACTGATAACTGTGGGAAAATGCTCACAAAGCAGGCAAAACCGGGCAAGCTAGGACACATACCAAGCCCTCTACTGTTAGTGGCTGTAGGTCCAAATACATTGTTATTGTCGTTAATATTTTATTAGTGAAAGTTACACCTTATTTACAGCCTCTTTAAGTTTCCTAGGACTTCCTACAAATTATAGGACTCTTTCCGAAGAGCAGCAAGAAATTATATTTCTCGACTGATTCACGGTGAGAGCCAAGTCGAAATGAGGCCAGATGTGTGGCTGATTCTGTATAATTAAGCCCTTCATTTGTTGGTCACGTTGAGGCCCACATCCTTCACTTCAACAATATTGCTGTAATTAATCCTCTGATTAAATGCATTGATACCAAGAGTTTTGACAGACTTGCACAAGCACTAAACACACATAATACCCACAAACACCACTGCAAAGGAAGGTGCCTTGGAACTACCTGGCACAGCAGCATTAACTCAGCTTCACATTCGAGGCAGAAAGCATCCTTAGACCTTGCCCAAGAACTTGTAAGGTCAAGTCATCTGCCAGGTTCACCTTGGACTCAAAAGTTGCTGACCAACACCACCCCAGCTGGAGAGAAAAGCCCCGTGGGCTGACCAGTATGATCCCCTAATCAAGTACCTTCCTTTTGCGGAGTTTAGGAAGGCTAGAATGAGGGTAAGGGCTTACAATAATGACAGCCAAGCTTGGGTTTTGCTTTCTCTTAAGAGCCTGGATTAGAGTTCCAGCTTTCCCGAGGAATGGGTACCCTCTGCCTTCAGAGAAAGGACTCCCTCCAAGGCTCCTATTAAGAGGCATTCTTGCCTCCCACGCCATCCCCACACTATAGATCAACAATCAAGATAATTTGGCAATGATTATTAGTTGCTAGGGAGCTTTAATTTTTTCCCAGGCCCACGCTTGACCTCTGTACATCCCCAACTGTATGTCCGAACCCTGAGATTCTAGACCATGTGCACCTTGTGTCACTCAAGCCATACCCAGCCACAAACCAGCCACGTGATTGGCTGCTACAAATCCCATCCTCAGCAGGGGCCAAGTCCCCAGCCCTAGGGGAGTTTGGAAGGGGCTTAGAAAAGCAAGTTTGTCTCCATCTTAACTTCACACCCAAATCCAAACCAAAAGCAAATCCCCAGTTTTGCTGGGGTTCAAACAATAAAAGAGAATTTGATGAGGTACCCAGATTTCATCTTTTGTCCCCAGCGTAGTAGTCTGAGGGCAAAACAAGAGGCATGATAGCTCCCAGATCTTCCATCTGGATTTGCAAGTGAGTCACTTCTGCCCCTTCCCAGCCCGAGGCTCAAGGACATCTGGCACCACGGCAGCTGACTTCCATTCTTGTGAGGCATTCAAAAGTGCTGCACTGGTCAGCTTTCAGAAGGCCTTTTGAGAGATTTCCAAACCATTTTACCTACAGAAGAGTCTTGGCATCAAAGTCCCCAAGGCATACCACAGTTACCAAGTCGCCTTTCCAAGGCTGAGTCACCAGGCACCTCCTCCTAACCTCCACACTTTTGAGCTGCTGGTCTAGGTTTCATTCTTTGTCCTGCCCCACTCCATGGCGGTTACTTTGGCACTGGGCAAAGCAGTAAGCACTTAATTGCCACATTAAGCAGGGGGGGATGTAAGAAACAAAGGTGATTGTGTTGGCAGCTGGGAGCTTCCTTTTCCTGGCAACAGTGGTAGCCAAACCAAACCCTAAGAAGCGGCTGCCTCCCCTCCTGCCAAGCTGACGGACACAAACAAACCGCCATCCAAACGGCACGCGTGTGGAGTCCAAAACCCCAGACCACTACGACAGGCAGGCCCATCAGAGGCATGCACGTCCTGGGAATGCCCCGAGTGCCAACACAGCCATTGTACCCAGCCTGCTGGCCCCAGGTCTGTCAGGGGCCCTGCATGCACTCTGCTGACTCAACTGTTGCTTCCTGTCGCTTGTCCTGTATTAGCAGTATTTCTGGAGAGGCCCCATTCTTCTCTGTAATCCTCACTTCAGTCAGTCCAGCCAACTCTATTGTCCTGCCTGCGTCTGGGTGGCCAGAGTATAAAATATTCTAGTCACAAAATGTGTAAAACAAAACAAAAAACAACAACAACAACAAAAAAAAGAGTTCAGAGAGTCCATGTGTGGGCACACACAATTCCTGTCTTTTAGGGTTTGGGCAAGGTGAGGGGTAAAGAAAAGAACCACTCCCCCAGTGCATGCAAGCTGAGGCTCCAGCCATAGACAGCAACCATTTCTGCAGGGTTTGACATGTCAATAGAGTGTGATCTGGTTACAAAGGGTGATTTTCTCATCAAAGCCCACCTCAAAGACTCACCAAGGGGCCCCACAGCTCATATCCAGATTTGAAACTCTCAATGAGAAGCCCCTAACCCCTTTCCCATCATTACCCTTACCTGTTTGAAAGGCATCCCACTGATAATTAAATGCACCAGTTACAAAAGGGTGGTGAGGTTAATAGATAGAATACCGAGGAGCCAGCCAAGCACAACCGTCCAGTTCACACAGAGCAAGCCTGAACAAGAAGCCTTTCTACTTATTTACCAAAAGCGCATAAAAACTGGGCTGAGCTGGTAGAGGACTCAGTTTGATAATTCACATGCCCCCTGCAACCACTAGGAGCCACCCTGGGAATGTCTTTCCCACACATGCACTGCCCCCAACGAGAGGTGTTACAGACACTATGAATAAGGGCCAAGGGGCTGCTGTGGGCCAAGCAATAATCAGAAGCCAGCCAACAGCAGCTTTCTGAACCGCGCCTCCATTCCCCAAGACCCACCTCTTGCTCCCTCCCCCCAACTCCCCATGTTAGAATCTTCACTTTCATGCCTCTAGACATGTCTTCTGGCCCTTGAAGGAAAAGGTTAAGTTTACTTTGTTCTAATTATGTTTAAAGTAAATTTAAGAGCTGGAGCCAAATGTCACTTTGGAGCAGCTTGAATCCTAAAACCTTGGGGTAGGGGTAGGTCTCAAGAACTTCATCAGAAAGAATTTCTCAGGGATATGGGTCATTATGGATCACCAAGCTAGCAGTCTGCACACCCACACAGAGTAGTCACCCTCACTAGAGAAAGTCTGACACTGGAACCAACTCTGGTCCTTACACAACAGGAATGGTGGCTGTTCTGAATCTGGCTGGCCAAGAAGTTCGCTCGCATTCCTGTTGTCACACTCGAAGGGAAAACTCCTTGTGGCTTTGGCGGCCTTGTTTTCTCATAAAGAGCTTCCTCCTCCACCCTAACTTTCCTATATGTCCTCTGTACAAAGCATCCCTGAAGGTACCAGTAAGGATGTTAGGCAACATTCAGATGGCTGGCTGTCTAGGAGGTTATAGACCGACTACCCTGCTGCGTGCCTCTTCTTCTGACCCATTCAGCTTTCCACAGCACTGAGCCTAAAGCTCCACCGTTCTTTGCAATGCTCTGAGTCCCTATAGAATTATGGGTGTGGAGCTGGTGGGTTGCAAATTCTTGTAAATACTGGAGATTTGAGCAAGTTGCTAAGAAACAAGACAAGGAGGAAGAAAACACAGAGAGAGTTATTACCTGCAAGGAAAACTATTAGAAATCATATAAGTACTCCAGGTCACAGGATTCTACAGTGCTTACAAGGGTTCCTTGTCTTCCATGTGTCCTCACACATCCGGAGGAAGGATGGCAGAGAACATAACCAGACTTAAGGACTGGCAATTTAGATTCTGATTAACCACCTGATGGCAGCTTGACTCTAACTCCTGCTATTTCGTCACTGAGGCTATAAATATGAGAAGGGCTCAAGCTGGCATCCTTCTGCCATGTTACAGTCACATCCCATCGGCTTTTCCTAAAATTAATTAAAGTTGACCTCAGCAAAACTCTGAATGGGGTCAGTGGCACTTAAAGATAAAGCCAGATACTCAGCTTGTTTCTCCCCAAGTCATTACAAGTTAGGGCCATCAATGCAGCCATATGACCAAGGTTCTAAAAAACAGAAGTAATTATGCTAATACATTTTTAATGAGCAGGCACTACTGGGATTTTGAACTAATTTGGGGAGGTGCAAATTAACCATTTCAGTGATCAATTAATGGCTATTCCCAAATCATTTCTTGTTAAGCTCAATTACCTGTCATAACGATGCTCTTATCACCTAGTCTCCCAAATTGAGAATGATAAATCAGGTTCGTTGCTGCAAGGTGAGCTCCCTTGCAGCATGGAAGACAACAGAATCGGAAGCCACTGGCACACAGCTGGAGCCAGAGCAGTCCATGCTGAAAGTGATACAGTCCAAGGGTGGGGGGGAGATATAACCAAATGTGATAGATACTGATGTGGCAGGGAAGCCCACTTTAGAGCGTCTCACAGGCTGGGGTGTAGACTGGGTTTCCTATGCGACCAAATCATCTGAACCATGAACGAGAGCCATAATAGCAAACAAGAGACAGGAATTACATGACCTTCTTCACTGAACCCGCCTTGCCAACCACAGTGTTTCCCTTTCCCTTGTAAGCCAATTTAGGAGGACTTAGCCCAAATGACAACTGTGCCTGCTCAGGGGTTGACGGCTTACGTGGCTAAGAGGCCAAGGTAGCATGGAGTTTTTGTTTGCTTTCTAAACTCTATATCCTCTGCTTGAATTCCAATGGTCTATGCACACATTCCACTGTTGGCTATCCAACAAAAAGACAAAAAAAAAAAAAAAAAAAAAAAAAAAAAAAAAGTTTGTGGTGCTTGGAGTCAAACCCAGGACCTTTAAGAATGCTAGGCAAATCCTCTGCCAGAGAGCTATGCCCCCAGCCCTGAAGATCAGTTTGAAAGACAAGCTTCTAATGTTAATTGCCAAAGTGAATGAACCTGTGCTATCCACGAACACTTGGGAAACTTACGGCTTTCACTGAAGCTAACACTCACCCTGGAGTCATTCTTGGAAGTTAGAGACAGCAGCATTTCTCTAACCACATAGAGGAAAACAAAACACACACACACACACACACACACACACACACACACACACACACACA
>OU015742.1:12146087-12169967 GCA_907169655.1 Acomys percivali | reverse complement strand
TCAGTGGATAGAGGTTGCATGAAATTTGACTTTTAACTCAATAGAAAGACAAGATTTGTTTCTGTAACCAGCCAGGCTCCCTTGGATACAGTGAGTCCTTGCCATCCTGGTAATCAAACAGAGGTTTCTCTGGACTATTGTAAACAGAAAGAGAGAGCAAGAAATTCTCAGTCATGGTTGGGAGGTTGTGCTAGGGAATTTCGTAGGATTCAAGCCAACTCACAAAGAGTATCTACCAGCAAGCTTTATCAGACTTACCCTTGTTTCTCAGAATGCTGTCTCAGAACCAACAGTATTGACATGTACCTGACATCCTCTTATAACTCCTGCTTTGTTGGGCTGAGGAGTGGGACCAAGAGTTCAAGGCTAGCCCAGGCTACCTAATGAGTTTCCCCCTCCTTGTTTGAAAACAAAAACAAAAACAAAACCAGAATCTTGGGAGTGTAAGGTCTTTGTTCCAGAACTCTCTGAGTCAGAATCTGAAATGATGTACGATCCTTGTGTGATTTGTTTGCTCTCTAATGTTTAAGAAGCCCTGATCTCATCTACATTGAGCACAGGCATCCAGAGTTAGCTTTATTATCCTGCTCTCTCTACAGACAGAACATCAGTGAGCATCCATTCTAAACCAGCAGATAGCTGCAGACAATCAAACAAGCCCACTTAAGGTCAGCCGAATGGATCTTGGTCCACAGAACCTTCCAGTCAATCCACAGTCTTGTGAGAATTAACAGCCAGCTTTGAGCTGGTTTGTTGGGTAGCGTTATTGTGGCAACAGATCCTTCTGCTGTGTGTGGAATATTAAAAATAAAAACTAAGCAGAGCTGCAAAGTGTCAGCTCTTAACCATTCAATGGAAGATCACTGTCACTAGTAAGCTTCTGAGAGCTACGTGCAACCCAGGGTAACCAAACTGAACAGAACAGCCTCTATGTGAGTCAGCAAGCTGAAGTAAGAGGTTAAGTGGCATCTCTATAATCTTGCTCTGCTCAGAGTATCTTAGTTATTTTCAGGGTCCTCTGAAACAATCCTGACTTAAACTCTTGTGACCAACTTTGGAACCTCATCACACAATTGACCAAAGCTCTCTGTCCCTCCTGTCATAGATGCTGTGTGTCCCCCACAGTATGAAGAACTCTTCCAGCCGACAGACTGGAGTTCTCCTGTTCTTGTGCAATTTAGTTATGAAGAGGGGGTAGGATGTTAAACTTTCCAGTCATCAGTTGGGTGGGTTCCCAACCTGTACTTGTAATTGCAATTACGCCATTCTAGGCAGTGTTACATAAACCTATTCAATAAGCATGCCAAAAGAAAGCGGCTGCTTCCATGCATCCTAAATCAATTATAACTTGATGAAAATAAATATGAGTAGTTAAAAAGTAGATCCTTGTTGAATAAACGTTTCCAAGACAACTTTAACAGAATTGAAATGTCTTAAAAATAGAGATAGATAGGAGTCTGCGTTCTGACGGCTTTCTATGTATCTTAACCTTCATGGTGATTTAAAGAATGAAGATAAAAAAAAAAAACAGTAACAAAAAAGTCTCAGGTTACAAGACAGGAAGACAAATATCAATTTGCATGTTTTCTGTTGAAGTAAATAGTATTTGTGTAACATCTATCGTGATTCCATTTTTAACCAGTGTTTTTTATTAAGCAACCAATTACAAGTGATGATTGCATCACTTAAGAGGGTTTTATTCTATTAGTGGAGTCTGGACCAGTGCCTGACATATAACAGAAACACGGTTACTAGCTGTTGAATGAACCTGTTGTAGATGGCTGGCAATATACATCATAACAAAAGTAGACATGTTTTCACACAGCAAAGTGTTTTAATACTGATATTTAAAATCAGTAACCTAGAAGCAGAAGGACTGGTTAAGGCACCCAGTAAATCTAAGTATTGCTTCCTAGTAGAAGACCTTAAATAAGAGCAGAAAACTCAGAGCACTGTCAACGATGGCAAAGCTCTGCTAGTATGTACAGCATCACTGGGCAAGCTTATGATTACTAAGCTTAACTGCAGACTTCTAGTTAGTCTGAGATAGCATCCTAGAATTTAATTGCTAACAAGGTCCCAGTGTATCTCTGGAGTAAACAATTACCAAGGTCATCTGCTTCTCCCTCTGGCCATGCACATCCCAAACCTTTTACTTGCTTCAAATGGCTCACCTGACTGGGCATTTGGTTTTGGTGTTCTCCCAATTGGTTTTGAATCGGAATGGAAGGAGACAACTGTTTCATTTGTGAGGAATAGTGGTGTTGCTTTCTTGTTTAATGTAACCCCACAGTAACACTATATGCCCCATTTTACAGATGAGAAAATGAAGTTCAGAAAGGCTATCCCCTTGTATAGCTACTCACCTCCACAAAGTTTCCATAGCTAGTTATCAACAGGGTAAGTGTCATGGTAGACTGAGTGAGATTTGAGGGCCTGATTTTTTTCCACAGTGGCTATGCAGGCTCTGAGTCGTTGTGTAGTTAATATAAACAATTAAATCTAAAGTGGGAATTCTAAGGCTCTAATCTACATGTCAACTCCCGGATACCTTATTAAAATGCATATTCTTATTCTATAGGAGGAGGTCAGGCTCAAGGTTAGATTCCGAATTTCTCACAAGTTCCTCGGTGATGCTGCTGGTCTCAGACCGCACTTGAAAAAGTGATGTATTCAATCTTGTTAGCATCACAGCAGACCCGGGCATGTCCACTGGCAGGAAGTAGAGGTTCTAAATAGTACTTTAATCAGGTTTGAAGAGGGAACAGAAGGAGATTAGGTATTAAAAGAATGTGTTTGCAGGGCGTAGTGGTGCATGCCTGTAATCCCAGCACTCAGGGAGGCAGAGGCAGGTAGAACTCTGTGATTTCAAGACCAACCAGGCTACACAGAGAAGCCCTGTCTGGAACCGACCCCCTCCCAAAGCAAAACAAAACAAAAACAAACAACAAACGCAAACAACAACAACAAAAGTGAATGAGTTCATAGAGGTGCTCCAAGGTCATATAATCTGCAAGCAGCTGATACAGTAGCATGAGGAAATCCTGCTTGTGTCCTACCATGTTGATCTCCAGCGCAAAGGGGAAGAACGAACAAGTTCTGTTCACTTCAGAAACATGCAGGGGAAATCTACCTGGTCACCCTTATTACCATCAAAACCAAAGTGGGGTCTGGAATTAGAGTAAGAACACTGTAAGGCTCAGAACTTGAACACCCCTTCGAATTTTGAACCTGTTGCTGATTTATTTTCCAATTTTACACATTAGTGTTTCCCCAATTGAGCTAGAGCTGGTGGTTCAGGCCTTTAATCTGGGTACTTGTGAGGTGAATCCATGTGGTTCTATGTAAGTTGGAGGCCATCTTGGTATAAATTGGAGTCCCAGTCCAGCTAGGGATATATAGTGAGACTTAGTCTCAAAATTAACCAAACAAGCAAACAAGCTTTAAAAAATATTTCCATTGTGGTTATTTCTCTTGTACCGAGTGGCTGAATGAGCCTAGAGCCTTGTGTGTGCTATAAGCAAGAGGTTTACCCTTAAGCTACAGTCTAAACCCTTGAAATATTTTTTATTAAGAGTTATTTAACATTGAAATGTGTATGTGCGTGTGTGTGTTGTGTTAGTGTGTGTGTGTCTGTGTCTGGTGTGTGTGTGTGTGTGTGTGTGGTGTATGTGTGTCTGTGGGTATTATGTTAGTGTGTGTGTGTGTGTGGTGTGTGTCTGTGTGTGTGTGTGTCTGTGGGTATTATGTTAGTGTATGTGTGTATGGTGTGTGTCTGTGTGTGTATGTGTCTGTGTGTGGTATGTGTATGTGTGTGTGTGTGTCTGCGTGGGTGTGGGTGTGGGTGTTTGTGTGTGGTGTGGGGTGTGTGTGGGTGTTTGTGTGTGTGTATGCAGTTGCCCTTAGAGTCCAGAAGAATTGGCAGTTGTCCATGAACTGGAGTTACACTTAGTTGTCGCCATCCAACATGGGTGCTGGGAATGGACTTGGGTACTCCAGAAGAGCAATACCTCATCTTTACCCTTGATCCAGCTCTCTAGCCCCTCCCATTTTCTTCTTACCACAGGGTCTCACTCAGTTGCCGTGAATTCATTCTGTAGTCCAGGCAGGCCTTGAACTTGAGATTCTTCACCCTCAGCCTCTCAAGTAGCTGGAATTATGATCCCTGGCCACCAGGCCCATCTAAAACCTGTTCTTCTTGACCTAGTTTTCTGTGAGCGTTGACAAATGCAGTCTAGACACAGGGTGTTCCCAGCATGTCCAGTTACCTCCTGATGCTTCTAGATAACAGCTCCATCCCCTAGATGCTATAGCTCTGCCTTTCCTAAAATGTCCCATGAATGGAACCACACAATTGGTGGCCTTTTGCTTCTATCTCTTTGACTCATCAAAATGTCCTTATGACTCACACATGTTTTTGCTTTTATTATAGATTCTATCATTTCAAATTTTTGAATGACACACTAATGCCACAGTTTGTCCATCTTCAACTGAGAGATCTTTGCACTTAATCCTTTATTTCTTTATTATTAATATAATTTAATATTATATTAATATAATTAATATAACTGCTAGAAACACTTGTGCTCAGATTTTTTGTTTAAGAACACATTTTTTTTGTGCTGGGCGTGGTGGCACACGCCTTTAATTCCAGCACTCGGGAGGCAGAGGCAGGTGGATTGCTGTGAGTTCGAGGCCAGCCTGGTCTACAAAGGAATCCAGGACAGCCAAGGCTACACAGAGAAACCCAACAACAACAAAGAACACATTTTTATTTCTCTTAGGTGAGTATCAAGGAGTGTGATTATTTGGTCTTTTTTTTTTTTTTTTTTAATGACAAAATGGCTACACCATTTAGCATCCCTCCTAGCAACACATAAGTAATATTTCTGACCTCTACTGACCTCTAACAGTGATTATGTTTCACTAATAGTAGTTACATTTCACTAACAACAGGCACATTTCACTTTGGGGACCTTAGTGCGGAGCTGCCATGAGCAAGAGGCACCCAAGAGCATGTTGAAGTCAGAAGTCTGGGAAAAGCTAGGGAAGCTGGCCTTCTTTTTCCATACCCCTCCCAGCCCCATCTGTTGAAGTCTTCCTGGGCTCTTCCATGTCAGTGGCTGTAAGTCTACCTCTCTCCCAGCAAGTACGCAGTCCTCAAGCCCTAGGACGTGTGCCAGCTAATGTGACTTCATGAGGAGCCCCTCCCCACCTGAAAAGGAACTTGAAATGCTCTGAGATCAATGCTCAGCTGTGCCACTCACAGAACTCTAGCAATTTCATTCTCTCCTTCATGGGGCAGCTGCAGTGACAGCCCTCTGTCCCCATTGTCAACCTGAAAGCCAGTCAAATAATTTAATCCTGATGAAAATCCTTTTGACGCTCCTGCATGCTCCCTCTCCCTCATCCCCTCCCTCCTCTCCCCCTCCCTTTCCCCCTCCCCCTTTCCCTCTCTCTGAAGTGCGGTCTGTCAAGGTTAGCCTAGGCTCAGTTCCTGTATTAGAGAAAAGGAGATGAGAAACGCTACAGGATTTGACATATTCTATTCAAGACACTGGCCTTTGCTTGCTCTAGAAACTCTCTGTCCTCCCCATGCTGGCCAGTGTTAGTAATCTGAGAAAAGTGACACTTGGGATTTTCTATTGCTTGCATTCATGTCTGAAAAGATAGTCAGCAAGCTGAGGGAAACTAGAGATGGCTTGCAGCTAGCTGTGTCGGCTTTCAAATTTTCTATCAGCCGGATGTGTGAGGTCTTAGAGCTGACCAGCTGAGGTCCTTTGGGCTTTTCATTTTAATGGTGTTTTTGTTGTTGTTTTAGCAGGGTCTGGCCGTGAAGTTCAGGTTAGCTTAAGGCTCATGTAACTCTGGCTGATTTCAAGCTGCAGAGCACCCAGCTTCAGACTCGAACGTAGTGGAATTCTAAGTGTAATCCAGCCTGCTACAGTGCTGGCCTCTAGCTCAAGTCCTTAACTTTTAGAAATGTGGATATATGATACTGTGAGAAACAAATATATTCTTTATATTCCAGAACCACCGATGTATATCATTATCAACACACTCTTAGACTCTCCTGCCCCATCTTTACAGGCTGGGGGATGTTCCTTATAAGGGCTCCCGAGTCCCTACAGTTTCAGAAAAAACAAAACACCATAGGATATGTCATACACAGAATAAATTCCTTTTGGCTTATTTCAGGACCCAAGCAGTATGCAGAGAATAAATGGTCTCTGGTGGCTAATTAAGAGTGACTTTCTTATAAGGAAGATTACTATACGAACCCCATGAAAATCTTAATCCCTGGGGGGGGGTAATATTTATCAAACTTCTATTAGATGTAAGGTGACCCAGGAGGCAAATTGGAGAAAACCAAATGTAAACAGCATCCAGAGGGCTCTGTAATCATAGCAGCCCTAAAAATGATATCAGACTTGTAGCAGGAACGTTAAACCTGTGGTCAGCATGGTCAGCCTTGGCTACACAACGAAGTCACCTGGGAAACTCTAAAAATTGCTGATGCCTCAGCCCCATCCATGAGATCCTGACTTAATTGGTCCAGGTTGTAGCCTGAGCACTGAGGACATTTGGCATCTTTCAGTGGATAGCCAAGGCACCACCAACTCCCGGGCACTCCGCTGCAGAGAGCAAGTGAAGTGATGAGTGACATTACCAGCACCTTCTCTTCCACATGGAACCCTCCCGGAGTGTAACATGAGAGCAGCGTTAGGACACATAGACACTCATGGATGTGGAGGTGTATTGAGATAGGAACCAAGAAAATACCACGCTGAGTCTTGCATGTGTAGGATGGGATCGAATAATAGAGGGATGAAAATAGTGGGAGGCCTCTAGAGAAAACAAGTGTCCTCTAGAAGGTCATGTTCCGTGTGCAACAGCAGCTTAAATTTGTTCTGCAAGAATGTTTTACTAGACCCGAGTAGAAGCTCCAGCTCTTCTATTGATTAGTTCCATAATTTCTTTAACCTTCAGTTTCCCATCTCTACAGTGAATGGATGAGTGGATAGGAAAACCAAGTAGTGTGTGTAGAGAACCTAGCTTGATTCCTGACATGTAAACACTCTACATGTTTGCGATGCCATTCTATTATCAGCTTAACGGTGGTTGTTAGTAGTAGTAGACCATAGAGAGCTAAATTAATCTCAGTTAGGAGGAAATGAGTGAAGTTTATTTGGCACGAACAGGACAGAAGCTAATAGAATAGAGAAATGAGTTGAATGTGTAAGAATGCTTGCCTCTAAGGCTTTAGGACCTGGGGTCAGAGCTCAACACCTTTGTCAGAAAGGTGAGTGTAGTTGGATGTGCCTGTAACCCCAGTGCTATGGAGACATGAGAATCATTGGGGTGTGACAGCTGTCATCCTACCTCTGGGTTTAGTAAGAGAACCCTGCCTCAAAGTAATAAAGTGGAGAATGATAAAGCAGGAAACCTAATAGTCTCCTTTGACTTCTGAGACCACATATACAGAAACAAAAAAAATATCCAAGAGCATATGCCAAAAGTAGCCACTATATACCCCATAGTGATTGGTGCTTTTGAGCTCTGATGCTCTTTCTTGATGAAGGAACTTGAGCATACAGTAGATAGAAAGTGACAGTTTAACCAGGGGCTTGGGCAGAAGGCTTTATAAATACAATAATTATTCAATGAAACGATTTGTTGGGTTTGGGTTGAAATGGAAGCATCTAGGACAGCGGTAATAGAGACTTGCCTCTCCAGGGGAGGGGAGGGAAGTGGGGTCAGGTTTAGCCATAGAGAATTCAGTGCTGGGCTTGACTGAGTGTCCCTGGGAAACAAAGGCAGGCTGAGTGAGGAGAAAGAGGGCCCTGCTCTGTTTGTTTGTGAGAAGGCAGGTCCTAATGTGTGGGCAACTGAAGTAGAGTCAAGAGATTGCCTCAAACAAAGAAGCTGGTGAAGACCCTGTGCTTGCTTGAGTCTTGCTTTAGGCCTTTGAACTTAGTCCCTGGAACCTGTTCTTTCTTCTCATTACCACAGGAAAAATGAGAAGAGTGGCAGGAAGGGTCCATTGTTTTTCCAAAGTTCAAAGGTCATGCATCCTTGTGGGCTTTATTTCACCAGACCAAGGCACTGGTAGCAGTGACTAGCCTCTCATTTTGCTGTTGCTTTAACCTGGCCTCCTTCAAGTGGTGGTCCTGCAATATTGCTACTGTTATGGATTGTAATGTAAATATCTGATATGCAGGATCGCTGATATGTGACCCCTGTGGGGGTAGCAATCCATAGCTTTGGAGCCGCTGTGCTAGATAGTTCCATAAAATACTTCTAGGTTTGCCCTTATCAGAGGTAAGTAAGGAATCACCTTGGGAAGTTGGTAAACAGATTGGTGTCTCTGGCCTCTCAAAGAGTCTGACTCAGTAAATCCTAGAGAGGGCCCAGGAATTTGCTTGGCAAAAAGCCTTTCCGGTTACCACTACCGCTGTTGCTGCTCAGAGATCCAGCTATGAGGAGCCTTGGGTTAGTCCCCACTTTCTTACCAGCTCCTCCAGGCCTGCCTTCGGGGATGTGGATGTCTCCTTATCTTCTGGGAGATGGGATTAAACTTGGCTTAGTTCTCTAGCTCATGTTAGTTGGGGTTCCATTCTAAGGCGGAGCTTCATCTTGGTAGGACTCAAGCATTGTTTTAGAGGCAAGCTGATAGAAAATGGAGTACGTGGCATCTAAGTCCTTTGCTGAAGAGGCACTGATTCTCACGGCTTACCTGAGCACGTGAGATACGAAGGCTTAAAAGGTGTGAAGGGTTAGCTGTATTATTAAGATTTTTCAAATTTAAAGTCTATATTCTCATCAATTTTTTCTTTATTCATTGTTTCTTTCTTTCCTTTCCTTCTTCCCTTTCTTCCTTCCTGTTGTTTTGCACCGGGGGGATATTTTGGAAAGACAACATCTCTTCTTTCTTGTCCACACTGCAGAGCTTCCTTTGAAGGTCTTCAGACATGTCCATTGAGGAACTCCTTTGCTTTTTCTTTATCTTTTGAGCTGACACCCTCAGTTTGATTTATTTTAATTAGGGTCTCACCCCATCTTCTTTCTCGGCCCCCTGCAAATAGAACTTGAAACATGTACATTTATCTTTACAAGAAGCAGCCTGTCATCCAAATGTCCTTTTTTTGTGTCCTGCAGGTGGGTTTTGAGGTTTGCCTACCAGAGGGGAGAGATAAGGCTAGGCGGTTGCTTCTTGGTGACTGGGGGCTATGTTTATGGATGGCCATGTTGAGAAATCAAAACAGCCCCTTTTGGGTATAAGGAAGAGCGTCTTATCTCCTGTTTGGAATCTGGAACTCCTCAAAGGTTGAGGAACCTCTAATGTGCTCTGCTCTTATCTCCCCAGCCCTGTGCTGGGGACCCACCAATCCTGCATACCTACATCGAGCTCTCCTGTCCCACCAAAAACCAGTTCTTAGGCAACAGCTGGAGTTTATTTTGATCTCTGTCTTTTGAAGCCAGAAACTGTTCATGTGTAACTTTAAAGAAAACTGTGATGATTTTTTTTTTTCCTCCCCCTAGCGCAAAGCTGCAATTTCAAGGCAGGGCTCTATTAAAAACAGACAAATACTTCCCATTCCTTCCCGGTCCTGTCTATTGTCTTCCTGAGTTTGTTTGGATTCCCAGATTGAGTCCTTCTGTCTTAGTCTCCAAAGAGAGGGTCCTGGCCATGGCTGCCCCGCGACATTGACTGTCCGGTAAGGCCCTTGGGGGACACTTCCTGTTTCTCTGTCACAGAGGCATATGGAGGATGTGGGAGAATGTCTCCTGTCTTCCCTATTCAGAGCGCCTTTTATTTCCTCCTTATGTTTTGTCTATAGCGAGCTTTGGTTTTCTTAAGAACTGTTCCTAGGAAGAAGTTTTGGTCCAGAGCCAACACTACTTATAGATGCTCAGTAAGCCATGCTGTCAGTTTAAAGAACCCAGGACTGTATTCAACAACTAGTCCACTGCACATAAAAGGCAGCTATCTGCTGTTAGCCACATACACACTTCTAGAAGCATCCAGTGGATGATGCCCCATGGGTACCACATTATTCTTTGCCAAGGAAGCATCTTTCAGGATGCAGCCGTGGCTCCATTCTCCTGGTGTGTTCAGTCTCTATCATGTAGCCATTGCCCATTCATCAGAAGTGAATGCTAGTTGTAACTCTGAGTCAAGGGTTGACTTTCCAATGGAGAACCTTCTTGAAATGGAGATGGAATGGTGTAGTCATTTTTATGTGATTTCTGTTTCCTTCTATTACAGAATGACCATACGCTGGCCTAGTGAGAACGGGGATGTCATACGTCCCTTTTCTTTTCTCTGGGGGAAGATGCAGGTTCTTGGTTGCAGCTTAGGTAGATGTGCTCAGGTATACATACTAGAAAACATATGCTTGCTGAGAGAGTTCCTACATAATCTCATGAGAGAAGAAGCAAAAGTTTTTTTTTCAGTCTAGTATGAAAGAACCATCACTGCACAGCCACTTTAAACAGAACCCTCTGAAACTCCTTTCCCAGCATATTCCAAATACAAACAGGCAAAGCGCATTCTTCTAAGTCTGCCTTTTCCTTGGGGGAAAGCAAGTGCCGTCTGAGACTTCTAGATGCAAAGCTCTGAGCATCCTGACAAAGATAGGAACTTTAGGCTAGCAAAAAATCCAAATAAACAGATTTTCAAACAAACCAGCTTTCCTTTTGGTAGCTGAAAAGGAAACCCCACATCCAGGAGGAATGCAGATCAAAGCAAAGCCTACAAATGATGCAGAAACACATAAAATAACAAACAAGCCCGGTGGGAAGAGGGAACTTTTTGTAAAAGAATAGGCCTCTTCATATTACACTGAAATTGAATGCAAGATTGCAAGCACAGATACATGAGCAGGGAATACAAAGCTATAGTTTCTTTTCCCTTTTTGGGGGGCTGAGGGTATACCTTTAATAGGTCACTTTGGAAGCCACTAAAAGCAACAGACAAAAGCTAGGTTTCCTTGTTGGAAATCTTGCCTTTTTTACCTTTGGTGATTGGCTTTGCCTCTCTCCTGGTATAAGCTGGACAGAATAATTAATCCATTCTGGCTATAAAAGTGGAGCCTAAAGTGCCCTGGCCTGTGACCATTTCATGTCAAAAGCTGAGCCCTTTTCATTCCTGAAAACCTATTCCTACCGATCAGTGCCCCAGATGAGAAACAATTAAAATGGCTGACATGCTAATGTTTCTGTTTGAAAGCCATCCTTTCCCCAGTTGTAAAAGTTTATTTCAGCTAAATTTTTCTGGAGACTCATAGTTAGCTAGGTAGAAAACCAGTCTTAGCATATTTTATCCTTGGGAATGAGGCTTGTTTAACCCGTGTGTGTGTGTGTGTGTATGTGTGTGTGTGTGTGTGTGTGTGTGTGTGTACATGTTGATAACAGGTACTGAGTGACTACTGAACAGCAAAGCATACTATCGCTCTCTATTTAAAAACCAGAATCACTGTCATTATTAAGTGTTCTATCCTGTGTAGGGGCACTGAGGTGAGTACTTGTGGTGTTGGGCTCTCTTCTAAGACCTTGACGTGTTATGTGGACACATGTTGGGCTTTAAGCTTACGGGCATCTTTCATTTGGAAAGAGGACCTGACTGTCACTTTCAAGTAATTTTTAGTAACACCTCTCAGGCAGTGTGAGTGGCATCAGAGTGTTATTACCTGTGTCTGTTTCTCCACATGGGTTACCACATGGATTTTGACTTCGATTGCATGGGCTGATATTGAATCTTCTCTCTGGATATCATATCACGTTGCCTTTCTTCCACAACAGAGCAATTCTGTCTTATTGTTTTATATTCTTGCAAATGCTGAGATCATACTCAAAAAAATGTTTTAAACTAGTTATTAAAATTATCTATCTATTCATTTTTGTAGTGCAATGGGGGCCAGGGGGAGGGGAGGCACATGTGCCATGGCATGCATTGGAGGTAGGAGGCCATCTTGTGGGAGTCAGTTCTTATGTCCCACCATGCGGGTCTGGGGGATCAAACAAAATCACCCAGGCTTGATGCCAGGTATCTTTACCCACTCCACCAGGACTTTGTCCATTGCTGGCCCAGGACAACCTTTCTAATCCTCAAATAATAAGCAGAGTTCTCTTTTTGATTTTTCTAACATCTCAATGATAGGTTTTTCAGCTGGATTCCTGAGTATGTCATGGAGTACGGATAGCAATATGACAAGCTGTCCTGCTGGTCTCATTCATTCCTGGTCCTTTGTTGCCCCAGTAATCTACAGTTCCTTTCCTGTCACACTCTCATGCATCAATGAGTCTGTCCCTGGGGTCTCCATTCTGTTCCGTTGACCTTTGCTTTTTCCTATTCTGAGACTACACTGTGTGTCAGTATCAAACACACACAAATGGTTGTTATTTGGTAGAATTAGTTTTTCTATTCATCCCTGGGCTTTGCTTTTCTATACAGCTTTTGTAATCTGCATGTCAAAGTCTATGAAATATTCTGCAGACATTTTTTTCCTAAGAGTTGTATTTAAATTATATTTGAATTGGCAGATTGATTTTTTTTTTATTTTATATATTCCCACCTCTAAACATGGTTCACTGCCTCGTAGAGCTATTTACTCAGGTTTTTTTTTAATGAAATATATTTGCCTATAGAATTCTTGCCTATCTTTTTCCAACATAGCATTTTTTTTTTCTTCAACTTCTGTTTTGGAAATCAACAACACTGACTTGTGCATTCCATATCTGTGCCCCAGATTTCAAATGTATTCAGTATTAAGTATATAATACAGGTTTTGTCTTTGAATTTCACATGCTAATTGAGAGCCAGAGAAAGGTGGAACAATGGGAGTACATGGGAATGCCGTGGTGGCATGCCAGCTGTTCCCATCGTGAATTGATGGTGACGTGTCTAGTCAGAAAGAAGCCACAGACAGACTGTTGCAGTTGCAGAAGGACCCACAGGAGAGGTGGGTGAAAGGACGAGCGGCGTTTTGCTCACTAGATGAAATATATAAGTAGAAAGAAAGCATGCGCACATAAATTTGTATGTATTTTGGTAACAGAGGATTGAGAATTGTTAAGAGTGAAGACTGTGACTAGATGATGGGGAGCCTTGAATGCCAGCATCAAGATGTGGGGCTTATCCACTACTCTCTAGAAAGTCTTCCAAAGCTGAAGGGTCTCTGAACACTAGCAGAGAGACAGTTGAGCAGGCCAAGCAGGCTTACATTAACATCTTTTAAACTCCTTTTGCTTCAGGACTGAGTGTTAGCTAAGATATGCCAGTTGCTCTCTGTAAAACCAGATGTATTAAAGACCAGTGATGAAGCTAGGATAGAGAGAGGCAATCAGCCTCAAACATGAATACGTGCTGCAGTTCTTAGACCTTTCAAAGGCAGATGTCCAGAGATGTAGTACACAATGTATCATACTTTTACTTGCGTTTTATTTATTTATGTTAAATATATTTAGGGAGGTCTGGAGGGATGGCCCAGCAGGTAAGAGCACTGGCTGCTTTTTCAGAGGCCCCAGGTTCGATTCCCAGCACCCACACAGCAGCTCAAAACTGCTTGTTACTCCAGTTCCAGGGAATATGACACCCTCACACAGGCATAACAACAATGCACAGAAAAAAATAAAGACAAATCATTTTAAAAGAAAATATTTCAGGGGAGGGAAATGTTAAAACTTTAGTTTTATTTTAACATTAACCCATGGTACATGTTAATAGGTTATTGTGTGATGTTACAATATGTGCATAATCAGGTAATGTCCAAGTCAAGTTAAATATGTTTCTGCAGACACCTCTATTTCCTCCATATATTTGTCTCTCTCTCTCTCTCTATATATATATATAGAGAGAGAGAGGGGGGGGAGGGAGAGAGAAAGGGAGCAAGAAAGAGAGAGGGGGTGTGGGGGAGATTGATTTATTTAAAGCCCAGGTGGGCTTAGAATGCACCATGTAGACTGTAGTAAACTCATGCCAATGCTCCTGCCTTAGTCTCCTGAGTGCTAGATTCACAGGGGTAAACATCATACCTAGCTTCAGTTTTCATTACTTTATGGCAAAACATTTCAAAAAACATTCTTGTAAACGTCCAAAATCTACAGTACACAATTACAATGTATAGGTCACCGTACCATACAGTAACACCACAGCTGCCTACTCAATCAGTGTCCACTGATGATCCTTTTCTCAGTCCATAAAGATCTTGTTATGTGGGGTTTCAAAGTCTTCTTCTTGGTGTGAATTAATGTGACCCGTAGATGTGCTGGTTAGGGCCCATGGGGAAATAAGAAGGCATCTCTGGGTACCCATTATTCTCACAGAGTAGTTCTCATTATTCTCAGCTGCCTGGGAAGCAATTTATTTTTGTCACCCTCAAAATTTCTCTTTAAAAATTTCACTCCAAATTATGTATGTTCTTTTCTCAATTGAGCATCATTCATCTCATTTCCCAGAAGAGTAAGATTGGGAGGTAAAGAGGCACACCTCTCTCCTGCTGAGAGTGGTACCTCGACGGGGATAAAGGGAGCTGACGGGGTCTGCAACAAGGTGGTCATCATCAAGTAGACGTGTGGCAGCCTATTGTTAGAGAAGACCTCAAGTAGGTGTCATTTTCCTTTTTTAAAGCCCAAGAGACTGCTTTCTGTAATAACTGTGGGATGTGCTTATGGGGTCCAAGTCAGCTTAGTAGACATGTAAGGAACCAACCCTTCCTAGGAATGCTACTGTTCTGGGGAGGTAGGCGAAACAATTCTACTGGATATTTGATTCTTGAATCCAACCAGAAGCCCTGGGCATTCTCAACCTTTAGTAGCTCCCTTCATCTTTAATCCTTCCTCATTTAGCTGTCACAATTCTCCCTTTCCTCTTTGGTTTTCATCTTTAGTAGCAGGGAAAAGAAGCCCTAACCAAATCAGTAATGGAAAAGGCTAACAGAAGACTATCTTGCTAGGCTATCTTGCTATCTGAAGAATCCTGTCGCACAAACAAGGCACTATAAACCACTCATTGTGGGTTTTGTGTGTGTGTGTGTGTGTGTGTGTGTGTGTGTGTGTGTGTGTGATGGCCCATTTATTCCAAAAGATTTGTTTGGAGATCCCATACGAGTCTTTGAAAACAACAGCTCCAAATATCTTTACTAACTATTAAGATAGGGTCCCGATTCTCCCTCCTACAACCTTTTCTGTGATGCTGAGATGGAGAGCATATATATCCCATTTCAACTTTACCATCCGCAGCTGGTAGGAGTAGTGAGACTGAGACTGCAAGCCTGCGAAGCAGAGGGGGGGGGGGAGAGTTCTTGATTCATCTATCACCTGAGCGACATGTGATGTTCATGGCAACATCAGTTCTTGTAGCAGCAGTTGGCTCCACTTTGAGGTTTAGTCACAACTCTGTGAATACTCAGGGACACTACTATCAGCTCCCAGTGCCATTGCCTTGGAGACCTAGGTCCAGCCCACAGTCCTGAAAACAGCATCATTTGAACCCAAGTTTAATAATTCTAAAATCTCCCCTTTGATACCCTGGTTGTTTTGAGTGATGTTGCTATCTCCTTGCTAACTTGGTCCTGTTCTCACCCTTTGAATTAGTTAAAATAGTCTATTCAAACATTTCTATTATATTCTTTTTATTTGGTTACTAGTATGGTTGCTAACTCCTGACTAGCTGGTGGTTCTCATACCACATCTCCCATTATGATCAAGAGCTCATTAAAACACAGATATTGGGCCTGTCTCCAGAGATTCCAATTCCATAGATCTGAATGGGATCAATAATTTGTATTTTCAGCACATTCGTAGGTGATTCTGGTCCATATGGTCCAGATACATACTTTGATAATGACAGAGCTAGACCAAATTGTCTGTTTCCAATAACTTTCCTTAAGACTACCACAGGACTCCTTGGAAATAGTACTCCCCAAGTCAACCCAATTACTATTGAGTTCGTAATGTTTTGAAAGGAGAGTAGGGCATGGTCCAGTGAGGAAGGAAGTGAAATATATATTAACAGCCTGCCAGCAGTGTGATCATACATAGGTTCAAAAATAGTATACTACTTCTGGCATTTTTTAGATGAATAGATATTTTGCTTAAACCCACCCCCACTTCATCCCATATTCCCCTACCATTTTCCCCTCCAAACTTCACATACTGTTTTTTTAATACCCACTGAGTACTCTTAGAGCTGCCAGTATATACAATGGTACAAGGCCACCTATTAGAGTGTGGGCCTGTTTCCATTGAGAAAACCAAATTTGCCTCTCGCATCAGTCATCCACTGCCAATAATTGCTCAGCTATGGAATCACTTCCTGAGCCTCTCTCCGATGGCTGTTGGGATTTTGACTTGAGCTTGTGCAGGTCTTGTGTATGTAGAGCTGCTGTGAGCTCATGTGTCGTGTCTGGGATGGTGCCTTTCAGGTGAGATGTTAGCTCTGTCGTGTCTAGGAAAGTCTCTCATTGCATTCATTTATTATTTCTAAGTCATAGGCCATGGAGAAATCAAGTTTGCTCTGATCTGGAAGCTTCTTCTCTACTGTACTACTGGCCAACTTTCCTAGTGCTGGAACATGCTATCAGGGGAGGGAGAAAAGTAAGCAAGTCTTACCCCTATGGGGACCCTGAAAGATGCTAGAACCACTGGTCCTCACCCAAGTTGGGTAGACAACGCTTCTTTTAGGTGAGATCTTAGCTGGGGCTGAACACTGACAAGCAGCTTTTTCATAGGGCAGGGGTCTCCTCACAGTATGATGGCTGGGTCCCCAAGAGTGAGCAGATGGAGAAAATGAGAGGGAGAAAGAAACGTTCAGCAGAAGCTGCATGCAACAGCCCTGGAAATTATATAAAATCAGATCTTCCATAGCTTACTACTTCTGTAGAGCTGTCAAAGGTCACAGCCCAGAGGACCCACTTCTTGGAACAAGGTTCAAAAGAATAGAATTTGCTTGGCTATTTGGGGTGAGGGTGGGGGAGTCTCTGCCAAACTATTTAACTCATTCAGCCTCCCTATTGAAGTCTTTACATGAGGCCACCTGTTTCTCTCTTGATCTCTGCTTATTTGGCCAGAGGTAGACCCTAACACGGGACCAGGCCTAATCAGTTTCTGCTCTGACTCAAGAATTTCAACCACTTAACAAAGAAAATGATAATGCTAGTGTGATGTGTAGAACTGTGGACTGGCACAGGCACTTTTGGTCCATGCCTTTAGAGGAACTACATTGCTATACTCTGTTATGCACAAGAAGAAAGGAATGAAAAAGGGAAAGAGACACGTTTGCTTCCAAGGGCACTCCAGCTGCCTTTGACGTCCACCCAGCTTCCTAATCTTGGATTAGACAGCATACTCTTAATGCCATAAAATGCACCCCATTTTCTTAACCTAGATTCTATGTATTTCATTCTGCTAGGTAGATTGTGGGACAGGAAAAAATTGTTCTTTAGAAGAATTCCTGTCTAGCTAGTATACTGTTTTGCACTGGGATGTTCTTGGATCTGTATTCTGTAACTCCTATCTTTTGATTTTATTTCCTTGTCAAGGGTAGCCCCCTCCAACCCCCATTATTTCTCAACTAATATTGTGGAGTGGAACAAATATCTCATGGAAATAGGCCAGGGCAAATAAAGAATCATAAAAAAAAATAAAATAAAAGGCTAGAATTTTAAATTTTTAGTTCAACAAAGCAGTTGGAGAGATGATTGGTGAACACATTTTAGGAGGTGAGATGGAATGTTTTGTGACAGTCTCCACTAGGGCTGCCCCTAGGTGTTCATCCATCCTTCTTGTCTGGTTCTGGAAGCCTGTGCTTAGAGATGCGCTGTACTCTGACTCTAGCAGCATGAATGACTACCGTCTTTAGAGGGTGACCCTAGAGTTACTGCAGCTGCCTTGCCCACACAACAAGCAGGTTTCTAGAAGCATCTGTGAGTTTATGTCTCCCTGGCACAGCCTGTTGCCCAGGCCTGACTAGTGCATGTTCCTGAAAGCCTGGCTTTCTTGTCTCTAAGTCAGCTGGATTCTTGCGTATCATTCATGTTCCCAAGTGTTTTTAGGATGGGTCTGTTTTCAGGACTAAGCCTGAAAATGCCACTTTGCTTGAGTTCTAATGTTCCCTGTTCTGGGTCCTCCATTTATTTACAAGTTTTTACTGGGAGCATTAAAAAAAAAAGCATCCATATATTAGTTCTTTTTTCAGGTTCTGCTTCCAAAAACCCAGCCTAAAATGTGAGATAGGATGATATGATTAAAACACACACACACACACACACACACACACACACACACACACACACACCCTTTTAAAATATGTGTTCTCTGCTTACAGAATTGATTTATTATAGAGCACCAGTCATGTCTCTAACTTTGATTCCCTATCTAGAATACAGAGGTGATAATTATTAACTTGTGGCTTCTTTTATTCAATATGGATTTCATCTCTATAAATCTATAGCTGTATCAAACAGGGATCGAAAGACATAGACCAGCCCTGCCTAGTAGTATTTTCTATGGCACAAAATTCTGTGCACTAGTCTACATGCTACCCAGTAGTCATATGTAGTCATTAACTGTTAGTGTGACCAAGAAACCAAATGTTTAATTATTAACGTAAGTAGTTGCATGTAGCACAAGCCTGCCATTTGGGACAGCACCTGTTAATAATATTATAAAGACAGCTCTTTGACTTTTTCATAATTTACTATACTTAGATAAGGTGTGGGTTTGGAAATAAGCACAATAATATTAGGAATGAAGGTAAATCATGCCTACAACTTATTCTCGAGTGTTTGTGAGAAAGAGTGGTAAAATGCTAACAACTATAGAATTTGGGTAAAAGGCTTATTGGGATCTATTTTTAATGCACAACAAAATGTAAAAAGAAACAGTTTAAGCTGGTAAAATAAACTGGAGGAAAAACAGCAGGCCTCCGCATACATATATAAATTAAAGGTATGGAGGAAAAGACTAGCTAGGAGAAGACTAAACTCCTTCCCACCTTAGCTAGTATACCCCTCTTGTTATGTCATTTTGAAGATCTTACAAACAAGAAATCTTCCTGGTTGAACTTGGTGGTGCATGCTTGTGATTTCAGGATGTAGGAGGTTGAGGATACCTGAGGACACCTGAGTTTGAGGTCAGCCTTTTATGAACATTGTAAGACCCCATTAGACACATACACAAAATCTCTTTCCTTCCATTAGACACATAAAAAAAATCTATTTCCTTCCTTCCTTCCTTCCTTCCTTCCTTCCTTCCTTCCTTCCTTCCTTCCTCCCTCCCTTCTCCCTTCCTTCTTCTTGAGTCTTTCTCTCTTTCTTTCTCTCTTTCTTTCTTTCTCTCTCTCTTTCTTTCTTTCTTTCTTTCTCTCTTTCTTTCTTTTTTTTTTTTCTGTTCCTCAGCTGGACCTAGCAATGTGACTTGTTTTGGCCAATAGAAGAGCAAGGGTGGGTTTGAGAAACAAATTCTTGCCTTTTTGTAATTGCCTTACTTGATGCTCTCAGGCTCATGAAGACTCTGCATCTACCACCATGCAGTCAAGCCTTGACAAGCCTGTGGGCAGATGAAAGATCATGTGAGGAGGGGCCTTGCCATAGCAGTCATTGTGCCTCCATTCTTAGCCAAGATCCTAGATTAAAGATAAGGTGTCAGAAGATCTTGGGTCATCTAGCTCAAAGGCAGCTGTGTTTACATCATTCTAGTTGCTGTAACAAATAAATTCCAAATGCATAATGGCTCAGAGGGCTATTTTCGTGTTTGGTTTACTTAAAGTCTACAGCAAGGTTCAGTGAGTGAGCGGGTAGATGTGTTCAGCCAGGATTCTTTTATCTGACCACGCTACCACTTCTCACACTCGTTTTCTTATATCAGCTAGAGGAGAAAAGAAAACTGGTACTGAGATAGATGTCTGGAGTTTTATGGGACTTTTATATCTTTTCCATATAAATTGCATGATCAGAACTCTGCCATATGCCTCTACCTTAGTACATGGCTGGATGAGAGAGAGAGAGAGAGAAAGACAGAGAGAGAGAGAGAGAGAGAGAGAGAGAGAGAGAGAGAGAGAAAGAGAGAGAGAGAAATCTTTAACCTTATTTTTCTTTATTCTGGTGCAATATTTATAAAAATTTCCTGGTGTTTTGTGTTCAATGGTATCATACACATTCCTAATGTTCTGCAGCATGAACAACATCTGTCTCCACCACTACTTTCATATTGTAAAACTGAAATACTGTGCTGAGTAAGCAATCACTACTCAGTCCCTCACCCATCGTGTGCTGATAACTGCCTTCTCTTTGTGTGACTTTGATAGCATCACACGCCTCCAGTATGTGAGCCATACAGACATCTTCTGATGACTAGCTTATTGTTTTCAGAATAATGTTCTCAGGGTTTGTACACACTATAGCAGGTGTCAGAATTTCATGACTCTGTTTTGTTCTTTTCTCTCCTTGTATTGAAGATAGATTCTTTTCTCATACACTGTATCCTGATTATAGTTTCCCCTCCCTTACTGCTCTCATTTCTTTCCATCTCCCCTCCCCTCCAAATTCACTCCTTCTCTGTCTCTCATTAGAAAAGAACAAGATTCTAAGAGATAAAAACCAAACATGACAAAATAAAATGCAAGCTAAAGTAACAATTCAGTAATTTAGGCTGGCCTCAAACTGGACAGCCTCCTGCTTCCACCCTGTAAATATTGAATGCTGGGATTATAGACCCATGTCACCATAATAACTGACTTTTTAAGCACAGATAATATTCTACTGTATCTTGTTTATTGACTCATCTATCAATGGATAAACCAGTTAAACATAGTATAAAGAATAATTAAAACCCATTTGTGGGCCCAGTGGATGAGGTGCATTTTAGGCTTTGAAATTAGTTTGTAAGTCAAACTCATGCTGGTTGGAAAGGCCTAGGAAATAATTTATTCTGTGGGTGAATACTAGGTGTAGTATGTGTTAGGCAACAAGGCTAAGTGTAGACATTAGCCTGAGCTTCTTGTGGTCCTTATCCCCTGGCCCAAAAAGAGCCTTAAGGAGATAGAGAAAGGTACTTTGATCTGAGATTTCCATACCTTTTCAAAGAAACAGCCTTCTATGCCATCTAGAGGGAGGAGGCAAAGCTAAATAGGATGAACAAAATAGAATGAAATGTGAAATGGCCCCAAAATGGGCATCTGGAGCCCGACTTTCACTGCTGTATCTGCTGGCATCATCTAGGGGCTGCTGGGAGAGAAGCCAGGGTGAGGACTCAGCGGAGAGGTGATTTCACCGTTAGTCACAGGCGCCCTAGGTATTTATCACTCTAAGTCTCAGGCCTTGTATGTGTCTGTGTAGACATACATTTCCTTTAACCCTGTGAGTGACTGTAAGGTTTGAGGTTTGTACTGGTCACACCTTAGGTGATTAATAAAGACAGCAAACATTGGAGCTAAAAGCTCATTATTTTCTTGGTCAGTGCTTCTGACCTAGAAGTCAATGTATGGGTATATATTTGCATTGCATTTAAGTTTGAAGACTTCTGTCTGTCTCATGTTTTCACACACACCTTCTATACTAGCACCCTTATACAATGTCAGGGTATGCTAGGCACTGGGGACTGGTGGATTCAAGACTGTACTAGCTCATATCTTTGAGTTTATGATCTGAAGAAAGGAAATTACAACACACAATCCTAAAAAAAAAAAAAAAAGCAAAGTCACGTCTGAAGTTGGTAGGGCACGGTGCAGGGATGCTGAAAAGGAGGTAGGAGTGGAAGGGACAGTCCTGGAGTAGAGTCTTAGCTACAGTCCATTCCTGACTTCTCAGCAATCAGGACTTTGGGGAGAATAAACATTGTTCCTGCTCCCCTGGCAGAAGGTTAGTATAACTTCTCTGGCTTGGATAAATTGGAAATGAATTGAGGCATTTTAACCAGATGTTTAGAATGTCTTAGTGACTGTGCAGTCCGTTTTGTCAGAGGGACTTCAGGTTTATAAAATGCGAAACTCATAGGGATGCTGCGTTCTTGAGGCTGTGATGATTAGAAAAACCCTTCCTGTCCACTATGGGAAAGTGAGGAATGTCTGGAGTACACCACTTTTAGGGTTCTGTTCGTGACTTGTGTTAAAAGACAGCTGTAATCTGTAGCCATGTTACAAGCGTTGTAACCCTTTTCATGGCTAGAGGTGCAAGTTCTTGATGCTACACTTTCCGATTGGCAGGAGGGTGAGTTGAGAAGACAAACTTACCATGTTCGGACTACGTGTGGTCATGAGCTTCTAGTTAAGATTCAAAGTCACAATTTGGACCATAAAGCTGGCTCTACTGCCTTGCCAACTTGGGCAAGGATTTCTGGCTTGCAAGATGCTATTTAAAGATGTGGAAGATTGGACTGGATGTCAAGACGTTTGTATTTAGGCTTCTTTGGTGCCACTGTTTGAGGAAGCAAAGATATCTGGCTTTCCCATTTCTTTCCATTTTAATGTAGAATGAATGTTTCTTGATTCCTCTTTTAGAAATTCTACTTGAAAAAATTGAATCTCCTCTCCAAGTTGGCGTCTCTAAAATAGTTATTCTGCAACAATGCTGTATGTACTAACTACTGCTATTGCTACAGGGTCAGGATTTTGGCCATGGTTATTGTACCAGCTTCTCTGGTGATTATAAAATGAAATGCTTCACTTGCAGACTGATGTTCTTTCCAGACAGACAAAATATGCCACAGAGAAGTTAAATGTGAAGATAATTTATGATGCACCACTGGGGAAACTAAATCCCGTAGTTAAAAACAACAAACAAACAAACAGATAGACAAAACAAACAAACACACACACACACAAAACATAAACAAAACTATCCCAAACCCTTTTAAAGCCTCAAGGAACAGGGGCTAAGAATAGATGCTCCACATTTACCAGTCTTGGACATTTCTGGCTGCTTTTCACCCTGGAGTGAGATTTGGACATCAATACTTCGATGGACGGGAACTCTTCTTGAACATACCTGAAGTTGTAATTTAATAAAACCCCTCAGATCTCTATCTGAAGTTATAGACACAGATATAAGTCCAATACTGCAATCTTTTTTAGTAGAAAATAAGCCTTTCCCAAATCCAAATTTGAAGGAAACATGAGATAATTTTATTACCATGATGTTTATACTACTTAAAAAATGTTTTTTTCCTGCTGCAATAGTTGCACGTATACAAGTCTACACACAATGGTCAGAGCAGGGTCCTTAAGGCCTTCTACTCTCAGGCTCTTTTGATAAACAAATCTAAATAAGAAAACAGTGTCTAGAACATGCACATGGCCTGGGCTGCCTCCGTCAGACAGTGTCAGTCAAGGAGCCATGCACAGTAGCTTGCAGGTGGACGATGAGCAGGAAGTACATGGTCAGAATGAGAAGCAACCACACCGCCACCCTCAGCTGGGAACTGGAGACCAGTTCAGTAATGTGATTATGGTAATGAGTCAACAAGTCGTCGTCTGCTGCCTTTATTCGCTGTAATTAACTTTTTGGAATTGCATAGCCTCTGTCTCTGGGCTCATCAGCTGGCCCAGTTTTTTGTGTCTCAGGTCTGTCATTTCTCCCTGGGCCCAGGAGCCTCTAAGTGCATTGCTAAATGAATTCATTGCTGCAACAAAGCTTCCGTGGTCAAATAGAGATGGCTATCTTTTGTTGTCAGACATTCAATCCCATATAGCAATCCAATTACTTAAGCTGTTTGTATCAGTCTTATTAGGCCTGGCCATTCAGGCTAGCTCCAACGCTGATCGCTGTCTTGGAAGAATGTGGTGGAACAGCTTAGTGCTTTAATGAGAAGCTTTCTGAAGGCCAGACTTTTTCCAGTGTGTGTGTGTGTGTGTGTGTGTGTGTGTGTGTGTGTGTGTGTGTG
>OU015742.1:12128472-12146077 GCA_907169655.1 Acomys percivali | reverse complement strand
GTGTATTGAGATCTAGGAATCATTTTTAGGCGAGGGCCCAGAGTCCCTGTTACAAAAGGCTGATCAAAGGATGGCTGGAAATCTGTACAATTGCTTGAAGAGATTTTATGGGTTATAAAATATTGGCACAGGTTCTGTCTGTTATGGGCTATCTGACCAAAATCTCTGGTAGGCTGGGAAAGGAAATTGCTTATTGGCATATATTCTGCGGGATGGATATCTCTGGAGTTTGCATCTGAACTCTTTCTTCACTGTGCTACAGGTCAAATTCTGTGCTCAGCACGAACATTCCAGGAATGTGGGCTGCACAAAATCAACAAAAGCCTTGCTACCCAGAAAAAACAGAGAGAGAGAGAGAGAGAGAGAGAGAGAGAGAGAGAGAGAGAGAGAAGAACGGCCCAAACACGGGTGTCCAGATAATTGGCAAGGAAAAAAATCTCAGGGTGGAAGAAGATGTGTCAGTGCATGTGTGGATGTGGATACCTGAAGTTAATGTGGGAGAGAGGGGTGAAATAACTGAGCACAATGGCACCATCAGAAAAGATGGCAATTGCTTTTAAGTCTCTGAGAAACAATTCCCAGCCTCTGTGTGTCATGCGTTTAGCTCTGAGAATGTATACGAAATGTCATATGGAAAGAGGTTTATCTTAAAGGCAGTGAGTGTGTCATACTCGGAAGGGTTTTGGCAAACAGAAAAACATTGTTTTAATGTAGAAACTTTTAAACAAATGCAAAAATATATTGCCTTCAGATTCAATAATCATAGGAAATCTTGCAGCTAAAGGCACTCACCTGCTTCCTCGTGGCCAACCTTTGACTCGAACAGATTTCATTTATTGCTTTTATACTCCTAAACCAAACCAAACAAAAAAAAAATCTCAACAGCATTATCACCTTTAGAAATATTAACAATAACTCCTTAATCGTCACCAAAATAGACACTTTGTGAAATTTCTCATAATCAATATTTGCAAAGATCTCGCCTTTAGTTTTCACTATGGGATATCTTAGATGATTTTACATCATAAAAGCCCTATTCCCAGAGCTGCTTGCCTCCAGCCACATAACCTAGTGCCAGATATTCTTAGAGAGATTAAAAACCAAAGGGAAAAGATACACTGTTTTTGTATGGGAACTGTAGATGATCATACTACATGTCAGTTTGTAGAGGCTTTGGCTTTCTGAATTAGCTTTTGAAGATAGCTCAGAAGACTGGTGAACAGAGAACAGCTCAGAATGATATTTTCCTCAGTGTGGTCTTTCTCCTTGGCCTGGGCCTCCATGCTCCCCCTCTCTCAGTATCATGATCTCTAAAATGAAAGCAACCCCTCCCTAAAATACAAATGAACAAACCCCAAAGTATCCTCAACAAATATCAACACCTGTCTATCGACTTGAAGTCTGAGATTCAAACTCAGCAAGATTTGGTGATGAGTTCAAATAGTGGCTTGAGATATGGAGAGTTCATAACTTACACATCACCCTCTAGACTGAAGTGGGGGGAAAAGCTGCCGGGTATGTCAGCTCGCGCCTATAGTTTCAGCACTTGGGAAGTACACGGAGAAGGATCAGAAACTTGGGCGCATAGTGAGTTTGAGGTCAGCCTGACATACATGAGTCCTGTCTTGAGAAGAAACCGACACAGTCACAACCTTCATATGACAGAAAAGTAAAAGGGGAACTACAAATTTCTAATGATGAGATGAGAGATGAGAAGGGAAGAGAGAAACAGTATTGTATGTTTTCTATTTTTCTCACACACATATGTGATATGAAAGCAGAAAAGAAGTTATTTGAGAGGAAGAAGAAGGGAGAAAGACTATTGGAAGTAAAAATAAAATTATAGTAATACACATGTATAAAAATAAGAATCACCGGGCGTGGTAGCGCACGCCTTTGATCCCAGCACTCGGGAGGCAGAGGCAGGTGAGTTTGAGGCCAGCCTGGTCCACAAAGCTATTCCAGGACAGCCAAGGCTACACAGAGAAACTCTATGTCAAAAAAACAAAAACAAACAAACAAACAAACAAAAAAGAATAAACTCATTACTTTGTACAATTACTAAAAAAATTAAAAAGTAGTGTTTTCCGTTAGGGGCATATTACTAAAAGAAAATAAGAAAATAAGCAAGCTAACTCATAAATTAAGCAACTGAATTTTGAAGCAAAATAATAATCGAAATGTGACTATATAGGAAAGATTCATTCAAGTCAAAAAGTATGTATTTGTGTGAATGCTGTCTATGTGTGCTATCTAGTGTATATGTGGGATACATATGAATGCTGCCTGTGTGTACTTTCATTGTGTGTATACTGCATTTGTGTGTGTTTTTGATGTGTGTGTGTTTGTGTGTGCTATGCATTTATATGTATTTTTATTTGTGTGAATCTATATGTGAATATGTACAACATCTCTTGGATTGCCCCAGCTTTCTTCTTTTCCTTACAGGATAAAACCACAAAAACTAACAAATGCAGAATCCCTTCCATATTGAGAAATCCAAAGCCATTGGTGCCTGCTCTCTTTCTTTCTAAAAAAAAAAAAAAAAAAAAAGAAAAGAAAGGTCATCCACAATAGGAATAAATGGAGGCAGAGGCAAATTAATGTTTAACTTGGAAATATTTTTCAGTTAATCATCCCTGACTGGTCACACTAAGAGGGCACTCACAGGGCTTCTAGTAAGAGAGCCTAAAGTCAGGACTTGTACAGTCAAACCGCCTGAATTCTATATCTTTAGCCTAACATAGGTGAGAATCTTCTGCAAATGTGTGTGTGTGTGTGTGTGTGTGTGTGTGTACATTATATGCTTGTGGAGGGGTTGTTTTACTTTCACATATGAGGATTGTGCAACAAGCCTTTTTTGGTTTGGGGATTATCTTTAAAATGTAGGACTTATACCTGGTAGGAAATTGTTTTAAGGTGTCAGGGATCATCTTGTAATCTCTAAAACGGATGGACTGAAGTTTCCAAGTTTGTGGATTTTTGGAGGACATCTTGATTTTGTATTATAAAGAGTCTGTCTTTAAGAAAGTTATAGAAACCTTATGGGACCAGTAGGGCCAATATTTGCTCCAGCGGGCAAATGGACATTTTTGTCCCATCGCTGTTTTTGTGTGTTGGACATGGTCAACGAGGAGGAAAGATCAGGGTTTTGACAGGCTTTGTTCTTTCTTCTGTATGCATGAAATAATTACCTGTCAAACAAAAGAAGTAACTCTTTTGGCCTATAAATGTAATATTCCTATTCATGTTACATTAACATTCATGCTAAGCTAAGTTTGTAGAGAGATTCATAGGCAAAGTGCCACCCTTGACTTACAGCCATTTTGGGGCACCCAGACAAACATATGGTGCTCCAGTGTGGCCCACTGCTTGACAGCTTCCTATGCCATGGGCACTTCTTTATAATCAGGGATGAAGCAACTGATGCCAAAACCATGAATATTCTAGGAGCCCAGAGATGTGTTTTATTTATGAAACCTAGCCTCTCTGATAGTCCTATTCTAGATACATGCGGCGGCTTATAATGCTTCATCAGTGACAAGAGTCAGAAAACTGCATGTGAATTATCACAAAAGCTCACTTTTTACTTTACACTCGGGGAACATTGAAAAACATGATTTTCGAGCTTATGAGGAGTGTACATGGGCCAGGTGCAATTTACAGGAAATATGATAAATACCAGATTACATGTGTCTTCTTTCTCATTCAAAAGGATAGATTGTATGTATCAATGAACTTTACTAACTTTGGGCTTAGATCCTTAATTGTATGCAATGATTTTGAATTCTCAATGTTGGGTCTGGGAACGTGGATCAGCAGGTAAAGAGGCTTGCCACCAACTCTCATAATCTGAATTTGATCCCTGGAACCAACAAGGTGGAAGGAGAGAGAACTAACTCCTACAAGTAATCCACTGATTTCCACATGAAAACTATGAAATGCAGACCCACACACATGTGTACCATAATAAATAAATATACAGTGAAATTTAAATATCATTTATATATATATATTTAAATATATTTTATTAATTCATTCATATTACATCTCAATTGTTATCCTATCCCTTGTATCCTCCCATTCCTCCCTCCCTCCCATTTTTCCCTTACTTTCCTCCCCTATGACTGTGACTGAGGGGGACCTCCTCCCCCTGTATATGCTCATAGGGTATCAAGTCTCTTCTTGGTGACCTGTTATCCTTCCTCTGAGTGCCACCATGCCTCCCCATCCAGGGCACATGGTCAAATATGGGGCACCAGAGTTCGTGTGAAAGTCAGACCCCACTCTCCACTCGATTGTGGAGAATGTCCTGTCCATTGGGTAGATCTGGGTAGGGGTTAAAAGTTTACTGCATGTATTGTCCTTGGCTGGTGCCATAGGTTGAGCAGGACCCCTGGCCCTAGATCTGCCCATCATAATGTTCTTCTTGTAGGTTTCTAGGACCCTCTGGATCCTTCTATTTCCCCATTCTCCCATGCTTCTTTCACGTAGAGTCCCAATAGGATGTCCTCTCCTCTGTTTCACTTTCCTGGTAAGTGAAGACATTCATGAGACATGCCTCTTGGGCTAGTGTCCAGATATAAGTGAGTATATACCAATTGACTCTTTCTACTTCTGGGTTAACTCACTCATTATGATCATTTCTAGTTCAATCCATTTGTCCACAAATTACAGGAATTCATTGTTTTTAATAGCTGAGTAGTATTCCATAGTGTAAATGTACCACAGTTTCTTTATCCATTCTTCTACTGAGGGACACTTAGGCTGTTTCCGTGTTCTATTTTTATTTAAATTATTGAATTGTTTAGGGTATGGCTTTGTTCCTCATCTTAAGCTGTGTCTTTGGTCATCATTTTGATCCACTAGTGATGAGAGAACTAAGGAGTTTATGGTAATACTTACTAAAGTCAAATAAGATTTCAGTTGTATGAACTATGTGTCTGATCATGGGTTTATCTGTCAAAGTAACAGGTAGTTCCTTCCTGGGTAGATTGTTGTCTGTTTAGATTTTCCCAAGAGAAAAGACAGATGATGCTTTAATCTCAGTGCTCAGAAGGCAGAGGCAGGCAGACGGATCTCTGTGAGTTAAAGGCCAGCCTGGTTTACAAAGCAAGTGCAGGATAGTCAAGGATACACAGAGAAACCCTGTCTTGCAAAATAAACAAAAAAAAAGAGGAAAAGAAAAGACAGATGATGCTTAGGTATTTGTCTTATTTATTAGTTAGCTTTGTTACAAAATGCAGGTTACCCCACATTTTGTCACCTAATTAAGAAACTTTTGTTACTTTTCGGTCATTTTCCACATCCTATCCTCTAACTTTATTCTCAGGTTTGACAATCTCTGTATTAGGTTTTCCTACTCAATATAATCATTGAAAGATGTAGATCTACGCAAACAAGTATTTGTTTAACAAATACTTGGAAATTAATTACAAAAATATACAAGTATACCTACATTAGCAAATCAATTGGAATACATTAAAGAACCAATGTAATTAGCACCTCGAAGCTTTGAGAGGAGACTGTGTCCTTTTTGAAAAGAACTCCAAGAATGGTGGAATCACATGAAGTTAAAAAAAACAAAACAAAACAAAACAAAGAAAACAACCAAACCCTCCAGACTGGAAAACAATTTTGGCCAACTACACATTAATTAATTTGGGGATTAATATCTAAAATATATAAAGACTTGAAGAAGTGAGCACCCAAGAAGAAGCCCAAATCACCCAATTAGTACATGGGCCAATGAACTGAATAAATCATTCACAATGAAGAAATATGAATATCCAATAAATACTTGAGAAAATAAATAATCAATAACCTTAGAGCTGCTTTGAGATTTCATGACACACTGGGTAGAATGAGCTTACCTTTGATTCATAAGTAAGAAGCAGGGGTGCGGGGGGGGGGGGGACTAACTGGAAATGCCATGGGCTTTGGAATCCTCAAAGCTTACTCCTCATTTGAACCAGCACAGGGAGTTTCTCAAAAACCTGAAAATGAAACTATCCCATCATCCAGCTCTGGCTCTGTTTGCTTTATTCCAGAAGCACTCTAGGTTAATGCATCACAGAGATGCTTGCGCTCCCAAGCTAGCACCACTCATGCCAATCAGCTTAGATTCCCATCAAAGATTAAAGGGATAAAGAAAATGAGGTACATATATACAATTTTAAGCCGCCATAAAACTTCATTACATAAATGTAAATGACATTTATAGAAAAATAGATGCAGCTAGAAATCAGCATGTTAAACAAAATGCACCAGACCAATAGTAGATGTTTTCTCTCACTCTAGACTTAAAACTATATATGTATATGTGTTTGTATAATATATAAATTCATATACATGTATATATGTAGTATGTGTATGTGAATTATATGTATGTGAAGATCGTTACACTAAAAAGCAATCATGAGAGGAGAAAGATGTTAAAGAGTAAAAAGACGGTTATGCGATATGTGTGACATGAAAACATATGTAGGGGCTGTCTGGGGGAAGGGAAGAAACCAACTAGATAGGGCAGGTAGTACCCAAAAGAACCTAGTAGAACACAGTGTGGCTAATACTGGTTGTCAGTTTGACTACATCTATAACCAACTAAAATTCGAGCAGCTGGACACACGTGTGAAGGCTTTTCTGGATTGGGTCATTTGAGGTGGGAAGACCAACCCTCTATCAGGGCCACACCTTCTGGTGGCAGCCACATGAAAGGACACAGAAGAAAGAAGCCTTTGCTTTTTACTTGCCTGTCTTCATTCTTCCGGGCAGCTCCACCTACCATGTTGCTGACACATTACTTCCCTGGTGTTAGAACCTACTTCCTTTGGTCCCCAGTGTACACTGAAGATGAGTATCTCTCTAGGAACCCTTCAGGACTCTAGCACCACACTGGGACTGCCAAGACATCCAGACTTGTGGACTGAACATCTACAAGGTTCTTGATCTTTCTACCTCAAGCCTGTCCCTTGTGACACACCTCTTTCAGCAAGGCGGTGCCATCTCTTAACCCTTCCCAAACAGTTCCACTGACCGAAGGCCAAGGATTCAAATGTATGAGTCTGTAGGAGACCTTCTCATTCAAACCACCACAGTTTGCAAGTTCAAAAGCATCTAAAGTTTGGGAGAGAATTGTGAGTGAGTGTAGCTAAATGGTTATGACGTCGTACATGATGTGGGTTGTAGAGCATGCGCTAAAACTAGAATGTTTATGTTTTACTGAGAAGCACTCAACTTCAGATTCATAAAAAGAAAGTTTGGATCTGGCCAAGGGACTAAATCTGTGGGAAAATCAACTCTTTGATACGATCTGAACTGGCTTTAGTTCAAACTTACAATTCAGGCATTTAAGGCTCTCTATAAACTAACAGTGTGATGAGAAGAATAGGACCCAGCACTGAGGTGTAAAACAGAAAGGGTGCACTTATTCTGTTCTGGAAGTTTTGGGACTGCAGTTTGAATCCATCACTCCCTGCACAGATGGTTTAGATGTGTTGTGTGGTGGACTCCAAACTCTATGTGCTTTTCGTGTACACAACATGGACAGGGATGTCCGCCTGGCTTACTTCCTGTATTTCCTAGGAAAGGAAAATGAGAGCATTTATAGCTATATCACCAGTGCAACAGCCACTGGTCACATGTTCTCATTCTCCTCAATTATTGTGTTAGGGCTTTCTAAAGGGACAGAACTTATAGAATCAGTGTGTGTGTGTGTGTGTCTTTTGTTTACTTAGCTTTTTCCAGGTAGGCTCTTACTGTGTAGTCTAAGCAGGCCTGAAACTCACTTTGAACTATGATCCTCCTGTTTCAGTCTCTAAGTGCTAGCATTACAGATAAGTGCTCCGACAGCTGGCTGTTCACCTAAAGATATCATCTGTAGATCACATGCCGTACCAAATGCAATGTAAATGCCGTGCAACTAGTTTTTGGACCATTGCATTGCTTCTGGAACAATGACAAAGCAGAGTTGGCTTATGTGTTGCTTATATGATGTAATGATTTTTATTTATAATTAGTTCAATCTGCCAATGTATATTCTGAGGGTTGTACTTGATTCTCCATCATATATCCAGGACTTCCCCCAAGCCCAGTGTCTAGCAAAAAGTAGGCAATTGGCAAATGTATTTAAATAAATGTATTTTTTTTTATACAAGTATGTATTAAAACTATGGTTGGTTGGCACTGCCTACAACATGAGATCACTGTAAATATGATCTAAGTTGCTTCTACCTTAAGTTACAGCAAAGCCTGCCATATAAGACACTGTGGCATCATGAAGTTTGTTTTGTTCCACATATAGATGTGTCTTTTTCACTTGTCTGGGCTTCAGGATTTGATAAATTCTGTTTACACAATAATATAACCGCAACAGATACACAAATCTCCTGTTGTCAGGGTTTGGCTATAGTGGCACCTATAGGTTGGACCTCATCACTTTATGTTGAATTATTTTTCATCAAACTGTTTTATTAGAACAATCCCTCTTTGGCAGCCGTTCTTGCTGACAGATCTCCAAGTTCATTTTTCTCTTTCTTTTTAAATGCATGTGGGTATTCACACCTACAGGTGAGAATTTGCCTCTCGAGAAGGCACATTTTTTTCGTGGAGAATGAATTGTCACCTCACACTTCCCATCTGTCCTGAAGGAAATATGCTTATTTTTAGTGAGGTCGATAAGCCCCAGAGGGGTAGGTGACAGATTCCCTTAGGCAGTAGGTTACAATTTCTTTCGGGGAGTATTCTCTTGGTAATTAACAGATCAGCTTTCTGACATTGCTGTACTCCCCTTAGAAAGCAAAGGAGCTCTTCACATATGAATATGGTACATCGTGTGTCTTTCTGTTGCCGTGGGAATGCCATTGCATGGTTGCCTTGCCACATATAAAATCTAACATTTTTCAAAAAACTACATTGGAAAGAAAAGTGGAAGACTTTACTGTAGAGTGCAATTTCTCTGGAAATGAATGGCAACTTTTTGTTTTCCTCCGCTTCTTGCTGATGGAAATTGTAAAGATTCCAACGCTTTCCCCAGGGAGATTATCTTCTGTTGGCTGCCATCCTAAATTTTGAGATGTTTATTCAAGAAACAATTTAAACAAAAGGGGGGAAATGCCCTGGATGAGAGGCTGCCTGTAATCATAATGAAAAAATGCTTGATATTGAATCAAAGGCGTGGGGTATAGTGTCATGATTGAAGGTTTTGAAGCTCACCTCTGAGGTCAGCCTCCTCCTACCTCCCCCTGCCCCCCCCCCAAGAAACCAGGATAAAAGAAAAGCATTTTGTAACAGACAGTACTTGGCTGTAGCCTGTTTTTCCCTCCCCCCACTATGGTGTGGTCACCCTGTAAATGAGGAAGCCTGTGATTTTTTTTTTTTTTTTTAAGACAATCTGCTGTTTTCTTTTGACTGTGGAAGTAGTGGGTGAACTAAGTTTCTGCAGTGTACCTTTTAAATTTTCCTCAACTTAATTAGCTTTTGTTAGTTATATATAACAATGAGTTTCACTATAGCATTTTAAGACACGCATACAGTATATTTTCATCATATTCATCCCCATTGTCTTCTTTTGGTCTCCTTCTTCCTGTTGGCAACTCTTCTCTTTCCAACTAGTCTGAGTTTAACTAGGCTTGCTTATGTGAGCATGGGTGATCAGCTGTTTACAGGAGCACGGACAACTTACCACTAGCTACACCATTGAGGAGTAGCCCCTCAGGGATGGGGGTGCTTTATGAGCCTTCCTCCAGCCATGATAGTGGTGGTTAGTGGACTAACTTCTTGCAGCTTCTTTAAGAAGCAAGCTAGGACAAGCTGAGTAACAAATTGTTCAGGTAACAATCATCTGTGCATGCTCAACCTAGAGGGGCACATTTCGTGAGAAACAGAATATTTACAGCAACCCAAGGTATCTAAAAGCAAAGAAAGACAAATAATCCCTGTTCAGTTGAGACATGGAACAATATTTTAATCCACATGAAAGTTTCCAGGACTAAAAAGAGACGAATGGCTAGCAAGGTTTCCTCAGTAAACGGATACTACAGAGTCAGTAAGTAGAACAGAGCATGTAGACATAGGTGAATCCCTGATTGCAGAACAAACTGTTAGAAAAAAAAATCATTACTGAGTAGACTTGATGACTTTTTATGGTTTGTATATTATGAAAGCATAAACGTCTAATGTTACTGTTAAACTTTTTACGCTTGTTACTTGTTCTGTCTTTATATAAGAAACAATTTTGGTCTTAGAAAAAGCATATTGAGATATTGTAGAAGAAAGGCATGATACATTAACCTCCTATCCTAGTCATGTGGTTCTGAAATAACTTTATCTTTGAGTGAATGTATAGACACACGCACATAAACACACAAAGATTGAGAGAGAGACAGAAATTGGCTGTCAGAGAGGGGTGAATATGGAATATTAAGGAACATATGGCAAAATGTGAAAACCTTTGGCAAATCTGGGGACCCATGATTTAGCATGCTAGTTGTATGTTTGCCTACTATGTACTAGGTCCTCGGTTCTATCCTTTGCATTGCTGAAAACATGTAAGCTAACAAAATTGGTGAATCTACTTGAAGAATATTGGGATTTATTTATAAGATTCTTGCAACTTTCTATATATTTGAAAATAAGATGAAAGCCTTGAAAAATAAGCCTTACAAGCCCTCTCTGCAACATACATGTGTATTTTGCAATGAAAAACTTTTCAGAGAGAATTTGGGATGCATAGAGCACAAATATGGGAAGAAAACACGAAGAAGAGCCATGACAGCATTGTGTTAAAAATACTGTTAGAGGCAGTCCTTTCACAATGACAGACTCCAGAAATTCCCTGCCTATCAAAATAATCCCATTAAAGAAATATCAGATGGCTGTAAAGCTCTGAGCGTCCTGGGTGCAGGGTGATGAAGCCCTGCTTAGGTGGTTGATTTATTAGCTGGCTTAACCTTTGTGTTACTGGGAACCTACGGAGCAACAGTCTGGGTCAAACCTGTGTGCCCTGAAGCATCCTTCTGAAGGAACAGCGAGGAGATTAAACCCAGGAAGGAGCTCGCTCTCCATCCTTTAAGTGTCGGATTCCTAGAGCTGACGGGTGGTCATATATCTTCTCTCAGTAGCCTGGAGGAGCTGGTATGGCTGAGCCCCACAGTCTCTTGTGAGCACGTGTGGAGAACGTTGATTCTCCATGCACTCTCTTCCAAGGTTAGTATTAACCATTGAATCTTAAGAATTCAAGCATGTCCACTTGCTTTTTCTACTGAGGCTGGGCAGCGCACCTGTCTCTGCTGCGCGCAGAGCCTCCCAGAGACGGTAGGACTTGCCAGCCAACCAACTAAGTTGCCAGAGAATGGAAGTGTTGTTTAACTAGTCTAGAGAGAAGTCTCTGTGGGATCTCTTTTAACACACACCTGTAATCCGGTGGTACACCAACGCACAGTTAACTGCACGCAGACCATTGCGACTCTCTGGGAAGCACCCTGTGGAGTTACATAGAAAGGAAAATTCAGTCCTTTATTGCTTAATCACATTGCTCCCTGTAAGAGGGTTTTCATGGTCCCATAAAATGCTTTCCAGGGGCAGGGGAAGGTGGTTTGGAGGAAATTTTATTGACTTTCCTTGTTTCCAATTTTGTGAGGTTTCCAGAATATTTGTTTCCTTCCTAAAATGTAGCCTTCATTTTTAGCTCTGACTTCTGTATAGGATTGGGTCTCACTCAAGGCTATTTTGTTGTTGTTTTTCCTATTTATATAGTTTAGGAATTATTTTTATTTAAGTACAAATGGCACAAAATGTCCTATGTAATCAAAGTGTATATAATTACAACTATAGTTGTTTCAGAGTGTCATAGGTCAAAACCATAATGTAAGATGGAGTCAGTTTGGGACCCAATGAGCTTTCAAGGCAATTGGCTTCAAAAGAAAAATGAGGCCCTAAGTCAGGGGGCTTCTAATTTCCACAGAACTGTATAGAATTTCTCAGGAACTCTTATCAGCTTTTGGGGGTGGGGCACCTTTCCTCTCTTTGTTTAATAACAGTTAATTCTTCCATTTTATGTCAACGAGTACCACTATTTTAAATTGTATGAATTGTTTCATGGGAGGCCATAGATGCAGGCATTATAAAACTCTACTTGTCACTGAGTACCTGGAAAACAGTCAAGAAACCAGACATAAGGCATTTTTTAAAAATTGTGCACAGCAAAGGCAGAGACTAAGTCAATGGCTGGCCCAGCCAAGGTTTGAGGCTTTTCAGTGGAGGTTTTCACTTCTATGTCTGTGGCTTATTTGACAGAACAATATGGGCCCAAGTCCTCTGATCTGACTGTCTTTAAGAAAACTCCATGGCTAGCACTCAAAATTTCAAGGTGTGGGTGTGAGATTTTAAGCCGCAGTTGAGGTGGAGTTCAAGCTGTACAGAAGCTCTGCAACTGAGGGCCTGAAGTCATTGGTGGCTGAGAACTTTTCTCAGAAGATTGGGATGCACCTTTCCCCCCAGGTGGACAGGAAGCAGGAGGTGTCATTTTTTTGGCAGAGGTGACTGGGCCATCACGGGGACTTCTTAAGACAAGACATTCTGCTGGTGGGTTTTCTCACCTGTATTGTATGGCTTTCTTGTAAGACTGAGGGCCATGCGTTTCTTGGAGCATTGATCTTTGAAGGGGAAGAAGACAAAAGAGGAGGAGAGAGTGTCATTTCTCCATTTCTTTTGACTGTCAGCATCTGGATACATGATAACCTTTGAGTGTGGCAGGGATCAATCTAATCTTTGCTGGGAGAAGTGCTCAGGCCTCTGTAGAGGATCCACTTCTTCTCCACTCAGGATTCATAGAAACACTAGAAAAGGAATTAGTTTTCCTTCTAGTGTTTTTTCCCCCATGTTCTGGCAGTGTAGGCAACTTTCCCTTGAGACTTAAAGTACCAAGGCTGACCTGACGCTTCCTCAAAAAGACAGACTGACTTTGGTTCGGGAGTCTAGTGGCATTTCCCCATGAGAGCAGTGTGTGTGCACCAGCTTTCTTCCCAAAGTGCTCACGTGGGCATGGTTGCCCTGCACACAGTTCCTGCCCCCCGCCCCCCCCTTCTCCTCCTGCTCTTTTAATTGCACCATGCACTCTGGTTGTATTTTAAACTAAGTTCAGCCACTTACCATATTAAGCAAAAAGCATGCATTTATCTCATCTCATTAGGGGCTGATTGGTGGTAAAATGTACTTGTAAAATGTGCTCTTGTTGCTAACCTCATTTCTATGAAGGAAAAGTTGTTGGAATTTGCTAAAATCACCAAACTTAAACCAGAGCAGTTACTTTCCAGCTGTATGCTTGTTGAATTATTAGAATCCCAAGCCCCTAAGGACCCCAGAGAGTCTTCCAGTGTGTTCCTGAGGCTCTGGGTGCATCGGCCACTTGCAATGGCCATGCATGCACGGTGCTGGGCTTTTCCTGTCTCATGCATCTCCTGGGAGGGCGATTAGCAGACTTCTCTTTGTAACCCAATCTGATACGTATCAACTGATACATCAAGAATTCATCCTAAACGCTAAGCTGACATCTTTCTGGACTGACTTAAAGCCAACTTTTAGTTGTTTTCTCCTTGGAGATAGAGAACTTTGATCTAATAACACTCCATGTATTACTCAGCCACCCTGAGGGGCCAAGCTCAGTTCCTTTAACCATTTCTTTTCCTTGCTCTTACCCAACCTGTAATCAAGTTTGTTTTCTTCTCCACATCTCTAGCTAATATGTTCTTTAAATAGCTGCAGTCTGTTTACATGCAAAAATTGTGTGTTTTTTTCTGCTCGTGTTTCTATGGTTACTTTTTTTAATCCATGTGCCAACTCTTCCTCATTTACCTGGCCTGTGGACATATGTGGCTTCCTTGGATAGCAGTCCTACTGTGTGTGTGTGTGTGTGTGTGTGTGTGTGTGTGTGTGTGTGTGTGTTTGTGTGTGTTTGTGTGTGTGTGTGTGTGTGTGTGAGAGAGAGAGAGAGAGAGAGAGAGAGAGAGAGAGAGAGAGAGAGAGAGAGAGAGCGCCACATGCAGGAAAATAATGGACAAAAGAACGATTGTATTCAGCTGCTTTTTGTTGGTTTGTTGGTTTGTTTGTTTGCAGGAGGGTCCTGTCTGAAGAATAGCTTAGATTTAAAAAGGAGAATGCACTGGGCAAAACAAAACCCTCTGCATAAATACATTTTCATTCTTATAGTTTTCCTTGCTGCCTATACCACCTCTGCCAGCAACAACAACAACAAAATCACTTTCACAGGTCTAGGGTCGCTCAGTGGTAGATCATGTACTTAGCATGCACATGGCTCTGGGCTCAATCCTCAACGCACATAAATAACAAGCAAATAAACCAGACAACAAAACCCTGAAAACTTTCTTTTTGGGCTACTCAGAGATCGAAAAGCCATCTCCTTTATTGTCCTCATACAGCTGGAAGAGATTATTTGGGAGATTTTTCCCCCTCACCAATGTAACTACTACATTTTTGGGTAGGAAAGTGGCAGTAATTTCCCAGGACTGGGTTATCCAAGAGCTGTTTTGCTCTCTAAAGTAACACTGATAAGAATAAACCACTCCCACAATGCCACAGGGCTCTTCAGTTGGAACTAGCATGGGTGTAACTTCTCTCCTTCCTGAACCTCCATCAGTTATAAATATGTGGAAATGGAGAAGATTAAGCCATTATGAGAATTTTCTTCTGAATAATTCATATTTTTTTTCAGGGGCAGAACTGTTTGTTCCCAGCCCCCTCCCCTTGGATTTGAACTAAATATCGAAAGTTCACTGAATTTCTTCTGAATAGGAGAATTCTGACCAAGATAATAGGTTCTGGGAATAGACTGAGTTTTTGTGTTCCAGTGAACAGGATGTAATAAAAACTCCATAAAGAGCCAGCTCTGCTATATACTTCGAACATTATGTTTTACTAATGATTTCTGTTTCTTAACTCCTGAGGGAAAGTAACTCATAGTCTGAGCTGAATTATGTATAGTTGAAATAAATCTGGGGCAGCCTTTCAAACAGCTTTTTACTGCAGCTCATCCTAGCCTCAGAAATCCTATATTTTAAATAAACGGAATTTAGGTTTTGGTGCCTTAGTGTTAAGATATTCCTCTTTCTGGACACTTTGCCATCAGTCAGCTTTTAGTGTGGTTTGGTGCTCACAAATGTTCAGTTCACTTAGTAGGAAATGAGCTTGTGAGGCTGAAGGCAATGTGCCAATGCTGTTCTAGGTCTTCTGTTGCGGAACTGGTTCTAGCATGGCTCCTCTGCCAAGTAAGTCAGCAAAAGGCTGGGAGGGCCTGCTTGTCCTTTTCTAGAAGTGACTCTGGGTTCTGTAGTTCTGCATGTACATCAGAGTGTGCATCTTTCAGGACATATGGATTTTGATTGAAGTGTCTGCCACCTTATACTCATCCTTCTTCACCCACCAATCTCTGTCTCTTTGTGGCAAACCATCTGGAAGTAGATTCTCTTTTTCTTTTCCTTACTTCCTTCCCTTATTGAAGGCCACTCTTAGAGAGATTATAGTGATAACTTGGCTGGGGGGGTATAAAAGAGCAGATTTGAAGTGCCAAATACTTGGTGGGTATCTACTTGGGTGGGTATCAGGGGTAATTGAGGTTGACCTATGAATTGTTCATCACCAAAAAATAGGACCTACTGGATGAGCTCAAGCAAAGGGCAGGCTTCCTTGGGATTAAAGGAGTATTAAGATATAATCATGATGTAAAAGAGCCCTTGTGGTCCAGGTGGCAACATTCTTCAGTGTGAGGTAGAGGAAGAGACGGTGGCACACACTGGCTAGCCCAGTTGGTCCCATGGTCGAGCAGGCTTATAGTTATAAAGAAATGTTTGAGGTAGGGAGACAGATAGAACACAGGGGCTCCTTTGACTTATTTTGTCTCAAATGCTGAGTCTGCATAAGAAGTAATAATAGCTAGGACTCATGATATACTTAGCATGTAGTATGATTTAGTTTAAGGCCTTTATATAACAGCTAGTTTAAACCTCACAGCATCTCTCTAAGGCAGGCACCACTAAGTTTTCACACAGGGAAGTTGAGATCCCTGCAAAATGTGAATACCTTAAATGAGTGTAACTAGCAGAAGCTGGGCTTGGGCAATCAGATACCAAAGGCAGAGAGCCCCAAGCCAGAGAAGAGAAAACGGGGCTCTATAGTGTCAGATTTCTTCTGTCTGTACCCCACGGAAAGGAAAGAGCATGCCTTTTCTGGGAGTTAGTATATAAATACACATATATAGGTATATATATATATATGTATATACATATGTATATTGATTATAATGTATTCACACTTTACATCCTGATTGTTATCCCTTCACTCTTATCCTCCCATTCCCACCCTCCCTCCCTCTTCTGCACTATTCCCCTCCCCTAGACCTCTGACAGGGAGTGGGGGGGCCCTCCTACCTCAATGACTGGCCACAGTCTATCAGTTCTCCTCAGGATAGCCTGCATCCCTTTCCTCTGTGTGCCTTCAAGGCTGTCCTGCTAAGGGACAGTGATCAAATTGTGGGCACCAGAGTGAGTTTCTTGTGGGGAGTAGATGCGTTATTGTTTGATACAGGGTTAGATGTGTTTTGTGAAGCTAGTTCAACATCTGGAAGCTTCTCTGGACCTTTCCTAGACACTCTTCATGGCTGGAAAGCTCACATGCTAGGTTTGCAGAGCTGAGCACTGATGCTACCCTGCAGGATGGGAAGAACCTGGCGCTTAAGTCAGTTCAGCAAAATGACATTTTATAGAAGAGGCTCCACTAAAGCAAGTCACACTGAATATAATTCCTTACATGAATCTTTCTGTAAACAGGCTGGAGCATATACGACTTAAAAATAACACAGTTGAGTAACTGAAACAGTTTTGCTTCCACAGTGGATCCAACCAATTCAGCAACTGTAACAACTTTATCTGATAAAGGAGATTTTGTGTCATGTGGTCAAAGCTGGCTTTAAGGCCTTAAGAGGCATCAAAATAATCAGAGCTTTTCTTCGCTCCTAGCTGTCATTGTGAAAATATCACAAATGGCTGGAATATTTGGGTTGATCAGAAACTGCAGTTTGGAAGTTAAAAAAAAAAGTATCTGAGCATAAAGCAAGCTGCAAAAGACCTTGTTCTTAGAGTTTCTCAGCCTGAGGTCTCAGAGGATGCTGGAGCAGACATTCTCATAGGACCAGGGGGAGTCTCAAGTTTGACCCACTGCCCTAATCACTACAAGGGATAATGCCAGGTACAGGTTTCCAGGCTCCTCTGTGCAAGTTCTGACCAGGTGGGTGGAAGCCAGGAATATGCATTTTAGCAACACCCCTCAGGTGCAAGCCTTATAACCAAGGAGGGCCAGGAGCCCCAGCTGATGGGTGAGGCCAGAGCAGGGGAAGCAGCCTGGCTCCCTCACAACACACTGCTCTAGCGGAGCTGAGACTACAATTTCTCTCTTCATTTTTTATTTTTTGGCTACAGATTAGGTGCAGAATATATATGTTCATTGGGTAGAATGTGTGTGTGTGTGTGTGTGTGTGTGTGTGTGTGTGTGAGAGAGAGAGAGAGAGAGAGAGAGAGAGAGAGAGAGAGAGAGAGAG
>OU015742.1:12116095-12128462 GCA_907169655.1 Acomys percivali | reverse complement strand
GAGAGAGAGAGAGAGAGAGAGAGAGAGAGAGAGAGAGAGAGAGAGAGAGAAATCAGGTGAAGAAGCATAAAGATGACTGTATATATATTTTTCAATATATTATTTTGAAATGCCATCAAATGAGTGGAAAAAATTGGCTTTTGGAGGAGAAGTATTCATTTACAAAAATATAATTATTTAGTACAGTCTCCTGGTAGAGATAAAATATATTAAAAAACGAGGACTAAGATGCACCTTCTAAAGAATGATTCAAGAAATGTCTCTGCCTTGTCCAAGGCTCATGGAGAGAGCCATACCTGGCATTCTGGAACATACAGAGAAGGTGGCAAAGCATTGTAATGTTGCCTTCAGTTTCCCCTGATGAACCACAGAGGTTGGAAAGCCCATGTCTCTTTTCTCCACATTGGCTTTTAAGGTTGGGGCTTCAGCTTATTCTTTAATTGCCCAGATCAATGACTAACATCAAAAATAATGATAATTATGTATTGAGCACTTATTCAATTTTCAAAACAACCTTGTGGTGTCGGCATGGGTAGAATTTCCCATTTCATACATGAACAAACAGAAAGGCAAACACCTTCCTCATTGTTCAGGGATGAAACACTATTTCTGACCTTAAAGGATCATAAAAAGAGGTTTGGCAAATAAGGGACTTTTACCCCAGATTTGAAACTGAGTGCAGGTGAGGTGAAGAAAGGCTGGGAGGGATGCGCTCTTTCAAGAAGGGAGGAATATTGATGACCTTAGGAGGCTTGGGAGGCGTAAACTTAGGCATGCTTGGGTACTAGGTGCAGGCTATTGTTGGAGCAGAGCAGGGTAGTGAGGCAGAGAGAGGTATGGTAGAATGGCACATCCCAAGGATTACCATAAACGGCCATGGATGGTTCATGGATGATCTTGGACTGGCCTAGGAACCTTGGCTTTAATTTGTCCACAGTAAGAAGCAATGTAGAACTTGAATGGGTTTTTGATCATGTTGGTACAGGTTTTTCTTGGGTGGTAATGGGAAATTAGGAATGTCTGAGGTCCCCAGTTTGAAGCCTCTGTATGAAGAAACCTTAGCGCTATTACCCAGTGACAAGGATGGAAATGCGTTGTCTGCATGATTGGGTGGGCAGTCTACTCTAACAGGCTGTAATAGTGAGGCTGCCTTAATGAGCAATAGAAAAACACTGGAGATGATGCTGGCCACCTGCAAATCTTGCCATCATTTTAACCTCTTCTATTTCCCAACGTGAACTTGGCTTTTTGATTTCCATACTTGCTTTATGTTGTTATTTATCTGTGGCGATATTATTTTGTTCCTCAGCCTTATGCCTATTTTGTCTGTGTTCTACATATTTCTAAGGCCTGAGAGGCTGACCTCTCCGTAGGGCTTTTAAATAAGTCTCCCACTAGGATTCTGCACCTGCGGATGTTGCAACAGTGTCTCACTCATCTCTGCTTTATACTCTTCTCTCTGTAATCCATCTTATACACTACTGCTACTAGATTCACCTTCCGGCACATCATCTTCTGAGTCAGCCATCCTTTGAAAACTGTTGCAAAGCTCATACTTGCTGACAACAGCAATTTCATGTTTGGTCCCCAAATAAAATCCTGCCCAGAAACTCTAATATGACAACTAGATAAAAGCAAGCTACTTTAGTCACACCAGGAGAATATCCTGGATCATTGCCCATTCTGTCTCCAGGACACCCAGAGCACAGTAGCTCTCTCAATAAGTGACAGTTTCCTGAGCCTCATGCTAATGGACATCAGGAATTTACTCCAACTTTACTTATCTTATGGCCCATTAGGGCTAATGATGCTCTTTCCAGTTGAGCCCAACTGAACTGTTATTTCTGTATACCAAGGCCCCTTGACTTATGACAGGCTAACATTCTGATAAATCCATTGAACACTGGATATTGTTACCTGCCATGCAGCCCTGCTTAGTAGCAGTGCATGGCAAGTTGGTAGTTCACACTTATGGTCATGCTTCTAGATAGGAGCTGCAACCCCAGAGAGCATCAGATCTCCACATTTGAAACAGGACTTTTGACTGAAGGCATGGGACTCTGGCAGCACTGCAAAGCTGGGAAAATATGTATCATCCTGGGTCTGGGACCTTATTACGGTACCTGTCTGCTTCCCCTTCCTTTGTTCTTTGCACTGGAATAGAATTCTCATGATTAAAATGCCCTCTCCTCATCTTTATAAGTCTTTAAGTCTTTAAGATTCAGTGGAGTTGGGCTGGAGAGATGGCTCAGTAGTAGCGAGCACTGTCTGCTCTTCCAGAGGTTCTGAGTTCAAGTCCCAGCAACCACATGGTGACTCACGACCATCTATAGTGAGATCTTGTCGACAGTCACACATGCAGGCAAAACATTGTATACATAATAAAAATAAATAAATTAATTTTAAAAAAAGGTTCAGTGGAGATTTCCTGATTCAACCTGCCTCTTCTCATTTTAAACATCTTCTCTCTCCTCTCTAGTCTCCAAGTGTCATGACTGAACCTAGAGCTTGCTACTCCATCTACACTGGCTACCAGTGGATCCCAGGGTCTTCTTACCTCTCCAGCATTGCTATCACAGGTACATGCCACAGAACTTGGATTGTTAATATGGGTCCTGGTCACTGAACCCAGGTCCTCATGTTTGCATGGTAAACACATTACTGACTGAGCCATCCTCTAGCCTTCTACTGTCTCTTCTCTTGGAATAAAGATAATTGACAGATTTAGCCTTGTATTCATTCTCAGGGGCTAGTGTGCACCTTGACTTCACAGTTACCCGCTCTGTGAATACCAGCACCATGAGCACCTTGATGAAAGAGACAAAGCCCCATCGTTACTGTGCATTTCCCATCAGGTATCAGGCAGGGTTAGGCTTACTACCCACCTCATAAGGAGAGCACAGACCTGGCAGATTATTTTGTTTCACTTTGTTGCTAACTATGGTTTCTTGCTTTTCAGCTGTCTTTTGAACGTCTCCGAAGACACTGTTAGAGAGTCATAAAAGAACAATTTGTTCATCTAGCTCTGGGATGAGTGCAATGATTTCATGTCATCTTTATGTTCATGGTGTTCACAGGCTAAACAAGCTAAAATGCATTTCAGTCAATTAGAGGCAGAATCTTAAAGTGCTTTCTTCCTTATGCCTCCTCCACCCTTGGCCATCTTTCCAGTAAGTATTCTGTTGCAGGCTTCTTTTGAGGTCATTTACAACATGGCATTGTCTTTAGGGCATACCTTCTGAATGGCTCTGGAAGGAATCTAGACTAATGGTTTGGATCTTTTATAGTTATGCCTCTCTAGTGAGGTGTATGAATGGTTCAAGTTGAAAGAGCAGGGAGGATTGTGGCAATAGGCTCTGGTGAGACAGTGGGAAGTCTGAAGGAATAAATTAAAGTGCCAGATGCCCTTTATATTGCTCAACTGCTCTGCAAGAGTCAGTGCTAACAGCCTAGGCTGGGTCACAAGTTTATCTCTTCTGAGCGCTGTGAAAGCAGCCATGACAGCAGGGGTGATGGATGGAGTTGTCCTGAGGAAGGGTGAGTGTGGAAACTCTGTTTGGGTCTTGAGATTTACCAGGAAGGCTCAGGAATTTCTCCTAGTCTAAATTCAGTAAATACAAAGACAAAGCAGGGGCTGGGCATATTCACATAAATCATTTCATTTAATTGTTCTTATTTCAGTATGGTGGGGCAAAACCTTGCTTGTAAGTATGGAAAATTAAGAGGAATGGTTTCTCCCCCTCTGTGCTGGAAAAAAACCCTAAAATATATAATTAATTATTCAATTAACTGTGTAATTGAATGCAAATACAGCCCTTGCACATGCATCTTTTCTTAATGTGCAAAGGCTTAGAGCTACAACTGTTCCAACATGCTCCTCATTGCTCTTGAAGTTGGAAGTTGCCCTGAGTTTTCCATTGATAAAAAAAACCCAGGTATTTGTTCAACAATAACTCACCATCTTTTTGTAAATGGAAACTGTATGCACAGTTCCCAAGTACATTATATGATTGGATATTTTAGCATAATTTCTTTTGTTATATCATATTCACTGTAGCCATCGGTTAAATGCTGGCTTATTCATAGGCAGTATCATTTTAAAATGCTCAAAAAAAGTCTTAAGAAATAAAAAAAACCAAATCTTAATTTGAGGTAGGATTTGAAGCGCTCAGAACCTTTCACATGCATTATATAACTGTTTATTTCAAACTCTGTGTATGCAATATAAGACAGGGTAAGTCTTTAGAATTATTTTAATTGCTTTAGGTTCAAGCTTTACCACTAATTTAACTGTGTGACATTAGTTAAGTTACTAAACTCCTCTGCAGTTGAGCATCTTCATCCACAAACTGAAATAAGCAAAGAACATGCCTGTACCAGTCAGATTTTAGTACTGTGCAAAGGCTGTGTAACAAAGAGCTTCCCTTGGAGTTCAGTGCCTTAGAATAGTCATGGATGGGGTTTTCTTCCTGAGGTATTTGTAGGTCAACTGCAGTGCTTCTGATATCAGTCAGCAGTTGGGCTCAGATCTGCTTCATTGGTAGCTGCCGCTAAGAACAGTGGTTCTCTGAGTGGATGTCAGAAGCACAAAGAGATGAGCCAACCATTTAACAATCCCTTTCAGAGTTCCTACTTGCACTCACATTTTATTAGGCAAACAAGTCATACGGCCAAGTTCAACATGAAATGGTAAGTAATTATACATTTCTCATAGAAGGAAGAAGAGAGAGTGAGTAATAATATCCACGTCACTGTCATAAGGACCACTCTGAGTGAAAATGGATGTAAAACAGAGACAGCTCTTAGCCGGTAACAGACTAATGTGTATCTCTCATTATTTCTCATAAAAAGATGGTTCTGCAAACTGAAGGACAGTGAATGAGGAAGTACTTCTGGGACCTCACTCAGAACTATTTGGATTCATATGGCACTTGCTCCAAGCTCTTTTGGCTTCTTTTCCTCTTGAGGAATCTGAAAGACTGTTAGTAATCTGAGTACAAATAGATCAGCTCTTATTTTTGTCATCCAGGCTGGTGAAATTCCCAACAACTACTGCTGCAGTAGTCCAATTTGTTGAAGACTGTGGCTTTGAACTGTCCATCTCAAGAAGTGACTAGGTCCTATTAATTTGCTTCTTCCATTCATTCTTCTCCTTATCTCATGTATTGTTAGTTAAAAAAATAAAACTTTAATTGGATGAGTCAGTTATTACTAAAATCACTGATTTGTAAAGTAACTTTGACTTAGTGTGCTAGAAGCAGACCTTAGGACAGAGTTTGGGCACAAATGTTTATTAAGAATTAATCCTCATGAGAGAACTAGAATGTGCGGTTGGGAAACTGAAGTCAAATTGTGGTTTAAGTCTGTTGAAGTTTCAACCAGCAAGATGTAGACTCTGAAGGTACAATAGCCTCCTTGTGCTGTCTAAACTTGGCCTGGAATTCTACTATAGTTTTCTGTTGAGCTCAGTCATTTGATGTGGCTTTAGCATGGGACAGTGACAGTGGGTAGTGATGTGGGAAGTAGCTAGGAGGGACTAGGGGAGGGGAAAGGATATTTAGCTTGGAGCAGTGACAGTGGACATATCAACTATACTCCAAGGTCACAAACTTTATGCTTAGGAGTAGTGGCTAATACATAAACATATTATGTACAAAATATATTACTAAAGTTTAAAAAATAACTTAGAGTGATATATATATATATATATATATGAATATATACATATATATACACACAGTAGAACACTATGTAACTATGGAAGAATGGGATCATATTGCTTACAATAACATGATTATAACTGCAACACATGCTAAGTCCAATAAGCCAAGCATAAGATAAGTAATGAATGCTCTCACTGATGTGTCTACAGGAGTTGAAATCAAAGAAACAGAAGGTGGAATCATAGTTACCTGAGGCTATAGAGGAAAGGAGTTGGGGTGGGGAAAGTCCACCCAGAGTCCAAAGTTACTGTTAGATAAGGGAATAAATTGTGGCTCTATTGTATAGTAGGGTGGCTGTAAGGGTGATAATGGTAAGTACTGTATTTTTTCTGAGACATAATAAATTTAAAAAACTAACACAAAGTAATGCTAAATTTGTTAGGAAATAGATGGTTTACCCTAATTTGAACATTAGATACATATCAACAGGACTCAATATAAACCTATACAATTTTGAATTAGAAAATGGAAGCACATTTGGGCTGTCATTATAATTGCTACTATCATTGCTATCTGACTTTGTGCTATTTTCAGCCTTTTTTCTTTCCCCCAACTGCCTCCTCCAGCCATGACATTATTATCTTGCCTGGCTTGGCACAACCCTAAGAGAACTGGTTTTTGGTCAGAAGGTCATGGTGGTCGTGAGACCTACCTAGATCCTTTAAATTGGAGTCCCAGAGAATAATGTGGGTCTTGTTCACCTTTGAGTCCCAACTTCAGGTTAATCAGTGTCAAGAGAAGTCTGGAGAAGACCCCAACAGAAGCCCAGTTCCCACAGATTTAAATCTGAGTCCATAGTGTATCAGATACGAGACACGCGTGGTCACTCCGGGAGAGAATCGAAACATTTAATAAACGAGACACATAGTCAAGTGAGAGATAATATTGAAATAGGAGAAAAATACCTGCAGCTTATTCATCTTCTTTAATAGTTGATATCTAGAGATTTATATATTTGATCTAATCCATTTTTTAAAGTAGGAAGAACTGAATATGTTTAGATTAGTTTCTTATGATATTGTATAATTTTGAAAGCACTAAGAATCTAAGCTGTGAGTCTGAGCTGGACTTTGACAGTCTGGTTCAAATCCTGGGTCATGAACAAGGCCTTTATGATGGCAGATGCTAGTGACTTCATGAAGGTTATTTTGCTTATTTATCTTGTAGCACTAAAATAGAAAGAGGTGACAATTATTTGTTCAAGCTCTTTCTCTATGAAACATTTTGGAAATACACAATAATTTTTTGCCTTATTAAGGGTCATTTTCATTATTTTCTACCACGTTAATACAGCATGTCAGAATACAAGGCAGCAGTCACCTCCCATAGCACAGGCTACTGCTGCTGATCTTGACTGATCTCAGTACCATGCCTGTGTGTCAGTTGCTGTTAGCTAATCCAGATTGGCCTTTGACTGGTCCTCTCTGAGCCACCTGTGTCAAGACACCGGCTGATAGCCCAGGCATGACGTTATAGCTCAAGGCAGGAGAATTATTCCGAACTCTTAAAGTCTAGGCTTGAAGTGGCATTAGTGTCATTTATGATTCACTCTATTGACTCAGACAAGATATGTGGTCCTTCTCAGAGTGAGAGGAGACAGGCACTATGAAGTTCCATGGTGGAAAAAAGGGGGAAATTACAAAGAAAATTCAACCTGTTTAGGAAAGGAGCTAGTCTCCCTCTGTAGAGTTTGAACATAGAAAGGAATGAGAACTGAAGCCCCAGATGTGATCAGTTCAGCATTGGGAAACCATTTCTCTGGCCAAATAATGCCCATGGCATCCCGTTCCCTTTTGAGTTCTGCTGCAGAAGGGTCTAGTCCTCAAGGCCTGGGTGAGATCACTTCTCATCATTACACAGGGATGGCAACCATCCCAGACCAGCTCTCTCCCCCTTTGCTCCACTGCTTACCAGCTCCATGGCAACTCTGCACTCTTAATGTGAGATTCTAGTAGAACCCAACTGCCTGCCCCAGCAATATTAATATCTTCTCTCATCTGGACAACCTCAATTTATTGCTACTTTATTATAAAGCAAAAGCTCCAGGGAGAATTATTTCGATTTGTTTTATTGGTTATAATGATAATTATCAGTGAACGCTCTAACAAGGAATGTGAAGTGTGTGTGTGAGTGTGTGTGTGTGTGTGTGTGTGTGTGTAATAACAGTTATTGAGATTATTGATAAAGCAGAAGCATAGAAAATGGTTTGAGACTAAAATGTTTAATAAGTTGAATGATATTTTGCACCTTTCAGGGATACAGGATCTGATCAATAGGCCTGATACAGGCTCTACGATTGCATCTGTATCAGGATGCTGATGCTCTTACTTCAGGGACTCCTCTGAGTGATGGGCTAAGAGCGTGGTGGCCCAACAGAACTTTCTGTGTTGTGGAATGTTCTACATCAATAGATTCACATTTAATTTAATTATATAAATACTGCTTGATACATCAGCCACTATGAACAGTTAATTTATTAGCCAGTTAATCAGTAGTGGCTGGCACTATGGTCTGCAATGTGGTTGTAGAGAATAAGACCTATGTTGTATTTAATTCTGCATCCTGTACCTACTATACCCCATGGGGTGCCCAATATTGTTTATTGTCATGGGAAATAAATATTTCACCAGGGCAGGGACATGAGTCACGGCTTAAGTACATTCTACCTTGATTTTCAGGAACTGCATTTAAAGTGTAGTGTGGGATATAAGGCTGCAGAGTCTAGAGTGTACCCTGCGAGGTCTGAATTTGGGTTTTTGTCATTTATTCACTGTGTTACCTTGATTCTCTAAGTTTCCTGGTCTATAAAATGATAAGATAGTATCTCTCTGTATGTATTGAATAACTTCCTGTCTAAAACATCATATTATTATTGTATACTAGAATGGCTTGGGGTTGAGTAGAGTGTTCACATGCGTTTGCTGTCAGCAAGGCTCAGCCCTGCCTTCATATATGTGTCTGGGAAGCTGTGGATTATGCAAGCTCCCAGTCTTCTGCCATAAAGGGCCTTTTTGTGTTGCCGATGCCATCTTGGCCAACTAAGGCTTGCTGTGTTATTAACTTGGAGGTTTTAAACTAAAGCCTGATCTCTAAATAGAGACAATCCATCCCCACCCCCAAAAGCTTCTGGTATGAGGGAGAGAGAGAAGGGAGCAGCTGCAGCAATGAGGTTTGCCTTCCAAATCAGACAGTAATGATAGCAGACTGCCTCGAAGATACGGCTACTAGGAAATTCTGTAGGTGTTTATATAAAACCAAGCAGGAAATGTTTGCCGATGGGATAAATAAAGGAGTCTTTTGGTTACATAATGCTTCACCGTGCCCCAGTTTCAGGCTGTCTTGGAATCATTCCTTGGTCTAAGTTTGGACTTTGGAGCACAGGCTGCCATTTCTTTTGTTTGCTTGCTCCAGATTCTTGACACATCATTTTTCTACCTTTCCCTAGAGGCCTAAGTGTAAGCTGGATCAGAACATGACACCATTACTTTGGCTTAGGACAGGGTGTCTACTTAGCTTTCTTGCCAGCCTGTGGCCCTGAGGGGGCACTGAGAGTGGGGCAGGTAGTGAGAGGCTAATGTGAGCGATCAGGGCCAACTGCTTAAAGTACCTGTAGAACCACAAGTTCTGCTATGGATACAACCACATGTGGCTGTTGAGATGCACTTTGTGCTAAACATTGTGCTGGGCACTGTCTTAGGTTTTCACAATAATCATGTAACACAGGTAAGTATTAGCTTCATGTAGACAGTGATATAAAGTAATGTGTGCTAGGGGGCATGCTGGGGCAGGCCAAGCCCTAAATTTCGGTACAGTAACTTTTTTGGAATGAGCATAAAATTAGACACTTTAACTCAGCCACCTGTGTTCCCTTAGGTAACTTAGGGGAAACAAAAGCAGTGTCACAGAGGGAAGAAAATCTAGTGGACAAGTATTATGATCCAGTGAATTTTAATTATGTAGATGAATGGATTTATATAGCACACTTTGAGCTTCTCAGTATCATAAAAGCAAGGCAATAATTCCATATCTTAACACACCTGCTTCGTATACCTGCTGAGTACAAGAAGAAACAAGAAACGTTGAGAAACCACTTCCAAAGTTGTCTAAGAACCTGTCCCTCCAAATAGCTCCCTGTGCCCAGTGAGAGTGAAGCAGAGAGGAAGGGAAGAGTGAAATGGAAACCATGGTGGTGAAGATGGTTTTTCGGCACTTGTGATGTGTCTGACCCTGGTAGGAGAGGCATGTTCTCTGGGATGTGTAGACTCATTGAAATAATGACTCTAGTTATTAGAAGGTGGATTCATAGGTTTTGAGGGTAGATGGAGGTTTATCATGGGAAAGGCTTCTTCGCCTTATGCTGCAGGCTGCAGATGGTCAGAGGCCCACCGTTTGTGTTATGTAAGCATACAAAGGGTGTGTGAGTACTCTTGAAGCTTCCTTTACTTACTTTACTTATTGGCTGAGGGAATCTACTGGTAGAGACGACAGGCCCAACCATAAAACACTGCTCTCCTCTGCTCCAGTAGATGTTCTGCATGTGTGTGGGGGTTGTCAGAGTATCTGACATTTCGTCATTGTAAACTCATCTATCAGTATAGTTTTCCTATAGAATTTCAGTGTTAGAGTCAGTCACATGTACAACTCTGAGGTGTACAGTTTGAGTTGGCACATATAGTCACTCACAGGTATATCACCACTCTCAAGAGTTTACCAATTTATCCAGAAATCCCATTTCAATCACTTTCCAATGAGTTCCAGCCCCAACATCCTTCCCATGTAACTCCTGTTATGCTTTTTACTATTATTTATGATTTTTTCTCTTCTAGAACTGCATTCAGATGAAATCAAACAAGGTATACTTTAAACATTTTGATTTTTGAAAATTCCATATATGCATACGATGTATATTGATCATATTGAGCTGCTGCTGTTTAATTCCCTCAAGGACCTCCCTACCCTATCTCAAATCCTTCCCAATTTCATGCCCTTATTTTGCTTTATTTATTTATTTACCTATTTATTATTTTTGATACACTAAGTTCAGTTAATGTTGCCCATATGCTCCTGGACACAGGGCCATCCTGTGAGCCTAGGGGAGTTACCAATGGCCACATTCTTAATGAACAGTGACTCTCCCCCAACAGCTATAAATTGCCGATATTTTTTTTAGCTAACATAGTGAGGCTTTAGGAACCCCTCCCTACTTTGTGCTGATATGCTTATCTGACCTGATCTTTTACCGGCAGCCACAGTTGCTGAGTTCACTTGTGCAATGGCCATATCCCGAGAGGGCATTTCACACAACACTTCCCATTTTACAGTCTTTCCTCCTCTCTCCTGAAGTCCCCAGAGCTTTGGGTGGGAGGAGGGGAGTGTCCATATACTTGTGCCGTCTATGGGTGAATACTTACAGACACTTTTTATCAGCGCTTTGAGCAATAATGCACCTCTACATTAGCCATTACTCCCTGTAAGCAAGAAGCCTTCCTGATTAAAATTGGGACAGAACAAACCTATGGCTATAAACATAGATATTTAGAAGAAAGTTTGGCAACCTCAACATTTAGAAAAATAACATCAATTGGTTCTCCTTTAAGGCCTATCCTTCCATTACTGTGAGTTTTGGACTATGTAGTAGGCATAACTTTTTTCTTTGTGGAGCATATCTCGAGTCCAATCAGAAAAGCAGTTGACAGCCTGCATAAACAGCCTTGATAATACATTGAGGGCATGTTTTGCCTGGCAGGTCAGTTTTTAGCATGCAGAGGCCAGCGCTGGATAAGACAGTTGATGTCTTTTCTCCCACAGTGGCCTCCATTAGAGCAAGCCAGCCAGGAGACTTTCCTAGTCAGTTCAAAATGAATCTCTCTGTGTTCTACCCCAAAGTTGGAGTCTTATGAAAGAGTTGGGAGATAGAAGAACCTGAAGGGGACAGGAGCTCCACAAGGAGACCAATAGAGCCAACAAAGCTGGCCCCCCATGTGAGTGGTGCTGGAGAGACTGATGTCCCAACAAGGACCATGCATGATGAGGACCTAGACTCCCTGCCCAGATGTAGTCCATAGGCAGCACAGTCCCCTTGTGGGTCTCTATCATCTCATCTTATTTCTATCTTTCTCTAACCGTCCATTCCTGCCCATTTGGCCATGCGGCAAGATGGAATAGTCAATACTACCATTTTACATGGCTTCAGTTTCATTTTACTCATTCATTCTGTCAACACATCATTTCATCAGAAGCTAAAGAAATGCTCACATGAGGGACAATGTAATCAAGGGAGGGTATGGCATAGCTATAACCATGGACAGCTTACTCTTTAAGATCATGAAGAAGGCAAGGATGCTCACTCTACCATGTTTACTGATATTGTCTTGGAAGCATAGCATTGCAAGAGACAAGGGAACTAAAGGAGAGCATACATCCTTATTCAAAGGTGACAATCAGTCTACACAATCTGGTTTCCACCTTTGCTTTCTTCTGGTTGTGCCAGATAATGAGGATACGTAAGAAGCTGTACACATACTTGTTTGGCTACTAAGTATTTTGCCAACTTAATCTTCATATGTCAAGTCTTTTTAGTTGTGTGGATGAAGATTAAGCAAATTAATGTAAAGATCTGGCTGACTCACAGATATTTATAGCTC
>OU015742.1:12085402-12107118 GCA_907169655.1 Acomys percivali | reverse complement strand
TCTTCTTCTTCTTCTTCTTCTTCTTCTTCTTCTTCTTCTTCTTCTTCATCATCATCATCATCTTCTTCTTCTTCTTTTTTTGTCATCATCGTTTCCTCCTTCTCTTCCTCTTCTTCTATTCTTCTTTTTTCTTCTCTTCATCTTTCTCTTTTTCCTTCTGAGTTAAGACAAAAAAAGCTATCTGAAAAAATAGAAGCTGTTTTGGAGTAGGCCATGCATTTTCTACACATCAAGGAAAGTTTTCTAGATTTTGACCTCTAATCTGGCATTTACTTGTTGCCTAATTGGAGTTAATTAAGTTGTTTTTATAGAGTGTAACTTTCTTCTCATGTCAAACATAATGGCAAGGTTCCCTGAGATCTATTTTTATTTGATTAGAAGAAATAATCTTCACTGAATGACCAACTTACACAGTTAATTCAACCTGGGGAAGTATTTTATAATCTGTTAAGGGTCAGGCTGATGGTAATGCATAGGAAACACTGTTAAAAGAATATTTAAAGAGGAACATATATGCATCTGTTGTCAGAAAACTAGTCATGGGATTAGTACATTAGGGTGACTTGGACTGTAAGCACATTTGAAGAGTTGAAAAGAGTGGTTTTCCCACCAGAAATCAAACCTGAAGCCCTATTAATATGTTTAAATTCATCATGTGAGAGAGTACAGAAATTGATTTACTTTTCCAGCTAGAGGAGCTGCACAGGGAAGGTAAAGTTATGGTGAGTGCTCAGTGTGTATGAAGAACCAAAGTAATGGTGTGATGGACATTATGGCTGAGAGACATAAGTCAAAGGAAACGGGTAGAATCTAGGTTTGGATAAAGGAATTACATCTTTGTTTGAACTGACAAACATTTTGATCTTAGCTAAGGATAGCCAAAGAGTAGCTTTAAATAAGAGAATAAAGCACTCCAATTTTGAAAGCTGTCTCTGACTAAATGTGGAAAGAATATTGGAGTTGGGTAAGACCAGAGAATCAACAAAGTGAAAGATAAGATGAGAGTTGTTGTTATTGTTGTTGTTGTTGTTGTGTCTTTCTACCTTAGTGGCATTAGGGCTGGGTAGCAATGATACACACATATTCCTCCTGATATCAACTGTCAATGTATATACCCAGAAGGCCACAGTGGGATGAAAGAATCCTGTTTCAATGACTTATACAGAGCTTTGCACGTATCTATGTCATTTCCTTAAGCCATGCCCACTTAGACAGTACATTTGTAGGTGATATAATTAATTAAGCTCTGTGTCAGGTAATCAATAATGGAATAGGTGCTTACTTTGTCATTGTATTGAGCTTATAAGAATAACTGGACCTCCACTTTATCCTTCTGTGTTAGCCTTTGCCTCAGAGCCTCAGAGAGTTGCCTATAGCTGCAATAAATCTACAAAACAAAAACAAAAACAAAAACAAAACTCCAAAATTTAAGGAAAATTGTCATCCTCCATAAATTCTCAAAATCCCACCAACTCAAGTCTTCATGTTACAAAAGACCTTTTTCCTTCTGAACATATTCTTATGAGGTGTTCTAGGATGATAATATGAGCACTAAATATGAATGTACCAAATAAACAAGAATACATAGGGAAAATGTTGCAATTGTGGCACACTATCAGCAAACATGGATGTGGTATGGTAAGAGAAAGAGAAAAGCTGTACATGGCCCTACAGCCAAAATGAGAGAAGTCCTGGATGCTAGGGGGAACAGATCTATATCTAAACAAGGCCTTCTCAGTTATGTGCTTTGTGACTTAGATTTCAAAGAGATTAAACCAAATTAAGGTAAACCGTGCATATAATGCACTTAACACATTGCCTGGCATGGAGTGGGTGTTGGATGGCTATCAGTTATTGTTAGGAATTATGAAGCACAGGCCATGCGCTTAAGAATATTTTGGAGGGAAACTGCAATTGCCTTGAGTTGGTGTGAGAAGTGGGCATCTGCGTTGGCTGGGAAATGTCTTGGAAGATGATATCAGACAGAGATAAATAAGGCAAGTCAAGAGCATGTGGGACCCCTGTTACTATTGTCATAAGCCCTCATTTTCAGAGGGAACTCTCATTTGGGTGATGTAGTAAATTCTGGTGTGAGACCAGCTATTCAGGAGCTCAGAATACCTCTTTCACAGGACTTGCTTCTTTTGAGGTGTTCCATAGATTTCCATAGAATTTCATGAATTGAAAAACGTTCTACGAATGCAAGATATATATTGCTGTGTATTTACCTGTGTGTAGACCCAGTGGATGATGCATACTGAATATATCCAGGCCTCTCCTGCCGACTCCTTTCCATGTAGTAGCACACATTGACACTAACTGGGTCCAGAGGCCTGTCTTTGCTTGTTTCTCCCACTTGTTCTTTGCCAATGTCCCAAATTTCATTAATGCTCTCTCAAGAGACGCAGGCAGCAGTGGGAAGAAAATTCAATTCTGAGATAAAAATGTGGTATGATGAGAAAATAGAAATTTAGAATAGAATTTTCCATATATACCAGGAATGGTTAAGGGTTGAGTCAGGCAACATATACGCTGCATTCCACATGCATTTGATGATGATTCTTCCCACTGTAGTCATACATGTTCATGAGATCTATGTTTCTGGTGGAGTCTTTGTGATGTGCCTTCAGCCTTCCATCTTTGTATACACTTCTCTTTTATCTTTATAGCAGAATATTTTATGTCTAGGGAAATGAAGGGAAAATGTATGCAGGTATTCATCAGAATAATAACAGTAAAAACTATGAAGGAAGCTTGGAGTGGTGGCACACACTTGTAATCCCAGCACTCTAGGGAGGCAGAGGCAGGAGGAACTCTGGGAGTTCGAGGCCAGCCTGGTCTACAAAGTGAGTCCAGGATAGCCAAGGCTACACAGAGAAACCCTGTCTCGAAAAATCAAATCACGAAGGGAGAGGAAGCGGGCAAAAGGGAGCCAAGCTTGTGCCTAAGTATCTCTCCCTGACAATAATAGACCCACTTCTGCCACAATAACATTAATGTTCTCATGTGTGTAGATGCATCATGATCCAAACAACACATAATGGCTGCACCTGTCAGCACCTCTGCCTTGGGGATCAAACTCCCAACACATGAACACTGGGGGACAATCAAAGTATAGCAATGTGGGATAACTGGAAGCAGACACACTGCTGGTAGTAGTAGAAAAATTATAAAATTTCCAGAGAAAAGCTAAGTGTATCTCCTACAGCCAAATATAAGTTGTCCTAGGGCCACTTGTGGGTATTCAACAGAAATGTACATGATAGTTATAGAAAAACACAAGTAGAATGATCAAATATCTCTAAGCTGGAATTACTCAAGTGTCTATCAGCGAAGGAATAGATTAATAAACTGTAGCATATTCATGAAATGAGATGCTATATTATATGAGTGAGAAATGATCTAACTTTAAATGATATAAGTCAATAGAGATAAATCTCATAAAAGAACAATGAACAAAAGATCACACAGTATGTGAATGTAGTGACATGCACTGCAGATCTCAGCACCACGATTTGTGCTATTAGTATAGCTATTTGTGCTATTAGTATAGCTATTTGTGCTATTAGTAGCCACTTGGAGACCAGAATGAAGAATGCCTGAGGGGCTAGAAGGGATGTGTTTAGTCCTGTGAGTCACGGTGCTGACTATGAGGCTGAGTTGACTTTATGAGAATTCAGTGAACTGTGCTGAAGTGTCCAAAGTAGGTTTCATTTCATTAACAACTTTTTAGGAAGATACTGGTGAGATGCTTATTATTTCCCAGCCCTAGATAATGCTAGTTGACAATTGTATGACAAAGCTGACAGCTGATCCAACCAGCTAGACAACTTCTCTAGTCCTCTGAGTTATGTATTTCCCACAGAAAAGAACACACTCACATCATTATTTCAGGATGATTAATCTATATTTTCATCTAAAAGCTGAGGCTAGAAATATTGCTCTATCTAGCACACTTGCAAATATTTCCTGATAGCTTGTATGGGCTGGCAGGTCTCCAACCCTATTCAGTTTAGAGTCTCAGTCTTCAGTAAAGAAAAAAAAAATCATTGAGCTATCACTGTGAAGTGTGTACTGGCATTGTGACAGGTCATAATGTGCTAGACAAGTCACCTCCTGTCACCCCTTATCCATCCTGGGGGTAAAAATCACTTTGTCTTTTACCTTGACATGGTGGCTGCAGCCTAGAGAACCAAATGGATGGGATCACAAAGATAAAGGGCCTTCGTGACATCTGAATGGGCTTGCTCTCTTCCAAAGTTCATTCTCCAAGGACGTATTCCCTCTACTTTGGCAAAAAACACCCAGTTCTATTTTAATTTTTTCAAACACCATGGTTTTGTTATGAGGTAGGAATCATCTGCTCAGCTTGTTTGGGAGTATTATTTTCTCCCTTGAGTTGAGTTACTGGTAAACTAATTTTTAAATGAAGGGGCAGAGAGAGCCAGAGAGTACAGGGAAGTCTCAAAAAGATATTGTGATTTGAGTTCTCACTGTGGGCGTTATTATGCATCACAGTAATTGCATATTGAATAAGTAATCCCAGTTTCCATGGAGAAGGATATCCATGACCCTCCAAAAACTTGGAAGGCTCAGTAACTTATCTGATTTATCAATTTCACAAGTAAAAACACACTTTGCTTTTGGTCAAGACATTCCCAGGAGGACAGCAGTTAACATGGTAGATGCCAATTCATTAATATCCACTTTTACCTTAGCCGAAAGGAAAATAGTCGAAAGTCCAGATACTGGCCAAAATTAATGTTCAATAACATAGGCCCAGAAGCCCAGATATGATGTGGTTGCCCCTTGTTACAAATGAAAACTTGGCCAGTGTGTCCTGGCCTGACATCCCCAAGAGCCATGCAGAAGACATGGCAAAGAATCAGCCTGTGTGGTACCAGGTACCATCTGCAAGTTAGATATCTTTGTGTTTAACTTAGAATGAGAAAATTGAGCTCACAGGGGGCAGGAGACATTCGTAGTGGCACAGAGCTGTTAGGGAGCAGGATTACGACAAAGTGCCGGTGTATGTTTGGGAGTTGGTACTTTCCCTATGAAGGGCCCGATAGTCAATAGTTCAAGTTTGTGGGCCAAACACCTTTTGTTATAAATCCTTGGCTTCGCTATACAGTATCACAGCCATATGCATTATGTAAACAAGGAGGTGCTCTACTCCAGCTTTTGGGAGATATCAAGAATAGTTCTCGCTATCTCTACAAACAGATGGTGAGTCAGCTTTGGCCCCCAGGCCACAGTTAGCTGACCGATTTCCATCTGATTCCAAAGCTCCTGCAAACTGTTTTGACTTAGCAGGTGGTTTTATCTAAAGTTCCCTGGGATTAAAACCTCGCTGCAAAGATAAGACTTGGATTAATCTCCACATGCTTTGAATGTTGAAAGGAGACCTCTGACACACAGTTGAGGGGACAGTAAGTGCATGTGTGTTTGTACACGACTGTGCAAAAAACATTAACTTAACTTTTTAAAAAAAATCTCTTGTATCAACTGACAGAGATTGCTGACACCAACCTTTCCATTTTTAAAACCCAAGATGTCTTCCTATTCATTTCCTGAAATAAAAGGTCATGTCAACATTAGCACTCACTGGATTCTAATGCATTGGGAGATTTTTCCTACTGTTTGGTTGCCAGTAGATGGATTTCAATGGGACTGAATACTAACCAGAGATACTGTCAATTTCCCCATTATGTCCTGGGAAGTCACAGGATGGTGTGCTGAGCTGTAGATGATATTTGCTGAGGTTTCCATGCAAACTGCCACTTAGCTAGGTTTTGGAAAAGTCAACACAAGGAAATAGGAGGCATAGATCTGTTTATAGCTACATCAGGAAGTCTATCAGTACCCAACCAAGGAAAAAGAGTGTCCTCTTGGAGAGTCACATGTGAGCACAGAGGAGAAATGATTGGAATCACATAATGTTACACTGGAAGAAATCTTTAGGCAAGCCTGACTTATGAGAAAATGAATACCTGATGTTGGCCAGGTGATGCCAAAGCCAAGGCTAGTATTGGCACAACTGTTGAATTCTTTTTCTCCATCAAGTATCAGGCCTGTTTAGTATTGCTAACCTAAGCATGGTTTCCCGTATAGATCTTAAAATAATAACAGCAAGCCATAAAACAAATAAGAGCAATCCAAGACAATTGTACTTTCTTCAAATAGGACTATTTTTGATGCTTTGTGAAATAACAAAAATCACATTGAAAGAATGCACCCTTGGCCTGCACTTTTCTTATAATAATTTGCTGGTCGATGATCTATACAGTCTTTCCCAAAGGTTCCTAGATTAATTTTTGGTGACATTGTTAGGAAACTCCCACGAAATCTTGTGGGTGCATGGGAACCATGCGTCAGTTTCTAACATACAGTAGATCACACTCTATCCTGTGAAAATGTTCTGTTCCCAAAGTCCCTTGGAACTGTGGGCACATTTTTCTTACAGAACAACGTTCCAACGGATGGTTATCTTCCCAGGCTATCACGAAGCCCTACTGGATTCCCCAAGTGATTAAACTGGAATGAATTTGCTCATAGGGAGCTGAGGGCCTGTCTTCAGTCCTTCTTGGGGTGCTGGAGAGAGTGTTAAAGTAGCAGGGGCTGTTATATCTTTTCCTCCCTTTGGAAGAACTTGGCAGCACTTGAACAGAGAGAAGGAGGAGGGTTTGTGGGAGTGAGGGCTTGATGGGGAAGCTAAGGCCTCCTCTGGAGACAATGGAGGAAGGTTGCACGTTAAAGGGGAAAGGAGGAGACAGAAAACCTCTATTAAATTGTTTATAGGTTAGATTGTTTCTGAGGCCGGACTAACCACTGTGTTTTCACAGAGTCGAAAAGGATGTGATCAGTTCCTCAGCCCTCTTCCACGCACAATGCCTAAAAACTCCTCCGTGCACTTTTTTGAGGACAGGTAAATTTCCGGAAACCAAGAGGTGAGATAATGGCAGTGTTCTCCCAGTTTGAAGATTACTGACAGTTACTACTGCCATGATTAGATTAGATCCTTAACATTCCTACATATTGGGATGGCTCAAATTGTTGGTTAGGCAAGCAACTATATTTATTATCACTATCTTTCTTACTTTGGCTCCATTTAGACAAGGAAAGGTTCTCTCATCATAGGAGCTGGGCTTTGGCCGTTTTCAAGTTAGGACACATATTCTTTGAGATGTGGGGTCTTGTTTGAGGAAACATCAGGCTGCCCACTTCAGATTTATTGATGACTGTGGCAGGTGCCAAGCATTTCAGGAAGTTGGTGTGTGCATTGTTTTCCTCACTGGGTGATGTTCTTGGAACTAGGATATATTTTTTCATGCTACACTTGAAACCGTATGTAACAGAAAAAGCCTGCAGTAGGCTTGCAGTGGATGGACTTAGGTTATCTGAAAGGTACTTTATGCACCATGCTCCAAAGTTAGGGAAGGCAGCTAAGCAAGACACTCAGCTTAAGGCACAGCCATTGTCATGGTGTCCGGATGGGCATGAGAGGCATGATTTATAGGATTAGCATTAGGCTTGTTGCTGTCTCTGAAAGACCGGTCTTCCAATGTGCAGAAATCCCCATATTTAGAACAGTCCTGAGAAAATTTCTGGCTCTCCTATCCCTGACTGTCTCTTCTTGACCAGGTCATGTTCAGTGTCAACATCTGACATGGAATCCTTTGGTAGCATTAGGTTTATGTTAAAAACTGGCCAAGATTTTTGCTTCCATCCCATAATATGTTTGTGTTTTATTTAAAATCAGAATGTTATGCATCCTCAAGTCCACAGTGATGGTCCCATTATATGGCCTTTATAGTCGACCTTTGGAAAACTGTCTTGTCCCCTCAGGAGGAGGAGGAAGAGGAGGAGGAGGAGGAGGAAGAGGAGGAGGAGGAGGATTCTTTCTCCAGTAACTGTCTAATTAAGAGGCTCAGCAGTGAGATGAGAATGTATGTGCTCATTGGGTGGAATTCGCTATCATTTTTGTAAAAGTAAAAGTGCTTAGACTCTTGGGGTATAAAATTAGAAAATTAGTGATAATATGAAAAGGCTTCAAAATGTGGACTCTTGTGTGGTGAGAGTAACCCTACTTGGAACGCAGGGGACTGGACTTAAAGGAAGAAGCAGAGTTGTGCTGCGGGAGAGGCAGAGGCAGGAAAGGGCTGAGTGTGTAAGTAGCAAGCTCTGCACAAAGTCCCTTCCCTTCCTTCTTTTCCCTCTTTCCTTCCCTCCCCCTTTTCTTCCTTCCTTCCCTTTCTCCATCTCTCTACTTTTTTCCTGCTTTCTCTTCAGCTCCTCTTCTCCTTTCTTTTCTGAGCTACTCAGAAAAATCCTAAAGCCCCATGCTAGGCAGTTCTCTACCACTGGGATATACCTTAGTCTCTTGGTGTGTTCCTAATGACTTTCAGTTCTCCCAAATCTATCTGTACGCCAGTTCTTCCTTCACGCTCTACTCAACTGTTCCACTTCAGTAGTAGTGTCTCAAGACAAACTGAGTCCAAAATGTCCCCTCATGTGAGTGACTCCACCCACAGTTGACTCCACCCACAGTTGACTCCACCCACAGTTGACTTCTTAATTTCCCTGTTCTCGTGAGATTCTGGCTTATACTGATACCCACTCGGCTTTGCTGCTCCAGCCAGAGATAGGGGAGCTTTTGTCTTTCTCTCCTCGACTTCCCATGCTCTATCGAGTTGATCAGGAAGTCTCACGCAGCAAACTCTGAAATGATCCTTTATTCTCAGTAGAAACATGTTCCTGTTCAGGCAGGAAGCTGGACACTCAAAGGCTGTATGGCAGAGAGCTTAACAAGGGACAGCCTCTCAAAGAAGGGTTCGGGAAGACGAGAGAGTGGTAAGAGACCGAGGGACAGCTGCAGAAAAGTCAGGTGCCAAGGCAACACGGGATTCTCTATAGCGCCCTGTGCTTGGACCTGTGCAAGGGGCCAGTTGTGGGGGCTGAAGCAGTGGCGAGTGAAGCTTGGGAGTAGCACAGGCACGGAAACACTCATCCTGGCCAGCCTCCCCTTTCCCATCCTCTGTACTCTCTGCCAGGGCTTCTGGTTGACAAAGTACAACCAAAGCTCTAGACAGCAAAGGAGTTCAGTGCTCTGAGCCACAGAGGTCAAGTTCCCAGGGCACAGGAAAGGCAGTGATGGGGATAAAAAGGAGCCAGTGAAGGAACTAATAGAGGGAGAGTAGCCAGCTCAGATTAACCTTTCCTTCCCAGCACTTAGAAATACTGAATGAGTTCAAGGCCAACATCTCTTACTTGGATGATTGGGGGGGGGAACCTTCCAAGTTGTCTTAATTGTCTTCCAATTTGTGGCTCAATTGCATTTTTATAAAACAGCATTAAAAACAAAATTCAATGTTGGCATCTGGTATCATCTATTTTTTTTATTTGCAGAAGTAACCACTGTTTGGTATCATCTGCATTCTCAAGATTTTTATTAATATCTACACATTTAAAACTATGTCTACAAAACAAAACAAAAACAAAAAAATAAATAAAATTATGTCTACATATGTCTACATGTATATGTTTGCAATGTGTGTATATGCACATTAAAATGTAGATGCATCTGAACTATGTTTACTCAGTGGTAAATGAATTGCAATATATACTTATATATCCCTTATCATAAAAATGAATTCATATTACACATTCCACACCAGGATGACCTATCTGTTGTTCTATGATATGATATGATGAGCTGTAATTATTCAGACATTTATTCTCCACATGAGTTGATACATTTTCCAGTGTTGATGCTGATATGGCAAACAACACACAGTAGTCCCTCTGTGGATATTTCTGTTTGGGTCTTTCAGTTGTGATCGACAGAAAAGTTAACTTACAGTAGTTGATACAAAAGACAACTTTACTAGTTGAGAGGATGGATCTACCTTTAGGATCAGCAGCCCAGTGTTTATGAGGCATCACAGGAACCTGTCCCCCCACACTGTCATCTGTTGTTCCATTCTGTAGGCCCTCTTTTGCAGTGGCAAATGGCTGCAAGAGCTTTGGGCTTCCATTCTTAAAAGTCCAAGTCTGTTGGAAGCTAGAAGGCAGCTTTCCACATCTCTGAATCAGTTATGGCAAGGATTTAACACTTGTCTCAGCCAGGCCTAGACACATGTATCTTGCCCTGTCATGTAGCCTGATGGTTTCCTGGACTACTCTTATTTCAGTCACTAAACAGGGAAAACAGCTGAAGGGGGGAGATAGAGTGTTAAGGGGTGTGTACATTATAATTTTGGACAGCTTTCTCAATGCTGCCTCACACCATCAGTACCTATAGTACGTGAAAGTACCAGCTTTCACATGCTTTCAAGACACTAATATATTCAGCATTTTAAGATTCAGGGGATATGATGCTCGAAGGTGGCACATGTTGTTAATCCTAGCACTTGGGAAGCAGAGGCAGCTGGATCTCTGAGTTCAAGGCCAGCCTGGTCTACAGAGTGTGTTCCAGGTCAGCCAAGGCTACACAGAGAAACCCTGTCTCGAGTAAGCAACAACAACAACAAAAAAAACCAGCAACAAAAGACTCTTAATTCGATATCTCAAATGCCTGGCGACTGCTCTCTTAGCTCTTTGCATTTCTTCTTCTATGAACTTCTTTCTGTGAAAGAGAGTAATATCTTTTGGTTATAGTTCAATAGGATTGTCATTTTTTTTTCTTGTTCGTGGTAGCTCTTTATATATTATGGAGGTTAAGATTATGAGTTCCTAATGAATAAGACCTCACTGTAATCCAGTTTGTCACCTACTGAAAAGTAGACATTAGTACTAGTCGTCATGTGAATGAATAAATAAGGGAGTGTGCAGGAATGAATGAATGAAGAGGTTTTTGTTGTTTTTTTGTTTGTTTGTTTGTCCTATTTATGTTAGGTTTTGGACGATTGTTCTGTTTCCCATATACTTTTCTGAAGCTTTGCCTTAAATGTCTCAGGACGCCTGTCTTTAAGCTGTGAAGAACACGTGGTTAAGTTGGGAGGAGGAGTGTTCTGCACTGCCCTCCAGAGCTGCCCTCTGTGCTCCCCTGTGTTCCTCATCCTGTTGATAGGAGCAATAGCCTACTAGGGTGACTCAGCCTCACAAGCTCACATCCCATCCCTTTGAAGTGTCAGCTCTGGAGCCCCGCGAGGCTCCCATCTGCCACCGGAGTCAGCTAGCGCACTGCCTAGTTAAACATCCATGCAGGCTCTCATAGGAACTTGAGAATCATTGTTTTTGGCTGCAATCCTGGGTTTGAGGTTTCTTCATGTAGAGACTCTGAAAAAAGGCTTTGGAAACATTGTCCTCCCTAATCCCAAAGTATGTATTGGGGAGGCTGTCTTCCTTGATACCCACCCAATAACTCGGGCTACTGAAGCCATTTCACACAAGTGCATTTATCCCTTTGGTTAAAGTTCACAGAGAGCAGTGCAGCAGACAGGGTACCTGGACACTCATCCCAGATTTGTTAGCCAAGTTATTCACTCTCGCAGATCCATTTTCCTTATCTGAAAACACGATGGTTAGGCCTGATGGCCCCTATGTCCTTGCCAGCTCTGTAACTGAGTGGAATTCTGAAATCTGCTCTGCCACCAACAGTTTGTCCCAGGAGCTTTGCCCATTACTCATGAGAATGTCAGCATCTGGGTAAACAGATATTTTGGGGTCAGCTCTATAAAGCTCAGCAGTAAGGATCACATGTTGATTTTGGCACACAGACAAGCCTAAGTAGGGTCGTGTCAAGCATTTTACCACGCTAACTGCTGAAAGGAAGGCCAGTCGTGGCAGTCTGGGTGAGCAGCTTGGGATGAAGAGCGCTGGGCTAAGTCCCATGGCACAGATGACCTCAGGAAAAGTGGAGGAGTGGGCTCTGGAAGTGGGTCTAGAGATGATTAAGAAATTATTAGTACCCAGGTTGGAAGTGGCTTATGATACTATGTCAAAGCTACATTCTCAGACAACAGGGAAAGCTGTAAATAGATCCATGCAGTCATCCAAGCATAGCAGAATAAAACTAAAGCAGAGCCAAATTAAACAGGCCCAGTCAACGCTCTGAATGAGAATGTTGAGCATTGCTCATGCGCAGTCGCAATTCTGAACACTTGGGAGGGCCTTCTTCAGAGACAGCATGGCCTACCCTCCTATGAGGAGTCCTAGCTGCAGAGGAGTACCAGAAGCAAAGACCCTTTGAATCGGGGGTGGGGGGGGAGGGGAGGTCTCATATCTTTGAAAACTGAGGATTTGTTCATTATCACTTTAACTGGCATTTTTTTTTTTTTAAAGGAAAGCATGTTAGATTCCAAGACCCACTAACTGGGAATCTTCAATGACTGAGAATAATTATATTAAAATAGGCTTTCCCCCATTTTTTCCTAATTTTAAGCTCACAGAAGGGTCATAAGACATCATTAATGATTTTCTTCCACTGTTTTTATACCCATTCTTCCTGTTTTCATCTCCTCTCTACTTTATCTATGTTTACTTCATAGATACATTGATAAATGTATTTTCCCTAAAAACTACTGTTTTAAAGGTAAATTATAGAGCTGATGATTCTTTACCTTTAAATGTTTTACTGTATTTTTTCTAAACATAAAGATATACATTTTATCATGATGGTACCACTGCCTTAAGCCAGAGACAAACCCTGCCATATTGTCAGGGTTTGGGGTTCAGCTTCTGTCTGTCTCCCCAGTTTGCCTCTCATCCTTCTTTGGAGAAGGAAACCCCGCACGCCCCATGTGTTGTACTCAGCGGACAGAGCTCCAGTCTGGGTTTCAATCTGAAAGAATTTCTGGAGCTTTGTGTTTCATGGTACTTTTGATGAACACAGGCCAGATACTTTGTGAAATTTCTCTCAATTGGGGTTTGTCTGATTTAGTGAAATTTTCTTCTTGCTTCATAAGCTGTAGGAAACATTCTCGCCAGGCTGGCAGCAGAGATCTTGGGTAAACTCTGTCTCTCCCTCCCTCTTTTGGGGGCTTTCTTGCCATCCCTTTTAAGATCTGGCCTCTCTATCTGCAAGAGGTGTGTAAGCTTTGCTTGTTGTAAACGTCACCATATATGTATGTATATATATATATATATATATGTGTGTGTGTGTGTGTGTGTGTGTGTGTGTGTGTATACATATATATGCAACTGTTGGAATCTTCATTTTCATAATTAAATGATAAAAACTTAAGATGTATTAAAAATAGACAGGATTATGGTATATGGTAGATTATTTGGAAAACTAAACTGTATTCTGGACACATCCCTTTACAAATTGATGTCTGCCATTCATGAACTTTTACTTCTATTTGTTTCATCATGGAGATTGCTGTGAAATGAGTCTGGTTAGATGGAGTTCATTATTTAGGCCTCCAAACAGGTTTACTTTAAAGGAGGCTCTTTTAAAAGTTGGTCCTAGGGCATGGAGCCCAGGAATGACAATGTCACAATGTTCCTGTGAGTCTAAGTAGGGTTTTTTTTTTTTTTTTTTTTTTTTTTTTTTTTTTTAGGCTGCTGACCCCACATTACGTTGTCAAGCCCAGGGGAATGGAAGACAATGGGGTGGAACAGGATGAGAGGGCTACCCAGAGTCTTTTCACCTGTTTCTTGCAGTCGACTGAGGATTTCCAACTTGGACGCTGGACAAACCTGACAGCTGACTGACGTGTTCTCTGAGAAGAAGCACAGTTAGATTCTTCAAGTTGAAGCAGGAGTTTACAAGTTGCAGAGCTAGAACTATAAAGAGTTCCGTTTGTGGCAGCAAGGAGGCAAGGGTAAATGTAAGATTTGTTCCATGTGAGTTTACTTCCCCCTTTGAATCTATTTTAGGCTACATGGGACAGTGTCCATGTTCCATTTCAAGGCCTCTTAGGAAGGTCAAGCAAATGCCACCTGGGCAGGTTGTGTGTACGTTATCTAAAATGGGCACAGAAGTGCCACTTCTGTTTGGGAGTATGTCACATTTTGCAATATTTGTCTCACCCTCACTGATTGATTTAAAAATATGAAAATATAAAATGTTATATAATATGATTTTTAAAGCATAGTGTTGATATTACAAGAGTTTTGAATTTCAGGTTTGAAATTTTGGACTAGGGCTGACCAACCCTTTGTTTGTGTCACATGAGGCCTCTCTGAACTGACCAGTGGGATTCCTATGTTCTTACAGATGTGTGTGGAGGCTTACTCTTTTCTATTTATATTCTATTTTTCTACCTAAATACTAGTATTCTTTATTTGCTTCTTTTTCTTCCTCCTAAAGATACATTTTAGTGATTTGTTCTCTATTAACACAAGTAGATTAGTATATCTTTAATGGCTATATGCTCTCTATTGTATTCCATTGAGTTATTTAAATATTGATCATTCATTACATTCAGTTGTTTTCAATATTTTCATATCACAGGATACACTTTTTTGTTTTACCTAAGCACACATATCTATTTGTAGAACAAATACCTAAAGATATTTTTGGATAAATTGGGACCATAATTTGGATATTGAATATCCCCCAAAGGCCCATGTTGAGTGGCCCACAGGGTGACACTATGAAGAAGTGGTAGAACATTTAAGAGGTAGAACCCCGAGAAGTCTTCAGGCCATTGAGAATTTGGGAGTCCCAGCCCTCACATTGCATTCCTCCTTTGCTTCTTGGATACAAGGACCTTGCTTTGTGGTGTGTTCCCATCATGACCTGCTATCTCTCACCCCTAAGCACTGAACGTCAGCCTCTGAAATGGGGATCCCAAGTAAACATTTTCTTCTATAAGCTCTTTCCTTAGGGATTATGTCAGAAGCCAAACACGGGGGGAGGGTGATATTTGATGTGGAATTATCTGAACAAGTTCAAAAATGGTCAAAAATGCAGGCCTATTGACTAGGGAAAGTAGGGTATGCATGCATCAGTAGAGGTACATGTGTAGCTACTACCCTATGTCCCCTAGTCCAGCAATATGAAGGTGTGAGTTATGACAGAGGTGATGACAGTGAAAATAACCCTCTGTTCCGATAAGAGCCCAGTGGCTCTGTGGCTCCATCCTACTGCTTTTCTTCCACCAACAACTTCAAAGAGGCAAGGCAGACGATGCAAGAGTTTCATGTCATAAACTCAAGAGGCTTTTCCTGGAGAAGGTGCCCCATCCCTTTCAAACAACCCTTTGAGGCCCAAACCATCGAAAATATGCCAGAGACCCCAAGCACAGGGCAATGTTCCTATGAGAAATTGGGTGTTTGTTTCAACAGAGAAAGATAAGCAAATCGGATACCTGGATACTGTCTGTGGTATCAGGGCATCATCTCCTTCCCCACTTTTAGCACATTAAGCATTTCCTTACATTTAGCAGGTCTGGAAAGGTGAGAATTGGGCTAAGGGAAAACACTGAGCTGCCGGAGAATGTCTAAAGAACCAGAGTAAAGAAAGAATGCAGTTTCCCATCAGGTAACACAGAAGGTAGACTGCTTTTAGATTTAGGGAAGAAAATGCTCTGCTCAAGTGACCATGGGTTTAGTCTAATGAGGTTCAGTGTCTACATTTATTAAAAGGCATAACATCAACATGTACACCTCAAGATTACATAGGTTAGATACTTGGCATATCCTTGACATAGACCAGCTAGTGTGCAACTGTTAGAGGTTATTGATACCACCCACTTCTACAGAATCAACTGCACTGCAGGCTGGTTTATCTCAGAGCCAGAATTAGCACTCCATTGTTACACTTTTGTTCTCTTTGTATCTTTGGGTCAGAGTGGCTTCTGTATATGCAGAATGCCCCAGGTAATTGCATTGCACACTGAGAAAATGCAATGCAGCTGCACACAGCTGGAAGTGAGGCTACTGGCTTTTTAGCTTGCTTCTTGACCAATAGCATCAGTGTTACCTGGGAACTTGTTAGGAACACAAATCCTCAGGACCTACCACAGACCCGTCCCTTCAAAATCTCTGGGGTTGAGTCTAGCAACCAAATCTCAAGAACCCTCTCATCCAACCTGAGAAAGGGCCAACACTTGCTAAAGTAGGAAAGCCACAGGCTGAGATTTTAGCCTTTGTCTCCATGTGTGAGCTTGTGTGGAAGACAAGGCATGTGGGTAGCTCACAGCCAAATTCAGTGAATGACTGGACAACTCCCCTCTTCTTGAAAGCTGTCCTCTTTGGCTGGGAACAGGCTGTCAGATTGCAAACATTTCCTTTTCTCTCCCACAAGATACAAGGTAGTTCCTGCCCAGGCATCTCAGATTACCATTCCTGCCCCAAAGCCAATTAAAGGTCCCTAATCCTCCCAGTGTTTACCTAAAGGATGAATTTGATCAGAAGGATGAATGGGAAGTGCAAAGTCCTAGGAGGTCTTGGGGAAAAAACGTTTCTTCTTCAATGGTGGGAACACAACCTTTCTCTCTAAGCTCATTATGAACCGCTGCATTTTAAAATTACAGTTCTCGATCTGCTGGCCTCTTCCATCAAAGCCCACAGCTGCATTTTCAGAGGCAGCTCTTGCCCTTACCCTTGGTACACAGACTTTTCAAGTTTTTTTCCCAAGCACAGGTGAAATACTCTTGCAGTGATGGCCAGAATCCACTATGCCAAAGCCATCTTGTGGCTTGAAAGTAGTTCAGTATCAGCCCTTTCTGATGGTTTTACCTACTATATGCTCTCATGTTGGCTTCTATGGGACCCTTCTTTTTGCCTTACTTGAAATCAAAGGCAGCTTGTTATTCTAAGGGCTTTTGGGAACAGTATATCCCCTCCTTTGTGAGGCCATCCTTGTTTATTTCACTTATCTTCCCAAGCTGCAAGTTCCTTACCTGTAAACTGGAGGTCCTGTTCTTGTTTGGTTGCTGGAGGTGGTGATGAGAAATCTTGCAGTATCTGAAATGGGGCCCGAGTTTGAGTTGCTCTTGTATGTTTTTGTACCCATCTGTAGCTAGGCTGGAGGTTACATTAAAACATGCATTTTCTCTCTGTCCCTCCTGCAAACTCTCAGCCTTGTCCTATCTAATGTTGGCGGAGGGCCTCTAAGTTCTGTCTTACATAGAAATGGAGGTAGTTGGGCACAGCTTTTATTAATTACACTTGACTCTAAGCAATTTCACACATGGATACAATACATGCTGCTCATTCTTACTCCCGCAAACCTACCTCTCCATTTAAGTACCAATCCTCTCCACAGATGTTTCTGTCCCATTCTCACCTATTCACTTTGTTTTATGACACGCAAGATTGGCCAGAGCTGTGTGTCTTCCCAAAGGTTTGGGGCCATCCACCTTTCTGTTGGAGCCTCGTGGGTTCAGCAGTGGATAAACAACTAAAGACAGGGGTTGTCCCTTGCCCAGAGTCTATCAATAGCTCAGAGCGTGGGGTCCCAAGAGTCCCACTTACCTCGCAATAGTCGTTAGGCTTAGTTGTGTGGGCTCAGGGTAGGCAACTATAGTTGTTATGAGTTAATAATTGCAAGAGTTGGTTTCAGTCTAGTAAAGAGCATTCTGCAGTTGTTTGGTTTGTCTTCCAACTCTTACATACTTCCCTCCCCTCTTCTACAGTGTTTTTGAGCCTTAGATGAGTGGCATAAAATATCTTGTTTAGGGCTTATCTGTTGCATCTCATGCAGCCAAGCGTCTCTGTGATATCCTCTGCTGTTCATTTCAGGGAGCAGCTTTTCTGAAAAAGCCCCATACAGCTTTTGTCTGAGTGTACTGGCTAGTTTCATGTCAACTTGACACAAGCTAGAGTCATCAGAGAGGAGGGAGCTTCAATTAAGAAAATGTCTCCATAAGACTGGGTCATAGCCAAGCATTTTCTTAATTATGATTGATGGGGGTGAGCCTAGCCCATTGTGAGTGGTACCACCCCTGGGCTGATGGTCCTGGGTTCTATAAGAAAGCAGGTTGAGCAAGCCATGAGGAGCAAGCCAGTAAGCAGCACCTCTCCATGGCTTCTGTATCAGCTTCTGTCTTCAAGATCCTGCCTTGCTTGAGTTCCTATCATGACTTCCTTTGATGATGAACAGTGATGTGGAAGTGTAGGCCAATAAATCCTGTCCTCCTTAACTTACTTTGGTCATGATGTTTTATCACAGCAATAGTAACCCTAGCTCAGACAATGAGTATAAAACACAGGTGTTATGAAGGCAGTTTGCTGCTTTGTAGATTTAATTAAACATCAGTAATAACTTCTCCATCTATGCCTACAACCTCCTCAGACCTGGGTTGTTAGCTGAGTTTACAGTATCAGGTATGGGCCATTGTCCTCCATCCCACTCCCACTGTACAGCAGATCTCCCATCCAATCATAGGGTAGTTGTGCTCCCACTTCCTAGATACTTTATAAAGATCTGAAAACAGTATGTATTGCGATGAGATGATAAGAGTGAATATTTCTTTCCACCTTAGGTAACCATATTCATTTTCAAGAAATGTCAGAATATATTTGTGTTTTAGACTTTTAATAAGAGAGGGCAGTCCAGAAGGTGACAGTGAGTATATATAACCTCTTCAGGTGGAAAAACCAACCTGAGATTTGGCGTAACCTCTGGATGTCTTAGCCTTCCTGCTCTGTACATCAGAATTACATATATGTCTTAATCTTGCTGGTGATGTGAGTACCAGCTAGAGCCGTTGCTTCATGCAATTCTTTGTGCTTTGGGGATGCAGGCATACTTTATGGAGAGATGTTACTGCATTAATCACTAGAATAATTCTTTGTCTATAAGTAAGATATCAAGAAAAGTATCTTATATTATAATTCACTGGAAGTATGAGAAAAGAAAAACTTAACCCCTTCCCATTCCCCTAGAACCACAAGTCCAAGGTTAGCCTGTGTGGCTTACTGAGGCCTTGTCTCAAAATAAAATGTTGAAAGAAGGCTTTGGGTAGAGTACCTGCACAGAATACACCGGTAATTGAGTTCAATCCTTAGAACCTTAAAAAAACATTTCTTGAATTAGTTAATTAGCTTTTAGTAGAGCCAGCATCACTACAGACATTTTGAAAGTATGATAGGGATATTTTCAGGAGCCTTTAAGAGCAAGGTCAGGAGCTCCCAGGGCTGTTGTTGCTTCCCAGGACACAGTGGACTAGAGGCCTGAAGGCCTGTCTTTCTGACTAATTGCTTATGTTCAAAGAGTAAGTAAGAATCTGATACCTTGGAGGTTCGACTGTTGACAAGAAACCCTTCTCATTTTCAAAGACAGGTGTTGATTGGAGCTTCACATGTGTTTCCAGCCAGGCTTGTTTACAAAACTACCCTATTCTTGGAAGTAAACTAAGGGAAACAACTCAATCTTCTTATTGACAGAATGGCTTGCTCTTTGCTTGTAGTGTGTTCTGGGGCTTGTCCATTTTCTAGGAGCTAAGGACAGGTGGATGACGTCACACATGGGCAATAATAAACTGGAAGCAGCATTTTTTTTCTTGATGGGACACTGTTGGTTTTTGTGGAACACTGGGGGAAGTGGCACTTGCAAGGGAGGGCTTTGGTCTGCTTTGAATCTTGTTTCTTTTTCTTGTCCAGGTACAGGGCTGTAGCTTGTTGTTTACAGCAGGCTGGGCAGGTATAAGTCACACAGACAGAGAGCCATATAGATGTATCTGATACATCTGATTGAGTGACTGAAGTGCACGGTCCTTGCGGGGCCCTCTATGATAACATGGTGGACTCTGATGCATTAGATCTCTACTTCTAATTCATCTGTCCCTTCAAAACGTTCCTTTGCCGTGGACATCTCCATCTGGCAACCCTGCAACGATGTCAGTTTCTCCTTAAAGAGCATGGCCTAGTGCTTCTCTGCTCTTTTTCTGCATTCTATGCACTGCTGGAGTTGCATCCTTGCATATAGAGCCCTGCACTTTTATGTTCCTGCATCAACATAAGCTGCTCTGAAAAACAACCCCAAACCTCTCAATCATATAGGTAGGTTAGGGTTGGCAGGCAGGCAGACAGGCATTGACAGGTACCTGGGGAGTGAGTAGTTAGGCAAGTGAACAGGGAGTGAGTGCCCTTGCTGGTTAAGTCCCAGCAAGTGAAGATGGAGAAATCTCACAGTCCATCATTCAATGCCAGTGGCACGTTAACTGAGGTTTTTTACATTTTAATTTGACAAAGGCTCCTGTTCCTAGTGAGTGTTCTGAGTGTAAAAAGATAATGCTTTCCACAATAGCGGTTTGACTCTTATGAAGACATGGGTGGGAGTTTACTTTGACTGGACATGCAGGAAGTATATACTGAGGTTTGAATTAGGTTGTTAAAAAACAAACAAAAGAAAACAGAACCTTTTTGTTTAGTTATACAAATAATGGGTTTGTTTATATTGGTGTCTCATTTCTTCCCATCCCTTTTCACAAGTCTCTTTTCTTCCCTCAGATAATCTCCCTTCCGTTTTCATGTTTCTCATACCCACATACTTGCTTGAGTGTGTTCGCATAATCTGGCAATCTCCCTCCCTCCCTCCCTCCGTCCCTCCCTCCCTCCCTCTGTCCCTCCCTCCCTCTCCCTCCCTCTAACATCAGGTAGAAATAATTTTGTCATGTTCACTTAATCTTAGCTTTTGGAGTAAATCCTGGTTCATCTAAATTTCTTTTTGGATATTTTAGTTACAGAATTATTTCATTAATTTTCTAGGGGTTCTGGCCTATTTATTACTGGATGGGTAATTTCTATAGCAAACACTGGCACGGTGGGCATTTGCTTCATCAAATATTGAGCTTGAGAACGAAATCATGTTTAATTTGCTTTATTAATTTTAAGAAAGTGAGAACACGATACAATTTATTAAGCTCTTAATAAACTGTTGATGTGTTCTTCTCTGCTGTAGCTTTTCAGTTGTGGCATACCAGTCCCAGTCTATCACTGAGCTACACTGCAGCCCAGTCCTCACACAACAGGCCTCAGGTCCCTAGAGTGTCTTAGGACCATCACTAACACAGTGTCCATCTTTGCACTATACAAGTTTTTCTTCAAGAAGTTCTACCTGACAAATGTGATTTCTACCTGCTGACAATCCAGCCTGCCTAGCCTCTGAGTCTAATCAGAAGAGCTAGTTCCTCTTATGTCTAATTATCTTAATTACCTTCCTATAATGCCACATGGCAGATAAGAAACACACCAGCTGAAAATCTCCTTATCCCACAGTGCAACACACAGATTCCAGGCATATTATTATACTTTAAGAAAATTGAGGGGAATTTATTTTCCAGATTTTTTATGTTAAACAGCCCAAAACCATTTCAGAGAATGTGCCTCTACTTTCAACAGCCTCAGTTTGGGGATTGTTTGTGTCCTTTTACTGTGCAACTATGTGGTCATTAGTGGTTGACTTTTAGGCAAGGTGTACTGCTTTATTTGGTTTACATTTGAAAACCATAGTCATTACGAGTCTAACTTCAGTGGGTGGTTTTCTTTCTGACCTTGGTCTATTGAATATCAAGGCTGCTTCTTTCACTGGGTGATGTCGGGACCTGATAGTTGTATTTTTAACAGAACCCATTCTGGTGGTTGCAGAAGTTATACACTTCTGTAGGCATCCTATATCAACTCCAAAGCTGACAGATTAATTATAGTCTGGTCTCTTGGTTTTAGTAAAAATAATCTAACTTACTTTCTGAAAAAAAAAAGTATTAGTATACATTCTTTCTTCTTTTCTCTCTCTCTCTCCTTCTCTCTCTCTCTCCCTCTCTCTCTCTTCCCCCCTCTCCCTCTCTCTCTCTCCCTCCCTCTCTCTCTCCCTCTCT
>OU015742.1:12057602-12076402 GCA_907169655.1 Acomys percivali | reverse complement strand
TTCTTCTTCTTCTTCTTCTTCTTCTTCTTCTTCTTCTTCTTCTTCTTTTTTTCCTGAGACAGGGTTTCTCTATGTAGACCTGGCTGTCTTTGGCTGGCCTCGAACTCATAGAGATCCACCTGCTTCTGCCTCCCAAGTGCTGGGATTAAAGGCGTGTGCCACCAAAGTTCTTAATTACCATTCAGAGGGGCAAATAGAATAGACACCGGGAGCGGTTGAAGAGAAGGAAAAGGAGCCTCCCATAGAGATCTTCTGAAAGACTCCACCCAGTGGGGGATCAAAGCCAATGCTGAGACTCACATCCAAACTTTGGGGTAGTGCTCAGTGAGACTTATGCAGGAACTGGGGGATAGAAGGACCTGGAGGGGACAAAAACTCCACAAGGAGACCAATGTAGCCAGCATATCTGGTCCGGGGGTTGGGTGGGGTGTGGCTGCAGAGACTGATGCACCAACCAAGGACCATGTATGGTGAGAACCTGGACCCCCCTACTCAGATGTAGTCAATAGGCAGCACAGTCTCCTTGTTGGTCTCATAATATGGGGAGTAGGGGCTGCCTCTGACATGGACTCTGGTTGATCACTTCTCCCTGGCGGGTTGGTCTTGCCTGGCCACAGAGGAACAGGATGCAGGCAGGCCAGATGAGACTTGATAGGCTGGGGTCAGATGATTGAGGAGGAGGGCACCCCTTTCTGTGGACTAGGGGGAGAGAGAGGGGGTATGAGAGAGGGTGAGACTGGGAGGAGGTGATAGAGGGGGCTACAATCAGGATTAAAGTAAATAAATTAAACAGAAAGAAATAAAAAAGAAAAAGAAAAGAAAAAATTCTCTTTGTTGGGACTTGTGTTTCCTCATTTTATTCCTATAGTCTGAGTTCCCTACTTTTTATTCATTGTCTTCTTCCTCCATTTGTTCCTCTGATGCCCTGTGAGCCTGCCCACAATAAATGTCTTACCTATTCACTTGCTGTTTACTAGAACAGCCATTGTGGGAATTCTCTGTATCTGCACTGACCAACAAGCATCAAGGCGCTGACCACCAATGGCCATTAAATAAGTGGTATGTAGCTAGTGATCTTTAAAAAACTAGATCTTCATTAAATTTTATTTTCTTTGGGTTTATGTAGTCCTATGTGGCTAGAGGCTGCCATGTTGGACTGCATAATTCTAGAAGAGTCTTCAAGGGTTTTCCCCATAGCATCAAGCCCATTGACCCTGTTACTTAGTCCCCTTGCCGTGCCTACCCTCCCAACCCTTATTCATAAACAGTGGAAACAGCTTGGCTTTGTTCTCCTGTCTCTTCTAATGTGATGGGGTAAGCAGCTCAGCTCTTCCCACAAAGCACGATTCCTCCTGCCTGCCCCCTCCCCCGTGCTTCTCATGAGCACGTTAAAAAATGTGAGTCATGTCCCATCTTTGTATTATAATAAAGTTGGGTCCAGATTTGTGCAACCTATATTTATACAAACTAAGAGGTTCTCTTTAAGAAAAGAATATATACTATAAACATAGATCAGCTTCAGGGATTTGGAGGGTTGAGTGCCAATATGGAGTTGCCTCAAACTTTACTGTAAAGTGACTTCATTCACCAAGATACTCTTGTTTCTTGTTTGAATCTCAGTGTTGGCCCCGGCTTGCTGTATGAGCTGGAGCACATCTATGCTTAGATTCAGATGCCTGTTTAGGATAAGAATAATGATGCTGTATTAACCATACTCCAGGAAAGGCAACATGTCCTGGAGTGGGTGGTCAACACACAATGAATTTAATGGTATTTTTGTGGACCTTTTGCTTTTTTTGCTTTGTTTTTGGCATCTATTGTCTTACTGGCCTTTTCCCTATTTGTTTGTATTTTTGATTTTTTGTTTTGGGGATTTATTTTGTTTCTTGATTTTTTTTTGTTATTTTTTTTTAAACACAAATTTGGATGTGCAGGAAAGTAGAGAGGATCTGGCAAGAGCTAAGAGAGGGAAAACATTCAAAATATTTTGTATGAAAAAGTTTATAAAAAATATACAGAAAAAGGATTGTTGCTATTTGTTGGTTATTTGTTATGAAATTAAATAAGATAATAGGTGAATGTACCACAATTTCTTTATTCACTTTTCAGTTGAAGGACATCTAGATTCTTTCCAGATTCTGGCTATTATGAATAAAGCTGCTATGAACATAGTTGAGCAAGTGTCCTTGTTGTATGGTAGAGCATCTTTTGGGTATATGCCCACGGATGGTATAGCTGGGTCTTGAAGTAGAACTGTTCCCAAGTTTCTGAGAAAACATCAGATTGATTCTCAAAGTGGTTGTACAAGTTTGCACACTTACCAGCAGCGGAGGAGTGTTCTCCTTTCTCCAATCCTTGCTAGCCTGAGTTTTTGATTTTAGCAATTCTGACTGGTGGAAGGTGGAATTTCAGAATCTTTTCATTTGCATTTCCCTGATGATTTAAGATATTGACACTATCAATGATACTCTGCTATGCTCAAGGACAGGAGCCTAGCCTGAGAGGTCATACCCAGCAGATGTGGAGACTCACAGCCAAACATTGGAAAAACTGTCGGGAGTCTTGTGGAAAAGTGGGGGTTGGATAGAAGGACCTGGAAGTGACAGGAGCTCCATAAGAAGCCCAACAAAGCCAACTAGCCAGGGCCCAGAGGGGCTTGCAGAGACTGAGGCACCAACCAAGTTCCATGCATAGACTGGACCTTTGTTCCCTACACAGATGTAGCAGATGGGCAGCTCTGGCTTTATGTGGGTATTCTAGTAAGGAGAGTGGGGGTTGTCTCTGACAGGGACTCCAGCGTCTGCTTTTTGATCACTCCCAACTGGCAGGGCTGCCATGCCAGGCCACAGAAGAAGAGGATGTGCTCAGTCCTGCTGCAACTTGATGAGCTAGAATCAGTGAGTGGAGGGGAGGGGCTCCCCTTTTCTGAGGAATGGGGAAGGGGAGAGGAAGAGCGAGGGAAGGTGGGCTGGTGAGAAGAAGAGGGAGTGGCTACAATTGGGATGTAACATGAATAAATAAATTAATTTTAAAAATTAAAAAAGAATAATATGTGAAAAATTCACCTAGAATTGTTTTATGAAAATAATTTTATTCTCTTGCTTTCATTATATAGAAAACAGTAACAACAATGATAGTATATTATTTAATTGACTATAACTAAACTATAGCAATGTAGAGACTAGATAGTTTTTTAACAACTGAAATCTCTTTTTAACAATTCCGAAGGCTGGAGCCCAGGCTCAAGACAACAGCAGATTCTGTGACTAGCAAGGAGAAGACCCCATATTAGCTGTATTTTTCATTGTAGCCTATACATCCCCAGGATGAGTAAGTAGGCGTTCTCAGCTCTCTTCTGTAAGGCCGCTAACCCAGAAGAGCACTAATCTCATTCATGACAGATCTATTCTCCAAGACCCAATCATATATCTCATCTCTTACTCAAATTCTCCTCTCACCCATATTTAAATTGCACTTCACATTGCTTTACAGGGTAATCTGTAGGTCAGCTAGGTGACTTGAGCAATGACTAGAAGTACAGACACCAAAATGGTGTTGCTGCTACCAAAACCCACAGATGGGCTCTATGAACTGCCAAAGACTGCCTAACTTCGGATCAATCTCCAAAGACATGTTGATGGAAAACACCAGAAATGAGATCAAACTGGAGACTTAAAGAAAAGATTTTCTTCAAATTCTGGGATGCCCATCACATCAGGACATGCCCATGGTAAAGACATTCTAAATGCAGTTTGCATGCGGCCATTGGCCTGATGATTTTGTCTTGCTTTGGCCTTACTTGGAATTTCCCTTTATGGAAGAAACTTTAAAACATGGCTGAAACAGAGGGAGGCCATTATGTAAAAACCACACCGAGTCAAAATGCTGAGTTGTGAAAAGTCTGTCCCAATAGACACATCTACAACACAATTCCAGCACCTAAGACTCACGGTTCACTATGGAAGAGCAAGCGGAAGGATCGTAAGAGCCAGAGGATCAGGGAGTTTGTCATGAAGTTGTGCCTCCTTGTAATCTCAGAAGCTTCAGCTATAAAGTCTTAACAATGTGACTGATTAAACATGAGTTGAGCAAGGATAGGGGAAAGCCCATGAGGCCTAAAAATTACAGGCCATCAAGAAATGCTGAGAGCAATGCAGGACCAATTATCTTCCCTAGGGAAGACCACACCAATTGGTTTTGATGGTCAGCCCTAAAAGCATACATATAAATAACATGACGTAGACTGAGCAAGGTATAGTCATACATTTAAGAATATTATTACATGTATTTATGTAACAGCAATTAATAAAAAAAGAAGCCATGATTTTGAAGGAGAGCAAGGAAGACTTGGAGAAAGAAGCAGAATGGAGAAATATGTTATAATCTCAAAAAATTAAGGAGATTATTTAAAAATATTTAAAAACATGACTGAGAAGAAGATGTATTAAGTAAAATCCTGTCTGTTTGAACCATCGGGTGCAAAGACTCAGCCTCGAATACCACCTCTGAGGACACTGATTTTAATGATTTGGGTCAAGGCTTCCTGCTCAGGGGTCTTGATCGTGTCAAGTAAAGACCTCCAAAGTGTGTTAGCACACATGCCAGGTTCCGCTACCACATTTTCAATTTTCCCACCAGTCAGCCTTTACCCAACTTTTCTAAGAGGTAGCAGAGGGGGAATGTCTGTGAAGTGAGATTCTGTCCTGACATTTCAGGGTCCCCTAAATGAAAGGAGTGTCCAGGAGGAAAAGGGCCTGGAGAGATCCCTTGGTTTCCAGCCAACCTTCTGCCAGTGCATGCAAGATGGTGGGAACTGGGGGATCCACCCTCTCAGGTGGGGGGTATGTCTGGGCAGCCCTCCCAGGCCCTGGCAGCTACCGTAGACACTGTACCTCCTTAAATGTTGCTTGTCCAGCTCAGTCTTTGTGCGCTGACTCATTACCATGTCATTGTGTGCCTCTGATTCTTCCCTGCGCAATGAATATTGACTTCGTGCTCGTTTTTTTCTACCTGAATTACAGGGGTAGGGACAATCTGAGGGCTGCTAGGCTTGCTCAGCTCCAGCCTCCCTGGCAGCCACTTGAATGGTTTCAAAGAAAAGCTGTTTGCTTGAGCATTTAGGGACAACAGAGAGCTGTCACAGGCCACTACACTGATTTATGAAAAGACAGGGAAATAAGAGACTAGGCTGGTACTTCTCACACCAGCTGCCTGCTCGTCAGTGTTCTTTCGTTCTCTGTCTTTCTGTGTTTTTTTTCCTGTCTTCCCTCCTCCCTTATTACTTTTCCCTTTCTTTCTCCTTTACCTTACCTCTTTCCCTCAGTGTTGAGTTCATTCTCTGTCTATTCTTTTATGTTTTCCTTTCTTTTTCCTTTAAATGAGAGAAGAAAAAAATCACTTTGTTTCAGGCAGACACCTATTTCCTATACCTAAATGGAGTGTCCCAATAAAGGCAGGCACATTTTTCAGGTCAAATGGTGTCCAGCTTTCCAGAAGAGAGAAGACTGTGCCCAGGGAAGTCACGAGGCTTTCGTCCCCAGACCCTTCTCTTCTGATCCACTTGGGGCTCTGTGACCTCCTGAGACCCACCCTGAACACAATGCCTATGGGCTAAAGAGGCCACTCTGGCACCTCCAGCCTGGACTTCTTTCTCCCCAGAGTACCTTGTCAGAAAGGGCTTCTCTCCTGGGCACTCGGGTTCTTCCAGGCCAGGTTTGGCCCACAGAATTGTGCTGACTCCTGAAGTCACTGTGACCAGTGGGAAGTAGGACCTTCAGAGGAAAAGTTGTGTCCTGGGCAGCAATTTCTGCTCAAAGTCCTAGTATTCTGGGACACTGAGCAAGCTGCTTCGTTGGAATGTTGAGTTAGGACAGAAATACTGGCTTTTCGGTGTGGGCAATCACACAGGAACTGTTATCCAGAATTAAGAGTCACATGCTTAACTTTCAGTCCTCATATGCAGTTCACGAATACAAGTTTCTTTTTGGTTTCTGAGACGTTTTGAACATAGATTTTGGGTTTTTTTTTTTTATCCAGGCTCTGCCATGCTTCTTTGCTTTTGCTGCCTGTTTCTGAGGCACCCATTCTTTTATCTCACCATTGTCCTGGGTTCTTAAATAGTTCCCTGTCTTTCAGGTCACTTCTCCCAAACTTTGATCCCCTTATCTTTATTCATAGGCTTCAGTCAGTCTCCCCTCAGCCCCATAAATCAGCAGCCTCACCTCTTCCTCAGGTTTGCTTCTTATGGCTGCAGTAGAAAGGCTCCCTTTTTCCTTCTTAGACCACAAATCAGCCATTAACCTTAGTCTGAAGAATGTCGATTGGCCAGCCTCCTTCATCAGCTTCTGACGTGTTTGCAAATACCAAAGAGGGTGTTTTGGTGACCTCAGTAGGCATAGGGGCCTACAGATGGACATATTCTCAGATTTCTTCCCTTCCCCATTTAGTGAAAAGACCAAACACAACTCAGCCTCCCAGTGCTATGGTTTCTTAGTGTTGCGCCATTCTCATGTCTCCCGTTGGGCATTTGTTTGTGTTGGTCAGGTTGGTTCGTTGCTATGTATGAATCAAGACAGGATGACCTGCAAGGCCAGCAGAGGAATGGCTTGAATGGGTACTCAATGACTCTGAACCTTCACAGCAGGTGCTTAGGGCACTGCCATAGTATTTTAGTGGTCAACAGACAATGACTGTTACCTAGAAGTGTATCTGAGCACTTTAGACCCTTTGGCTGCCTTTCTGGTGTCCTTAGCTTGGTTCCTAGGTGTTAATAGCAGAATAGAACTCACTGTATGTATCTTGCATCCTGCTTTCCTCTGGGAAGAGGACTGAATTTATCATCCAAGGCATATCTTTAAGGGTGCAGAAAATAATACAAGAAAGCTTGTGGGAGGATAGGAAGGTATAATTTGAGGAAGATTCTTCCCAAAGAATCCTTGATGATTACTTTCAAGTGAAGTCCACACTAGGTCTTCATCGTCCAGCATCACTAAGGACTGTGTAGAAAATTGGTCGATTAATTGGTTGATTAATGAACAGCTGGTGTGTGTGTGTGTGTGTGTGTGTGTGAGAGAGAGAGAGAGAGAGAGAGAGAGAGAGAGAGAGAGAGAGAGAGAGAAAGAGAGAGAGAGAAGTATATACTTGTATTGTGTGCATGGGTAGAGGCTAGAGGTTGATTTTGTAAATATTCCTTTATTGTTCTTTACCTTAATATTTGAGAAAGAGTATGTAACTGAATCAGGAACTTGTTATTTTGGTTAGACTGGCTGGTGAGTGAGTCCCTGTGATCTACCTGCCCCCTCTCTCCAGGGATGACAGATGCATGCTTCCATGTGTGGCTTTTTTCACATGGGTAATAGGGATCTGAACCCAGGTCCTTCCCAAACACCTTACCTACTAAGTCACCTCAGCTTTTCAAGTGCTTTTTCTTCCAAAGGCTTATTAGTCCCCAGGGCTTTAAAAACTATAAGCCGGGCGGTGGTGGCAGATGCCTTTAATCCCAGCACTCGGGAGGCAGAGGCAGGCAGATCGCTGTGAGTTCAAGGCCAGTCTGGTCTACAAAGTGAGTCCAGGACAGCCAAGGATACACAGAAACCCTGTCTTGTAAAACCGAAAAAAAAAAAAAAGCTATATATAGACTCCCAAGTATATTCCGTAACCCTGCCTTTTCCTCCCCATATTTTTTTTTTCTTTTATATCTTGTCATGTTAAAAGGTCCTTGAAGACTGGAATGTTCTTATTTTCATCTTTGTGTCATCATCTTTCCCCAAAGATGGATCATTTATTTTTCTTACATTTTAATTAATATATAACCTAAAGTGAAATTCGAATACCTTAAGTATGATGTCAATCATAGCTGCAAACGCTTAGCCACATCTAGCCCTGAGAATGTTTCTATTACTTCAGAAAGTTTCTTTGGACTCCTAATCAGTCCTCTTTTCTTGACAGTTGCAACTACTACTTTGACTTCTATCATTATAGTTTGAAGGTACCTGTTTTATAACTTTATAATGAAATCTCACAGCATACATTCTGAATGTATGTCTTTTTATATTCAATATCCTCTTTGAGGGCCATCCACCTATACAATTATTTATATGAATAATTTGTTGACTTTTATTGCTGAGTATTGCTTAATTGTATGCTATGCCACAGCTTTTACATTGTCTCATGAATGGATAGATGTTGTGTTTCTAGTTTTTAGTTATTATCAATGAAATATCTCTGAAAGCTCTTGTCCAACATTTTTAAATTTTGTTAATCTGTACTGTCATTTTTCTTAAAGAAATGCCCAGCGGTGGAATTTATCACAGGGGAAGTTTTAAAGAAAGTGTCAGATAATTTCCAGTGTTTATATTATTTCATAATTTTACCAGTGATATATAAAAGTTGCATTTTGTTCAGGATCTCACAGCATTTGATGTTGTCAGTCACTTTTATTTATCCAGAATAGTAAGCATGAAATAGCATCTAACTGTGTTTTTGGTTTGCATCCCCTTGATACGACAATCTTTTAAAACATTTTAAGTGTATCTTGGCTGCATGCAAACACACACACACACACACACACACACACACACACACACACATACACACACAATTTTAAAGTGACTGTTAAATCCTACTCTCATTCCAACAAGAAGAGAGAGTAGTTAAAACATCCCACTCCTAGCTGAGGAGTTATTGAACATTGATGGAGTCTGAACTAGGAAGAGTTAGTTAGAGTTAGTTAGAGTGGCCCCTGGTAGATAGACTACACTCCAGTGCATGATTCCAAATCTACATTTTCCCAAATCCATGTGTATATAGGTAGCACAAATTATGTCTCTGTTCTATAAAAAAGAAGGGAGGGTGGCAGCCATTTTTCAGTAACTCGCCAAAATGACAGAAAGAAGAGGAACACTTACTATATGTTCTCTAGGCCTTTTAGGAAACATGGAGTTGTCCCTTTGGCCACTTATACACAAGTCTACCAAAAGGGTGATATTGTAGACATCAAAGAAATGGGCACTGTTCCAAAAGGAATGCCCCAGGCTCCATAAATGTTATCACAGCAAAACCCAGAAGAGTCTACAGTGTCACCCAGCTTGCTGTGGGCAACACTGTGAATAGACAGGTTAAGGGCAAGATTCTCACCAAGAGAATCAATGTGCGCACTGAGCACATTAAGCACGGGCAGGGACAGAGCAGGGCCAGCTTCCTGAAGTGTGTGAAGGACAACGACCAGAAGAAGAAGGAAGCCAAGGGGAAGAGCGTGTGGGTTCAGCTGAAGCACCAGTCTGTGTCACCCAGAGAAGCACAATTTGTGAGGACTAACAGGAAGGAGGCTGGGCTGTTGGAGCCCACTCCATATGAATCCATGGCCTTGTGTACAAAGAGAAATAAAGGACCTGGACAGTAAAGTGTTTTTCTTAGAGAAAAAAAAGAAAGAAGAGGGTGGGGAATAGATCTCCGAGGAATTGGGGGTTGAATAAAACCAAATTACTTTGTGTGCATATATGAAATTGTAAGAAATTAATAAGTCCATTATATCTAAAATGGGTTGCTTATTATTACTTTTTTAGTGGAGAATTGTTATGGTTCTTCAGACTTGATACATGAGCTCTTTTTTTTTTTTTTTTTTTTTGTAGAGCTGTTATCTACCAACTTTATTTGCTTCCTTAAGTATGTCTTATGTCAGGTAGTCTAGTCAATTCCTAAGAAGCATTTGTTAAAATTATGTAGAACAAAGGAAAACAGAATAAACCCTAAACAGTTAAGCAAGCAACCAATCATTAAAAGAGCCAATAAACTCCCTTATCCCTTCCCCCAATCAATCACAAGAATCTAGTTGTCAGTCACAAAGAGGGCAACCAGCACGCTGAAATGTGCATACTTGGAACAGAGCCGCATCCTGTGTCTGGCTGCAATGGTTTGGCAGATGATCAGTCCACACTATATTAATTCCTGTTGAAAGGGTCATTGGCAGAAGAGTCCATGGTTTGCTGCTTTAATCATGTTGGCTAAGTTATTTGTGTCCATCTTGAGTAAGTGCCTGAGGATGAAGGACATCTCTAGCTCTAACAGGTAAGTACTGCTTTCTTAAGAAGTTATTTTTCAATGGAAAGGTGTTTTTATTTTGTTTTGTTTATAACATGTTTACTACATGTTATAACATCAGAAAGTCAGCTTTCTGATGCTATAATAAATAACCAAGAAAAATAAACTTGCAAAGAGAGAAATATTTGTTTTAGCTCACAGTTTTAGAGGTGTCAGTTCACAATTGATTGGCCCTAATGCTTTTGGGCCTATGGTAAGAGTGTCTGTTGTGGAGGTAGAGCATGGTGAATCTGCTTAACTCCTGGACAGAGAGCAAAAACCTCAGCCCCCAACAAAGAAGTATAATACAGAGACAGGTGGAGGAGGGGGAGGGGGAAAATGGAGGGGAAAGATAGATAGATAGATAGATAGATAGATAGAGAGAGAGAGAGAGAGAGAGAGAGAGAGAGAGAGCCCTCCAATGACTTAAAACCTCTTAAATTCTTTACCATTCTCCAAGATACATAAAGACACATGGGTCTTTAGGAGACTTTAAACAGATTCTCACCACATCCACTTGATAGATCTCTGTTAAGTGGTTATTAAGCTCCTTTGTACTGTGGTCCAAGGGTATGCTCTGTATGGAGAGGTTTCTGTGGACTGGCCAGGACTCCTGTTGACTGTGCAAAGTATACCATCTATATGATGTGCAGTTAAAACTAGAGCATTGATTTTTGTCTACACAGGCTGCTTAGTACTCACTAATTCATCTCTCTTTGCTAGTGGTGCACTGTTAATGATTAAAGTGATTAATGTCCTATGCCTCCTATGTGGCCACAATACCTGCCCAGGAGGACTTACTTTAAGTTATAGTCTCTTCTCTTTGTTTCTATGGACTTACCCATTTGATCTTGCCATTTGGTTCCCAGACATAAGAAAATTATAGAGCCGTGAGTACTTTCTTTGGAACATTGCTTCTATAAAAGCAATGAAAACACATGTGGAGAGACCATCATCCACTCAGTAGTATCAGTGGATAGCTGACTGGGCCTGAGGGCTACACTCTATACCACTGATGCTCATCTGTGTGATCTTTGTGAGCTATGGATGCCAAGAGGGCTGTGCATTATGGTTACTGGCTAACTGAGACATGTGACTGCTTCATTCTTCATAAAGCTGTGACTTCTGAAACAAAACTTTATATCTTGGTAGATGATGCTTTTTTCATGTTCCCGTGTGTGACAATAATATTGATATGAAATCTGGGTTTCATCTATAGTTCACCCTATTGTATCCTTGCTTTAGAGGTTTGTATTTACTAAACCCAAACTCCTACTCCTTAGCATTTATTTTCCAGGTAAGAGGAGAAAGCAGGAGATAACCTTCATCCTGACTCTGACTCTTAAGGCCTGTGAGAGCTGAACACGTGTGTGTAAAGGAGAGGGTGTGGCCTCCAGGGCTGTGGGTCTGTCTGCTCACTGTTGAAGCTGACCTTGAGAGTGAAATGGACAGTTTCAAACCAGCTTTACCAAAGGCCCAAAGCTAATGATGCCAAAGTGTTGACTGTAGAATCAGAGTAAACAATAGCGGGGTTTCGTGGTGTTTACTTAGCTCAGCAGCTTACAAAGGAATTGCATGGGCTTCCATCCACACCACAGTGCTGGCTTGTATCAAAACCATCAGTTCTGAAGTAACTTAAATGATTCTGCCCTTTTGTTTAGGTTGTGGCTTGGTGCAGAAAGGAAGTTTTCTATAAACCACCATGCTGTCTGTGTCAGATTGGATGGGCATGCCTTTGATTACTGCTCATTCTGTGTCCAGAAATGACGTCAGCAGACTGGATAGAGTGTCAAGCAGGAGGGGCCTGCGGCTTAGACTTGTCAGATGTTCACACTTTTTATTTTGTTTAATCAAAAGCACAGCAGACAAAGTGAGACACTTAATTGTGGTTTAAGTCACTTGTGCTGAGAACATCCCCCACAAATATGCCCGCCTTGCCTTTTTGTGATCAGCATGAGATGGGCTGGATCGTCATACAAAAACTGATGGAGTGCTTTCTCAAATAGAAATTTTTTCTTATATTTCATTAAAGAATAAAAAATTGAACTCCTAATTTTACATGGCACAATCTTTGAAGGCGTGGTACTTTGTTCAGGCACAAGGACCAATGCACACCTCTGCCTGGAGGTAAGAAATAAAACCCAACACACAGACTGGTGTTCAGAGTGCTCTATTTGGATGTGGCTTGTCCCCTCAAGAACTCAGTTTGAAGTCTGTTTCTCAGTGGAACGCTGTTGAAATCTAATGGGGTCTTAGCAGGACTTTGGGTCTTGAGGGCCTTTAGGAAGGGATTAATGCTGCTTCATGGGATTGGGTTAACTCTTGAGAGGAAGTTATCAACCACTGAAGAACTTGATTAGCTATCTACACTATGGGTGATCATAAAATGAGGCTGCTCCTGGTGCTTTGTCTCTTCTATATATGCCCAGTTGCCCTGTGTTTTCCTCTGGGATGGTGAAACACAGTGCCCTTGCCAGATATGGCCACTCAATCTTACATTTCCTGGTCTCCCGAGCTATGAGCAAAAATCAATGACTATTCTTTATTAAATGCCCAGTCTCGGGTACTTTGGTATAGCAGAAGAGAACAGACTATCATACTAAGTATGCTAGCTACCTTGATTTTCACCTCAGTTTTTTCTGAGATGCATGTATAGGGGGAACTGTTAATGTGCTTTATGAACCCTGTTTTACTCCTGTGGAGCCTACTGCTCAACAGATGCTAGACAGCTGAGGTTAATCCTCATTGTCATACTGACTGGATTTAAATTACCTAGGCCAAGCAGCTTAAAGTGTACTTGTGAGCATGTTTCCAGAGAGGGTTAACTGAGGAAGGCACAACTACTCTAAATTGTATTGACACCATAACATGCATGACTGAGGGGCCCAGAATAAAAAGGAAAAAAAGAGTGAAGGATACCAGTACCCATCTCTTGCTGATCCTTGACTGCACATGTGCGGTGTCCAACTGCCCCACCTTTGCTCTCATGGTGGTTTATATCCACTTAAATCATTATCCAGAATAAACCCTTCCTGTCTTATATTTTTTCTTGCCAGGTACTTGGATAAAGCAATGGGGACAGTACAATACAAAGGACAATAGCAATGTACACAAAATGCCCCCAGTGACAAAGTGGAGAAGAGGTTCCAGGGTGCCTATTTCTTCTTTCTGGCTTTATGTCAGTTGGCCGTTCTATCTAAGGTATCAGGCCATCCTCTAGGAGACTTTATCTTTCCACTCTGAGGAAAACTGTAATTCTTTTGAGCTACTCTATTGTTTTTGTGTCATGTTAAAATTCATACTTATTCCCATTCTCACCTCATCTGGATTACTATACAGAAAAGCATCATGCCACACAGTTACTGTGACCTTTCTCTTACAAGTCCCCATGTTCTATACTTTCTCTGACTTTTTTGCCTAAGTCCAGTGTCCTTGTTTCCCTAGACTGATCACAACAGTTTCAAAAGCTCAAACAATAAGAAGCTAACAATCAGAACAGTCATGGCATCATATGTGTATAAGACTGGAGAGAAAAAGCCTTCCTCTAATGCTCCATATCAAAACAGTGGTTGTGGGAATTTAGGATGACTTTTAACATAAAAAAAGATCTTGCATTTGAGCAAAATAATGGTTTGTCTGAAATATCCTTGAAAATGCTCGTGGATAGAAGGTTAATATAAAAAAATTTTTTTTTCACAAGTGCATGAAGAGAGGCTTTTGGAAGTGCTTGGGTCATGAGAGCTTTGCATTCATGAGTGGAATAATCTATGGATAGATTGAAAATCTGGGAAGAATGCTGGGAAATGCTGCAGTTGTGGACAGCAAGGCTTGGTGGGTGAAGTGTGTCATTGGCAGTGGCATGTCCTTGGGTGCTCTGTCTTAAGTCGGCCCCTTCCTACTAAGCTCTCTGCTTTGGATCCACAACAAGGAGAGAGGTTTTCTATACCATATGCTTCCCTCCGTGAGGCCCACCTTGCCTCAGGACCAGGGCAACAGAGCCAGCCAATCATGGTCTAAAATCGCTGAGACCATAAGCCCAAGTAATCCTTTTGTCCTTTAAATGTTTCCCTCTGGTATTTCTCCCAGGTATTTTCTCCCAGACACATCGACCTATCTCTGTGCTCCTCCTATAAACACAGATGGGGAGTGGAATACTGCCTGGCAAGCCAGCTGGGGGAACCTGGAGCCTTGGGAGAAAGTCCCGGGTTTGCTTTCACATGCCTTGTTCTGTCTCGTGCAAATATTGCACATTAATTTCCTAGGGCAGCTGTAACTAGCTGGCTGGAAGCATCAGATTTTTTTTTTTCATAGTTTTAATGGATAGAAGTCTGAACTGAAAATGTCACTACTGCTGTTCTCTCTTCCAAGACTTTAGGAGCAAATCCTTCCTTGATTCTTCTTTGTTTCCGGTGGTGGCCAGGAGTCCTTGTGCTTGCCTAACGGCTATATCAAATCTAATCTGTCTCATATGGCTGTCTGATATCTGTGTGGTTTTGTTTGCAAAGTTTCTTTTTCATAAGGATACTAGTTATTGAAGCAGGGCCCTTTCTAAATCAGTATGACCTTATTAAAAGACCTTCATGTGTCTGTGTCCTCCTTAGTTTTTATGTTTGGCTTGACACAACCAAAACTCACCAGGGAAAAGGAAGTCTCAATTGAGAGGTTGGCCAGATCAGATTGGCCTGTGGCCGTGTCTTCAGAGAATTATCTCAATTGTTGACTGATGTGGGAGGGGCCAGACCACTGTTGGTGGTACCACCCCTGGGTATGTGGTCTGAGTTGTACAAGAAGGCAGGTTGAGCCTGTGCCTGGGGAACAAAGCCAGGAGCAGCATTCCTTTCTGGTCTTTGCTTTCAGTTCCTGCGTCCTGCTTTGAGTTCCTGTCCCAAATTCTCTCAGTAATGAATTGTTACCTACGAATGTAAGATGAAATGAACCTTTCCTTCTCAAGTTGTTTTTAGCCATGATGTTTGTCACAGCAACAGAAAAGTAAACTAATACAGAGAGAAACTTACTTCCAAAAGAGGACACAGTCAAAAGTGCTGGGAGTAAGGATTTGAACTTATCTTTTGGGTGGTACAATTAAACCCCACAATATCCTTTGAGCTTATTATATAAGGAAACTCTTTTTTCAAGTACTCTTGGGGAGTGAGAGTAATATGGCTACCACCAACACTGACTTCCTGGGCAAGAGAGCTCAAGTACATAAAGATTATCTGTGTTTCATATAATGTGTTTTGATCATACTCACCCCTCCCCTCCCCCTACCTCTTGTCAAGACCAAGGAGTCACCCTTCATATCTGGACTTTGTGTACTCTTTAACCTAGTAAGATCACTTTGAGCAGCCCATATGTTCATGGGTTATGGGTTGATATAGCCAGGGCCACACTCTTAAAGAATACTGATTCTCTCTTTCCCAGGAGTCATTAACTGTCCACAGTTCAGTTAGGTTTGGGGACTCCTAAATCCCATTCTCATTTGTGATAGGATGTCGTTTGGCTTGATCTGGTGCAGGTCTTGTGCAGGCAACCACAGCTGCTGAGGTCAGGGGGCTGCTGCCTATCATGATCAGAAGATGCTGCTTTGTTCTTGTCTTGCCTGATTTGTTGCTCTTACAGTCTTTCCACACCCTTTTCCTCAATGATCCCCAAGTCTCCGGGGGGAAGGGAATTGATACAGTATCTTACGTATGTTAAACATCCCACTGACACTTATTCTTTGTACGTGGACTAGTTGTGAATTTGTTACCCACTGTCTACCGAACAGAGAAATGTCTCTGATGAGGTCTAAGAATAAATAGAAGTTTTTAAAAGGACGGAATAAAATAGAATGAAGCTGGACTCAGTGGAGATTAGTTTTTCTCTGCTGAGCAGGCTTCTAGTCTGTATTTTCTATGCTTTGTCCCATGTGATAGGATTCAAGGAGGCACACTGGCCTACCCCCCTTAGGTACTTCTGCCACAGCCACATTTGTATATATCTCCATCTGTGTGTAGTTTGTTTACATCTATATTTATCTGTCTTTGTCAATATCTATCTTTGCCTATGTATATGCATGTATATCTTTATGTGTATTTCCATGTGTGTATATGTCTGTACATGTCTTTATCTGCTTCTTTCTATGTCTCTGCCTATGTCTACATATATTTCTGTCTGTCTGTAAATTTATGTCTGTGATGGCTCTGTCTCTGTATCCATCTGTGTCTATCTATGTCTATAGCTGTATCTCATCTATCTCTATCTGTCTCTTTCTCTGTCTGTATATAAGTTTATCTCTATGTATATATACATTTCTGGGGACCTTGGCATGTTCTTTGTATGTGATAGGTAGTTTTCATCTGGAGTCAATAGATTACCACAATATTGTGAGTAGAATTTTAAGAGTAGGCTTCTGTAGGCTTGAGAACAAGAAACCCTGTCATGAAAACCATAACAAAACAAAAGAAAACAAAACAAAACAAAAAACAAAAGAAAAACAACCTTCATGTAGATATATCCTTTTCCTGGTTCTAAGAAACATTAGTTTTCAAGAACCCATGAGAAAAGAATGAATATTACCATACATGATAAACAATGTAATAGATAGAGTTAAGGATTTTGAGATAATGAATATATTCTTTTTTAATATTTTATTAATTTATTCATATTACATCTAAATTGTTATTCCATCCCTTGTATCCTTCCATTCCTCCTTCCCTCCCATTTTCCCCTTAGTCCCCTCCCCTATGACTGTGACTGAGGGGGACCTCCTCCCCCTGTATATGCTCATAAGGTATCAATTTTGGTAACCTGCTATCCTTCCTCTGAGTGCCACCAGGCCTCTCCATCCAAGAGACGTGGTCAAATATGGGGCACCAGAGTTCGTGTGAAAGTCAGACCCCACTCTCCACTCAGCTGTGGAGAATGTCCTGTCCATTGGTTAGATCTGTGTAGGGGTTCGAAGTTTACTGCAAGTATTGTCCTTGGCTGGTGCCATAGTTGAGCAGGACCCCTGGGCCCAGATCTGCCCATCATAATGAATGAACATATTCTTAAATGAACAAATTCTTAAAAGACAGCCCCATCTGTCTTCAACATATGCCTTGAGAAATATTCTTATATACTAGAGGGAGAAATAGATAGATAGATGATAGTTAGATAGATAGATGATAGATAGATTACACATATATAGAGATGGAAACAGAGATAGAGAGATGATAGCTAGGTAGATAATGAGATAGATTAATAGATAGAAGATAGATAAATAGTGAGATACTAGGCAGGTGATGAGATAGACAGAGTGATTGCAAGGATGCAGGCCCTGTAAAGATGAAGGCAGATTGTGATGGAGTATCTGTAAGCTAAAGAACATCTGTACACAGCCTTTGAGTGCCTTGGGTATCCAGAGAAGGTTATCTCTAGGGTCTTGGAGAGAGGGAGGATGTTGATACCTTTATTTTGCACTTCTACCTTAATATCTGTGATAGACAGTGAATGCTGTTGTCTTAAAATTTTTATAAAATTTGTTTTCAGTATATTTTCATCACATCCTTTCCCCTCCAAATTTCTGTTGTCTTAAGCCACAGGTTTATGATATTTTTTATGGCAGACACAAGGTCCTTGAACATGCATGGAAAATATATATCCTTATTGCCACTAATTTCTGTTGTAATAGCATTTCTTTTTGTCTTGATTAATTCTGGAATACAAAATGTAGTTTTAGTGGAATCTGTCACCTACACAAATGACAGACACCTCCATATTACTAGAGATTTTGAAGGGCCCTTAACACATTACTACTTTGAAATTGTATGATTAAGATACTACTGAAGCATCATTAAAGAATTAATAAGTGTCTTTATTATTGTAAACCAAAAATTTGTTTGAGGCACTTGAAGAAATTTCAATATAATTGGTTTCCTTTGTAATATCTATCTATCTATCTATCTATCTATCTATCTATCTATCTATCTATCTATCCATCCATCCATCCATCCATCTATCTATCTATCTATCTATCTGAACCAGGCCCGACTGGGCTACCTGCATGTCTTGCTGTTTCATGTCCTGTTTCTAGCAGCTTCTGTCTCTGTGTTTATGTTGGTTAGCTTGTCATGTTTACTGCTCTGAGAACGCACCCCTCCCCTCCTCGAGACTTTCCCTCCTGTGTGCAATCACCTCTTGAGGGATTTCACCTGGGAGTGGCATTCCTGTTTTGCTGCCTATAAAAAGGCTCTTTGGACACTGAATAAAAGCAGCTGCCGCTGCTGCTGCTCTCTTAGCACGAAGGACCCGCTGTTTTAGTGTGTGTGTGTGTGTGTGTGTGTGTGTGTGTGTGTGTGTGTGTGTGTTAAATCTGCAGTCCCTCGCCCTTGACTTGGTACCGCCGTGGCGAGGGTGCCACATCTATCTATCATCTATCTATCTTATATACCATCTATCATCTATCTGTCTTATCTACCATCTATCATCTATCTGTTTACCTATCAATCAATCTATCATTTACCTATATGATATACTAATCTACCTAGATGATATGCCAATCAATATATCATCTACCTACTAACCTACCTATCATATACATAATGTATATATTATTAATTAGTTCTTTGAGCTTCCTATAGTGTGTTTTAATCATATTTACACATCCCCAACCCCAAGCTCTCATAAGATCCATTCCTCTTTCCCTACTCACCTAACTTTGTAAGTGTGTTTTTTAAATACTTCAAGATTAATTTGTACTC
>OU015742.1:12014834-12035530 GCA_907169655.1 Acomys percivali | reverse complement strand
AGAGAGAGAGAGAGAGAGAGAGAGAGAGAGAGAGAGAGAGAGAGAGACAGAGAGAGAGACAGAGAGACAGAGAGACAGAGAGACAGAGAGGAGGAGAGAGACAGAGAACAAAACAAAACAAATAGACCCAAGCTGGCTGTGATGGAACTTCCAAATGTGTGTAACTATGGAACTGACATCTCCAGGCACATGGCGGAGGCATATCCATGGAACGTTTGTGACATCTTTGTGGTCATTCTTGTCCCTTGAATTCTGTCTTATGAGAGGAATCATGTGGAAGTGAGTGTTAGCATTTATTTGGGTGAAGTGTGAAGCTCTCTTTTTGAAGACGCTTTTTACAATGTGGCTGCCTTAAACTCACGATCTGTCTGCCTCAGTCTCTTGTATGCTGGGAGTACAATGTGGACCAGCATGCCTAGGCTCAGTTTCTTCTTAAATCATGCCTTGGAGAGCTGACGAGATGGCTCAACATGTGAAGGCACTTACCAAAAAGCCCTATAAGCCAAGTTCAGTCCCTGTGACCCACATGGTGAAAAAAGCCAATGTATTCCTTTGGACTCTCTGCCTTCCACACACATGCCATGGTGTTTGCACCCATACACACAAGTAAACAAACAAATTAACCATATACTTTGTTTTTTCTACAACACATTCTTAGCCTAGCATTCATTTTCATTTGCACTGTTGGGGCTACTGATTTGTAGCAGAAGGCTGGTCATGCATCCAGTAAATGGTTACATGGTCTCTATAGCTGTCAAGGGCTCCTTTACTAAAAATTTCAGAAGATGCCTCATGACTACTTTTTAAAGGGATTAGAAGTTCCATTTCTGCGCCCCAGGAAGTGTGGACTTCATGCTGAGATGATAATCCGAGCCCCCAGGACACTGGTGCCTGTGGAAAGCTTCATCTTCTCTCCTGGTTTTGGTTTTTGTTTTTCCCCTGCTGGGTCTTATTGGGATATGGAAACTGTACATGGTGTTTTGTTAGCCAGGAGTTGGTGCAAGACTTGATTACCAGAAATCAACAAGAGCAGCCTCTCTTTCCCATCAGAACAGCGCTTCAGCAGGTGCTAATTTGGAGTGAGGGGCACTAAGCTAGCTCTGCTGGTAGCTGGTAGCTTGTGGAATGCAAGCTTGTGTTAAAGCAGGAAGTTGTCTCTTTGGAAGAGACAGATTTGTTGAATCACAAATGAAAGCTGGTCTGAAAAATAAGCCCAGACACCCGTGTTCATATGCAGAGACAATCCATGCTGTCTTCTTTCCCAGTATGGACACGGCTCTGGATGGAGACAGGTGATCTTAAAGGCCCAGTGGTCCCTAGCACCAGTGGGGCAGCATTGGTAGGCCAGTTTGTTCTCATTTAAGATTTCCTCAGCGGCCTCTTTTGTTTTGTTTTGAAAACAAAAAAAGCAAGAAGCCCTCACAAACATTTTTAAACCAGCCTGACACTTACGGGCTGAGACAGTATCTCAAGCTAGGTCCTCTCCAGGACTTCTGCCACTCTGAGATTCTCTCACCTGCCTGATAGTTCAGGAGTGAGATTTGCATGCTAATGTCAAATGGTTAGAACTTTAGCCTCTGCTACAATTTTAGAGGTCTATGATTTTCAGTGGTGATATATACATTTAATATTGTGTGGCTCCTAGACATGCTGTTATTGGGGTCAAGTTATTTAAATATAAAGGATATTTCAGGGCACTCCTATGGTTAACCAGCTTCTAAGTGTGTAATAGTAACTTGAGAAAAAAATTGAAAATAATATCACATAAATAGAAATCTTCACATATGTATAGTATATATCTACATATAAATAAACTAACAGAAAAATGGTTAGGATATGTTTATACAGTTTATTAGAAAGCAGATACAAATGAATCCTTCATATGTAGCAAATTGAAAAGCAAGCTCACCCATAATAATAAATGAAATAGACCTGTTATATGATCGCTTGCACTTTGGCAAATGTCTGGGTATTAGAGAAATATTTTGAGAAGAAGATGGGAAAACCTGGGATTGTTTTGTTGTGTTGATGGCTATATAAATTGGTACAAATAATTAGTAAGGAAACTGATAATAACACTAAAGTTTAATTGTCCTTTGGCCCAGAATTCTACTCTAAGGAGTTTATCCTATAGAAACACATGTACAATGCTGAAGGTGGAAGGGACTGAGTGTTTGGCAAAAAAAGATAGGAGGAAGTTTTATATTTCTGTATCTTTTTGTGCCTTTATAGTTGTATGTCGTACATATTAATACATTGTCCATTAATATATAAGCTTAGTAAAAATTCCAAGATGAAGGCTTGTATTAGTTACTTCTCTAGTGCTGTTGTAAAATACACCGTGGCCAAGGCTACTTATAAAAGGAAGGGTTTATTTTGGGATTATGTTTCCAGAGAGGTAGGATGCCTAATGATGGCTGCAGCATGGTAGCAGGAGGGAGACTTGGGCGGGCACTGGAAGCTAAGAGCTGAAGGCACAAATCCTAAAGGGTAAATAGGAAACAGAGAGAGCAACCTCAAACTGGTCTGAGTCTTCACACTCCCAAATGCTAGCCTCCATTAACACAGTCCCTCCAACTAGCCACAGCTCCTAAGCTTCTTGGAACAGCGCCACCAACTGGAGATCAAGTATTCACATGCCCATGACTACGGGAGACATCTTACCCAAACTACCACAGGGTTCTCTCAGATTTCATCTAGGTGAAAATGTTGATTATGTTTCACTAAGCCCATCCCAATGACTATTTTCTTCCCAAGGACAGAACCTACCAGTGTCTTTTCAACTCTGTCTTCTTAGTCTGATTTAGTGCCTGTTAAAAATATTTGCTCAAAATACGCTTGAGGGCATGGGATGAACAAGATGACTTCACAACATTTGCAAATCTCAAGTATTCATGGTGAGGCTGGCTTGTAATCAATACGATTTCCAGGAGAAATGGACCACTTTCCCCCTTAAAGATAAACAGAAGAAAAGAAATGGATTTATATTAAAATCTGAAAGTGTATGTCTGTATTAATGGAGCTTCCTTCCTTGCCTCTATCATCTTCACTGCTCATGGATGAATTCCTTTGCAAAGGATGGAAAGTGAGTAAGAATGTGTAGGCATGACTATGATTGATGGGGCTTCAGGAAAAGTATAGTGACTAGTTTCTGGAAAAAACAACCCTGAAACCTTTGTTGTAGTGCCTGTCAATTTCCATGATATAAATGTTGTTACCCTAGCTGATCCTAGGCCTCCAGGATAACATCAGAGACTGTGAAGCTGGAAAGAGATGACCACTGGATCTTTTAATCTGGTAGGAACCAGCTTTAGCATAAGTAGTTATACACAGGCAAGAACTCCCATTCTGTCATTAAAAGCAGAAACACTGTATGCTACACACACAAAGATTGGGGTATTAGAAATACCACACATTCCTAAGTCACTAATTCTCCAATTGTGGCCCACTCCAATCCTTGATCCTCAACCCAAACCTATTTAATCCAAAATTCTAGGGCTGAGGCACAGCGATTCAGATTTGATTTTGATACCTGTCATAATTTGAGAGTTTCTTCTCTGAGATTGAGTTTTCTGTGACTATGTCTAAGAATGTATTTTAAAATTACAGTAGGATATTTTTAGGGTTAAAAGAATAATATTCATAAGTTCTTGGCCAAAGGATAACCATGCTAACAGAGGTGGTATTTTCAGGCTCACCCACATATTGAAAAGGCACCCAGAGAATTGTAGGTATGTACACATCCTTTTTTGTTTTTTCATCAGAAGAGGAAAAATGTATGCCAAGAAGATCTGCCAATAGCCTTTTGGATCATTTATAATTGTCTTAAATTCCCTTAGTATAGTGATTCTTGCCTTTTTAAATTTTTAACATTACATTAGTCCCCATTCCTTTCCTCTTCCCAAATATTCCCTTTCTACCTTCATGTCTTTAAAAACTATTTATGTATATTTTGCATGTGAGGGAATAATTCCATCGTATTTGTCTGAGTCTGGTTTATTCACTTTACATAATAATCTCTACTTCCACCCTTTTCATGGTTAACAACCTGATTTTGTGCATATACACCACATTTTCTCTACCTATTTATCCACTAAAGGGCCCTTAGGTCAGTTCCATGATTTGTAGGTAGTGCTGTGATAAACATGAGTGTGTAGGCAACTCTGTTATTTTATGCTAACTTTGATTGCTTTGGTGATATAGCCATGAGTGGTATAGCTGGATCACAGCATTCTATTTTTAGTTACTTGAGGAACCTCCTTACTGATTTCCATAGTAATTTCAGTTTTATTTATAAAGCATAAACACTAGTGACTCAAAGGGGTGTTGTAAAGATCAAATGATATAACTCATTTAAGCGATTAAGCCTTGTGTCACTCAGAGTAAGTCCTAAATTGATGTTAACTTTCCGACCTAAAGCATGACTTCACCTTTCTGGTTTGAGATGAAACACATCATCTCAAAGAAATCATTTCTGTCCTCCAACTTTTGCCCACTCCAGATTAGAAGAGACTAAAGCTGGTTGGATTATTGCTTTAGTCATTAAAAATAATTTTTTTAACACCTACTGTGTGCTAATGACAATTTCAAGTCTTTTTTTTTTAATTGCTGCTGTTGTTGTGTGCTTTTTGTTTTCATGTTTGTTTTTTTAAAACTGTGTCCTATTGCATGCCCTAGCTGGCCTCACTATGTAGACCAGGCTGGTGGTAATCACAAAGAGATCTATTGGCCTGTCTTCTGAGTGCATGATTAAGGGCACGAACCACCACACCCACCCCATAGTTCTTAGTCTTGAGCCTAGAGTTGTGAACAAGATAGATGTGCTGGCTAGTTTTTGTCAAGTTGATACAAATCTCCAATACACCTGGGTACAGGGTATCTTCTGTGGAATTGCCTTCATCAGATTGGCCTGGGAGAATACCTATGCATTCTCTTTAATGCTAATTGATGGAGGATGGTCCAGTGCACTGTGGGTGGTGCCATCTCTAGGCTTGTGGGCCTAAGTTTTACAAGAAAGGCAGCCGAACAAGTCCAGTAAGCATCATTCTCCCTTGGTCTCTGCTTCAGTTTCTGCCTCCAGGTTTCTGCCACCAGGTTCTGCTTTAGCTTCTTTTAATTATGGACAGTGACCCAAAAGATTAAATACACTAAGTCCTCCTAAATTTGATTTTGATCATGGTGCTTATTACAGCATCAGAAACCAAAGTAAGACAAAATACAATATTTTTACTGTCACAGTGGGGCTAGTAGTCTAAAGGAGCAAAGTATACAATCAGCTTAGAAAGAAAGATGGCAAATATTAGCTAGTGATGAGTATATGCTGGTGAGTGCAGTTCATTCAGAATGCCTGGAAAACGGTATTTGATTGAGTGCTCAGCAATTGTCTCTGGAATGGTACTCTTTATTGAAAGTCAAGGAAAATTGGTATGGAATTAGAAAGGTGGGGGAGTGGCTGGTTACAGCAGACAGAAAGCTAAAGGAAATGTATGTCCTAAGGCAAGTATAAAGCTGAAAATTCCAAAGTAGTGGGTGAAAGTCAGGAACACAGAGAGTAAGTGGAGATTGAAAGAAAAGGAGCCCAGAGGGCACAGTTGGAAGTAGGCACAGGACATATGCAGCAGAACCATGGGAAAGAGCTTAAGACGGTGCAGCTTCAGTTTAAGTCTCAGCGGCTTCTGGAGGTGAGTTTATGCAGGGACATAAAAGGGACTTAAGGTGTTTATGAAGACCATGCTAAGTAGCCTTGGAAGAACAATTTGCAGACAAACAAAGGGAAAGCAGAGGTCTCAATAAGCAGGCCACTGCACAGGTGATGCTGGCTTGGAGCTTGGTGGTAGCCATGCACAGATTCTGGTTGAAGCAATTCAGCAGACCATGTTGACATATTGGATGATGGCCATGAAGGAAAAGAAAATTTGAGTTTTGAGCCACCTGACAGATTTTATTATTATTATTATTATTTTAACAGTTTTAAACAATTCTTTGAGATGGGAAAGACCAGGAATAATCAGAGATCATATATCTATATCTATATCTATATCTATATCTATATCTATCTATCTATCTATCTATCTATCTATCTATCTATCTATCTATCATTGGCAGATGAAAATGGAATAGAAAAGAAATGTAAGGAACAGGGCATGGAGTACAAAATAAAATGAAGAAATGCATGATCAGAAGACTTGAAAGAGAAAAAAAGCAAATGAATGGATTTTAGTGCTCTTGGGCAGTATAAAAAAAAGCATTGAGTGATGTGCTGGCATTTAAAACACCTCAGAGGAGTTCAGTGTGGTGAGTAGACTTATTGGAAGCCAGGAAATGCAAATATATGCTGACAGCCTCTGGGAGATGGAAGAGCTAAAGGTATTTAGGACATAGACTTGCTTAGGAGGACTGAGAGATTTCACTTCCTTCAGAAATATATATACATACATAGATACATATACATATATATGTAAAATATATATAAAACTTTCATTGTAGTTATCAAGCTGTAGGTAACAAGGATGAGCTCCTTAAAATGGCTATTTTCTGTGTGGTACACTTTGAAAATCCAGTAGACAGGCTGAAATATGCAGTGTTTCAGTGTTTTCCATTGGCCCCATTTCTTTTGAGGGGCAAGAGGCAGAAGCTAACATCACGTTCAACAGTCAAAAATTCACAGAGCAAATGTAGCATTTCTTCTTCAAAGATTCAAAATTAAGAAAATATTTTGGGGTTGGAAACTTGGGAGAAATGTGATGTGCTGCTCTGTCTGTCCAAGACCAAAAATTCCAAAGAGCTTGGAAGAGACACAACAGAAACCATCCTGTAGCTTTGTTCTTGGGTAACTGTTCTTCCTTCAGGACCAAAATGAGCTCCCAGTGTGAAGCCTCCTTCTCTTTTTTTCTCATTGAGATAATGACTATTTCCCAAGAGAATAAAGTAGAAAAGTCAATACAGACATTGATGAAATATCAGTTTTTTTCATAGTTACAGTACAGCCCTAAAAACAGCTACTGGTGAACCTAAAGAAGGATTGGAGCCACTTGGAATGGTTTACATACTGTTCGTTTGCAGTGGGATTCTCTTGGCCCCTGAGCCATCTCTCCAGTCCTGCAATGGGATTATCAAGTCAGAAATTTATCTCTTTTCTACACCCCTTGGGGCAAAAGGATACTGCCTCTGGGTAGTTAAAAGGAGATAATTATGGACCTTTGGCAAGTGTTTTGATAGATCATTTCCAGTCACTCATGAGGTCGCGTCAGTGGAAATTAATTGAAAACCTTAATGGAGTCAGCCCGTCTCTGGCACCAGAAAAACACACCCAGTTCAACCTCAGTGGCAGAACTAGAAAGAAAAGGCATCATGTCAGGTCTGTGCCTGAGTTCTACACTGGGTGTGATGTGTATGCGTTCATCACTGACGTGACAGCTGAGCAGAACTTCTTCCATTTTAGTCTCTACCTCTGTGCAGCCTTGTAGCTGAGCGAGGTGGATGATAGCACTTCCCTCTATTACTGTTTATTGACTGATTTTCATGGAATTCTAGAAATTTCCTGTAGAAGGGTAATAATTGAACAGGAATGCAGTTGGCAGGAAAGAAGGTTATAGCTGCAGCCAAGCTTTAAGGAGGGACTCTGGGGACCCCAACAAGTAAAGAAGGAAATGGTGGGAGGAGGCACACACTGGAACAGGCTCTGCATTGTTGCTGGCTTGGGGTTTAGCACTGAGGCTGCCATGACGCTCTGTTAGTGTTTAGGAATCGTTAGGAGAAACATTGAAACACTGCAAACTGGAAGAGGGTACTTATATATCTGAATCAACATGGTCTACTAAAACTTGTGTGTGCTAAGACTGTCCTATACACTGTGTAATATAGTAGTATATACAGTGTCCCAATGCTTTGGGTTTGAATTTTAACTTAGAGGTTTCTTGTTTCTGTCCCAACCAAAGACTGCTTTGTTTATTTAATTGATTCACTTAAAAATTTACACATAGTACAATTTTCTTTCTCATTTTTTACTTGAAAGAAAAATGTTAGAATTGAGGCACTGGCTTTTTATTTTTAAAATTGAAATTAGCTATAGTAAACATTTTAATTAAATTTATTAAATGCATTTAAAATTATTCCAATTTAACTTAAGTGGCCATGTAGGCCTAGAGCCTATCACAGCTAAATGCATCAGCATCCACAGTGCTTGAGGATCCCTATAGTTAGGCTGTTCAAAGGAATGGAGGCAGTGTAGGCAACGCATCACCATGGAGTGAGAATGGATGTGGCTCAAGTGAGCACACACTTTGTGAGAATCACCTAAAGGGCTGGACTTCTGTAAGCAATAAGAGATCTAGGTCTGGCCCACCATATGTCTTTTGGCTACTCGTGACAGGGATAGCAAGGCTCTTCACTAAGCTCGGAATCTATTCTCTTCACGGAGATGGCAAAGGTCAGGAGGACAAAGAAGAACTCATGAGGCCTTTTCAGGAAGATCTTTCAAACTGTAGTGTTGTCTCTTCCTTCCACACTCTGTTGGCCAAAGTATGACTTTTACATCGAACCCAAATTCAAAGGTTGAGGTGGACATGGTGTCCCTAATGTAAGAGGAACAATTTTGGAAAATACAGCAAAATGAACAGTTCAGGGAGAAGTGAGGACTTGGGGCTAGAGTTCAGTCTGCATAGCTCTGTGGCAAGCAGGTTAAACCTGGGCTTCTTCATATTGCAGTTTTGTTAGTTCCACAGTGCATGTTCCTTCCTCCACCCTAAATACTTCATGTACGATTAAAGATAGTTTTACATCCATGTGACTCCTAGTCTCTGAGACTGATGTTATGTTTCCATCCTTTAAAGAACCTGATATTCTGCTTTTAAAGTTTTGTTATTTATCTCACGGAATGATTATCATTCTTGTGGTCCTGGATTGCAATCCATCCACATGATTTGGCTCTGTCACAGAGTTGGAGGTGTAGTCTCACAGAGGTTCAAAGAATCTGTTAGTCTGCAAATATTTCGTCTTAGCCATGGACCATCTCAGTCACTCAGGGACTAGGATTCTTCTGCCAATGGCTGGGGCCCTGCATCTGCAGAGTCCCAGTGCCTTGGGTTTGAATTTTAACTTAGAGGTTTCTTGTTTCTGTCCCAACCAAAGACTGCTTTATTTATTTAATTGACTCACTTAAAAAATTATACATAGTACAAATTTCTTTGTAGTGGGCAATTCTCTCCATCTCTGTCTTTCTCATCAGGCATCCACCAGCACAACTGTGATGCTCTTAATCCATCACTCACAAAATTCTGTAGTGGTCCCCTGTTCCCATTCCTAGCCTTTTCTACTAACTTCTACAAATATAATCATATTGTGTAGACTTTGAGTTTGCACCTGATGGTGTTCTGTACTTATTATATGTATCAGTAAATCATCCCTCTTCATCCTAGGCAGTATTTCACTGTAAGGCTACATCACACTGTTTATTCTTCCTAGAGTTGAGAGACATGCACACTCATGTGTAAGTTTTTGACAAACATGAAAAGGCCACTATGAATGTGGCATGTACTTTTGTATGGATATATATATTTTTTACATTTTACTGAATGAGCACTCATGAGCAGCCTTGCTTGATTGTGTGTTCATGTATGTTTAATTTCTGAGAAAGTGTCAAATTGCTTTCTGCAGAGGCCACATAGCACATTGCCTTCCTCCCACCAGGGTGTAATGGCTTGATTGGCTTTCCACTGCTTTTACTGTCCTCTTTGTTTTGATTCCAGACCTCACCCATTTCCTCAGTTTGACTGTTAGTTTCTGCTGGAGTGTGTATGTATGTATGTATATATGTATGTATGTATGTATGTATGTATGTATGTATGTATGTGTGTATATATGTATATATGTATATATATATATATATATATATGTGAAATAAAGTGCATCAGGGTTTCTGTCCACATTTGATGGGTAAGGGGATCTGGAATAAGTAATAGTAAGAGAATGAGCTGACTACATCATTTACCTCTCTGCTTCCTGACTACAGACACAAGGTCTCCTGCTTCTGCTAACACGTCTTCCCTGATATCATGGCCTAGGACTCTAAGTCAATAAACTCTTCTTTCCTTAATTTGCCTTCTCCATGCATTCTGCTACAGCAACAAGACAATTAACACATGTAGGGTAAGCGTGGAGATAGTAAATGAATGGGGTGACTGAAGACAACAGGAAGAGAGGAAAGGAGGGAAACAAAACCAGACAGATGGAGCAAGACGAAGGGAAATGGAGAAGGATGCAGGGAAGGAAAGAGGAAGGAGCGAGAGATTAGAAGAAATGGAAAAACGAAGGAGAAAAAGGAAAACAAAATAAAATAAGATCCCCAGTGGAAAAAACAAAACCAGTTTAAAAAATGATTTGGATATATGAAATAAGAATAAAAAAATAAGAACGGACATGCATTAAAAAGAAGAGCCAGGAAGATAAAGTTAAGGGAGTACTAAACACGGTGTGGTTGAGGTAGGAGTGCAAAAACTGCCATATAAAAATGGAAAAAAGAAACTAAAAGAAATAATAGCTACCAAATGGAAAATATCATAAACAGAATTAAATGACTGTATGAGGAAAAATAAAAATAATTTAAAGGTATAAGACAGTAAAATTCTGTTAAGTATATAAGAAAATAGGAGGAAAAAAAAAGAAAATAAAAAAATGAGATATTCTCTGCTTATCTGCACAGGAGGAAGGACCTGTGCCAACTGTGTCACCGTGGACATTTGTCTTTCCATTGTGTCATGACATTGCTGAGTCAGCATTGTAGAGTGTTCATGGCCATGTCTTCACAGTAGATCTCCGCCCCCCTTGCATTCTGTAGGCTGGGCAGACTGTCTCGTCCTTCTGAGACTCCCCAGTTCACATCTACTGCAATGGCTGTTTTAGTTGAGGGGTGTTTTACGTTATCACATAATGCCCTTCCCCAAACCTTGACTTTGGCTTCAGGGTAGAATCTAGCTTCTGGGTAATTTTTAGTTGATTAGACCTATTACTATCCACTGAATGCAGGGTTCTTTTCTTATGTTCTTTCTAACCTTTCTTTGACCCGTCTGTATCTACCTTTCTGTTCTCCACAACAGCCTCTCTGGGCCTTCTCTTTCCAAGTTGTGGCAATTCAAACAGAAACTTTCCAATCAATAGGTATTGCTTGGTCTTTAGCGCCTGAAGTAGAAGATTTTTTATACAATCATATTATTTCATGTTTATGATAAGTATATAAACAACTGATTTTATTATGATTTTATATGTGTAGATGGTGTATTTTGATTCCACTTACCCTTCCATTACCTTCTATTGTCCCTATGAGCTTCCAGTTGACTTTTCTCTTCCCTGAAAGTCCCCCCCACCCCGTCTTATTGTCTTAATAAAAAAAAAAAAAACCAACCCTAGATTCTGTATATGAGAGAGAAAAGTTCACACATGTGCTGGAATAGTTCATCATATTTTATCAGTGCAGTTTCTTTTAGCATTGCCAAATTAAAAGTTTTTCTATGATAGCAAATAAATATTACCCATAAGTAGTGTCCTTTGAGTTATCCAAATATAGTAGTTTTAAATAATAAACTATCTTTCAACATGATATCTGTCTGCTGCCTTCCCAGGCATATAGCACGACTAAATGAAGTTGTTTTCTGCTGTCAGCTAGAGGAATCAATCTCAAGCACGGGATATATAGCTCAGGAAGCCTGTGGGCCTCTCCCGAGGGTAGATCTGCTAAGCATTCATCAGGCTTACCTAACTGAAATAGTTTCTGATTCCTTTGCCACCACAAAGGACCTGTCGGGCCGAGGCTGTGTTGGTTTTGCTTCTCTGCATGGAGAGCCTTTGTTTTTGTTCTTTCTTGGCATCCTTTCAGTTGCTTAGTGGATTTCTAAAACCTTTTTTTTTTTTTGTATCCTTACTTTTTTATCTGCTCCTACAGAGATGGCCATTAGTCTACCACCTTATATAAAGCCCCCTTGACTTTTCAACTCTCTTGCTACTATCTCTTTACCTTCCAAATCACCAAAGAACTTAGTTCTCAACTCTGTCTGCCTTTTTGGAAACTCTAACTTAAACTGGCTTATTCTTTTTTTTTTTTTTTTCTCAATCCCCATCCCCTTTTTTTTGTGGCCTACCTTCCTGACATTGGAAAGTGTTCCATATTTCAGGAACTATGTCCATTTAAGTTTCCATTTGGGTCTCCAGGCCCTGACATGTACTAAGTGTTCATGCCCTCTCTTTGCTTCTACTGTAGCATTTGATATGGTAGAACAGGTACGATTGTAGAAGGCTTGTCTGTGTGCACTTGAATATATAATCAACCTTTCCAAACTTCAGCTTGACATCTGTAAAATGAGGTTAGTAGTTCCTACCATGGAAAAGAGTTAGCCCTTTAAATCACCTGTGTGCCTCACATATAATATTAGTTACCAGAACAATTAGTTTTCTTGTTTTCAGTGTCTGAAGACTTTGAGACCAAATCGTTTTCTTATGAAATATCACTTTGCAAGAACACACAGCATGGAGTTAGCTTGTTTCTATTCAGGGTATTAGGATTTTATCACTTTAGGAATGGCCCATGGTGAGTTTATTTATGTCATTATTACAATCTTGGTAGCCTATTTCAATAAAGGAAGAAATTCCTTTAGTGTTATAAATAGGAATTTAAGTAAAAAATTATAGAACAAAATTTCTTAGTTGTATGGTGATATTGGATGAAAGAAGAATGCAAGAAGACGAGCACAAACACCCCATTTCTACTTTGGACCCAAAGTATCATAAATGGGAGACTTGGAGAAAAACAGACTCTTAAAGGTCAAAAAGATGTTGGGTTATCTAGTAACCATGGTAATAGTAGCTAATGTTTATTGAACACTCAGAAGAGAGCATATGCCTAGTGGTTTGCCGGTGATCTCTTCTCAACAATAAAGTGAATCATTTATATGGGTCATGATATCATCACACCCGTTTTTCAGATAAGGAAGTCATGCCACAACAATTAATTAGTGTGACCAAGGTCATGTTGCTGGTAGGAATCAGACATTGGAAGTCATATACCACAGCTCACATTTAACCCTGTATCTGCTGCCACCTTAGCTTAGATAGTGCTGTGATGGAAAATTACGGTTTTTAAGGTTCCATGATGAGTACACATAGCTTTTTTTCAAATCTTGAGTGTAAAATAATTCTCTAAATTTCTTATACGTTTGATCCTACTTCAGACTTTCAGAAAAAAATTGCTTGTATCTTTACCTTGATAGTCTTCTGAGATTTATTCCATCACTTTCATGTTTTCTCTCCTCTGGAACAAGTGTCGTCATAATCTCTGCTGTCACTTGTATGTTTAGTGGGTTCATGATCACAAGGGGCTTAAGGTACATGCCTGCTGGTTGATGTGAGTTTTTCCAGTGAAGCACAAATCTGCATTTTCTTTCTGTTATGCCTACTCTTGGGTTTCTTCTTAAGGATGGAAAGTTCACAAGTGTTGAATGGAAGCAGAAGTCTCATACTCCACAGGAAGACATGAAATGCTTGACAAACAATGGACACATAGTAACTATATAATAGCCCCAAATTCTTTTTAAAAGATCATTGAATATTTCAAACAAAATATGGAATGTATTCTGGAATGTATACACAATAAAACTACAAACAAGTGGGAATGAAATAAAAGTGGAAGAACAGGACATTCTTGAAACATTTAAACATTTGATGTGAAAGGGCTTATTATTAATTTCTCGTATATTAGGATACATTGTGAATATACATTATAATCCAAAACGAAACCACTAATGGAAATAGCCAAATAGTAAAACACAAGAGCGTATTGAAAAGATACTAAAATGTGGTTAATTAGTTTAAATGAATGAAAATAAAAACAAAGGAACAAAGGAGAATTAAGAAATAGAAAAAATAAAATAATGAAGAGTTTATTTCACAATGAAGCTAACTATCTTAAATATTGCTGGATAAATACTCATATTAAAAGAAATTAACTGGAAGATATGGTGAAAGGGTAAAAAAGTATTAATATTATAAAAGGTGTGTTTTCAGCATAAAGATGCAAAATAAATACATAATAAAATAGCAAGAGATATATCAAGAAATGTTCTGTGCCACGTAAGTTGCGAATTCTTGCCTTCCCTGAAGTAGAAAGTATAAGGCAGCTAAAACAATATCCAAAGCCTTAACATGAGGAGGTGACATGAGAAAAATGATGTTGTAAGAAGAGTGTGCGGGACACAGATGCATGCTGAGACCATTTTTTCCAAGAGATACAGCAAGCTTGGCAGGTGATCTAAGTAAAACTTTACTATTTTTTACTCCCTAGAGAACTACCAATAGAAAGCACGTTCAGATGCATGAAAGTGGTGATTTTACATTATCTCCTCCATGATAGCTTTCCATCTTCACCCCAAATCTCAGCTGTGAGCTGAGGATCAGTCTAATGAGTTAAATACCAATGTCTTCTACTGGCCAGGGTTTGGAGATTAATTTAGCTTTTGGTGACACCTTTTCCCGATCCATTGAGTCTTCTTTTCCTTAGTTTCTAAGACAGTGGTTGTTGCAAATGATAACAGAGTATAAGAAATAGGAACAAGCAGCTGGCATGATTATTGCTCAGGCTTTGCCTGTGGATGTTACGGTGTAGGAATAAAATGTGATGCCATTGGGTCTCTATTCCCCTTGTCTTGCTCTGGGACTGCCATTTGCTAAGAAGTCAGGGTTTCAAGTGGCAAGTTATTTTATATATATATATATATATATATATATATATATATATATATATATATATATATATACACACACAATGATACATGCCCAACTCCTCAAAAGCTAGTATTATCTATATATCTAATCTCTGATAAAAAGTAAGTCTAGAATATTCTTTATCTCCCTATGGTCTCCTTCTTATATTTCTACTTAATATCTGTATGAAATGTTCTTTATATGGATCAATTGCAGAGATGTGGTTTCATTGGAAAATTGCCTGGCTTCCTAACTGCATGTTCACTGTGTCTCAGGTACGATGTGCTTGTCTTCATCCTTGGTATGGCCCAAGATTGGGCCTGGGCATGCTTGTTGTGATGCCTGGCTGTTTTCCTGGAATGACATTAAATTATGTGTTTCACGTTAAGCCTGAATCCTGGAAAAGTTTTTCAAGGCGATTTTGTCCCCATTGACACTCAAAGGGAGTGAAGAAGGAAACTGAAGTGTTTGGTGAACATAGTTAATCTAGTCGACATTGCTGTTCTCCCAAAGAGGTGATTAAAGTTATCATAGAAAAGGAAGGATAACACTTGAGAAAGACTCTGGGACAGTTTGGCTCTTAGTGTGGACAGCATAATTTTTTTGGCAAAAAAGAAAAATCAAAAGAGAGGAAGAAAAGAGTGAATTTGTGTTCTATGAATAGTGGAAAATATCATGCACAAAGCAAATGAAGTAAATGAGAGTTTTCTCTGTTGTGTGTCTGATTCTTTTAGCCAGCCAACCAGAAGTATTATAACTTGGTGTACTGGGTAGGGGGAGGAGCTAAAATATAAGAGGTTGCTCTTAGGTGCCCGTTAATGTTGATCTTGTGGTTTACCTACCATCTGTACTGTGTGTGCCTTGCAGCCTGGTGAATGAAACCTAAATGGAGTGTTAACTTTAACTTGGAGTGTTGCTTTCATGCTTGACTCAGGTTCCCAGGGAAGAGAAAATACAGTAAGAAGGCAACCTTTTCTTTTGTTCGGAAATGGTCTGTCTTACTCTTGGATGCCTCTGCTGTTCTGGCTGCCATTGCTGGTGTGCAGAACAGAAGTCATGGCTGTGTCTCTCAAAGTGAGAGGCCGTCACAGGACGTGTTTGCTCAGACTGAGCAATGATGATGGGCCTTTCTGGATTCCACCCTCTATTTTTGGGGATGAACCTAAGAGTTTCCAGCTCTCCCATACAGCATCAGAGATCCTCCTCTATTACTGATTACCATCTCTCTCCTGATACACAGACCCATGGAGGGGCTCTTCATTGGCTTTTAGATGCTCTTTGCTTCCAAATAAGTGAGATACTCACTGGCCTGGAGTGGAAGAAAGTACACTCGAAGGGCAGTTAGACTTTGTCTGTTTTCCTAAGGTCATCCGTAACATAACATCATCTATATCTTTCTTATTCAATTTTATTGATTTTGATTTTTTAAGATTACACACTTTTAATATCCTATATTTGCTACAATATGTTTATACATGTTTTTAAAATAAACTCAGCTCTTAGTTTCTAGAGCTTTCTTGAATGAAGCAAGAAACTAGCCCTGAAATTTGGTGTGTGGAACTTGATAGTTCATGGAAATAATGGTATAGTTTTCTCAAAGCAAAATATTTAAAATTATTTCTTTAATTGGCATGCATTAATTACATGAATTAATTTGTTGATTTTCAATACCATACCATATTATACATTGATTTTATGCTCATTTCTTTCTATCTTTTCTCACTTGGGACTCTGCTTTTATTTATTCATTTTAACCTAAATTTTATTTAAAAAAAAAATTAAACCTAAATACATAATTTAACCCTTTCATTTCCTCTTTCCATCTACTCCCATGTTGTCTTTTTGCTGCCTTTCAAATTCATAGCCTTGTTTTTTTACATACATATATATATATGCATAAATATAAAATATAACTCGCTGAGGCTGTTTAGTGTGCCTTGCATGAATATGGTTTCAGGGCTGACCAGTTACTATTGTATAAACAATTAGGGGCTCATCTCTGGAGAAGACAGTTCTTCAGCTCTCAGCATTTCTTGGCTGCGCATTGTTCTTTGTTTGGAGGTGAGCCTCATGAGAGCTCCCATTTCCGTGTCAGCACATGTATTGGTTGTGCTTGTTCAGGTCTTGTTTGGAAGCCATATTGTTTACATGTGTCTGAACCTTCCCAGGCATATCTGGGAGATACAGTGTCACAGCGGACTTCTGGTCCTCTGGCTCTGACAATTTTCTACCCTTTCCTTTAAGTTGTTCCCGTTACGTGTAGGCGTTGTACTGTAGATGTATCCTTTGGAAGTTAAATTCTACAAGAAGGATCGAGACTATAAACCAGTTCCAAAATAAACATATCACATGTTCAGACTTTAATGAGCATAAAATCTATGTGAAAATACAAAATAAGCACATTTAGAACATGACTTATGCATTTTCCAGTATATGGGACAGATGGCCTCTTTGTCCTCACTTTTGCTTGGCGAGTTCATGCCTTCACTCATCTTAGAGCTGATTTCCTTGAGATTCTGGCCTAAACCAAACCCAACTGAGACATACAGCTCATGGACCAAACAGCATTTGAATTCTTGGTCTTTCAGAGACAGGCACTGTTGGAATAGTTGGACCACTGCCTGTAAGCCACTCTAATAAATCTTAGAGTCTCTGGACAAATCAGTTAAAAGTGTCTCTAATTTTTGAAATTTTATATATGTATACTCATTTATATACATACATAAAATATCTTTTCTCTTTCTCTAAAGAACCCTGACTAATACACTATCATATATGCACTTATGGCTTTATATAATTAATTTATATTATTGAATCATTGTAATAGCTAGGACCTCTAGCTACAACCTTTAAAAATGTGTCCTAATATTTTTTATTATTTTGATGCACATGATTCTAGTGTTTCACTGTGATAAATGGTGCTTACTTCTATTTTAAAATGTGTTCTTTATCATATATAGTAATGTATTTCTGTTCTTATTTTTATAAAGGGATGCTTTTGTTTTGAAACCTTAAAGAAATGATCCAAATATACAATGAATAATGACACCCATTCATACACCTGCCATGGGTTTTACTCCATTTGTTTCAAGTTTATTTAAATAAAACATAAAGCATTATAGAAAATATAATGCTCAGAATCTGCTTGTGGCATTGTTCTTGCTGTGTGTATGGCTTTCCATCACCTCACTTAAATATGCTTGTGTATGATTGTGCTGTTAATATAAATGTCTCTCTTGTTTTGAAATTATGCATAGATATCGAGGAATCTGCCATCCAACTTTTAGTTTTTCACTTAGTCTGTTTTGGGGAACTCAAATGATGGAACAGAGAGAACTACACTATTTTAAAAGTTATACAGATTTCCAATATTTGAAAATATCAAATGATATTCAATCTCCTCTTGATTTAATTTAATTTTTTCCTACATTAAATAATTTTGCCTTGGAAACTCTTGGACCTGTCTGTTTGTATATTATATAAAAATTTCTCTAGGATGTATGCCCAGGAGTAGAATTTCTCAGTCATTTAGTACAGAGGTTATCAAGTCTTAGATCCTTCCAAATTGTTCCTCAAAATAATTTGACCAATTTAAACTCCCACTAGGAGTTTATGAAAGTTCAGCTTTTCTACATTCTTGTTCTAAACAAACAGTTTTGGATGTTTAAATGTTAGCTGGTATGAGGCATGAGGTAACATTTCCATATTGTTCAATTTCTAGGTCCTCAGCAGCTTTATTTTAGAGCTAGAGGTACTATTTCTTTTCACTGTTTTTCTTGAAGACATGTTTTAATCATTCTTTCTTTTATTTATGTAATTAATGAATTAATGAGTAAACATTGTATTTATGTTTATGATTTTTTTATAGCTAAGACTTTTCTCTACTTCCAAATAAGTTTTGCTATTAGTTATATGATTACTTCACTAAAAAATAAGAACCACTAACTAGTATAGAGTGTGTTACACATTGTATAAGGAATAATCTTTTTCAGGAAGGTTTGAAAATTTCACCTTTGAACCAGCTAACTTAAACTGAACTGGATTTTAGAGAGTAAGGTGGGAAGACAAGGAAGTGATAATTTTTTTCTTGATTATTCATGTTGGATTTCCTTAAATTCTTCTCCTTCTGTCACCTTTTCTTCAGTGTTCGTGTTCACTACCTAGCATTTCCAGATTTTACTTTCAGTCAGATGGGCTCATGCTCATTCAGACTATGCAGAGTGATTACAACCCGACAGGAAGAGAGTACAGCTGGCATGTGCAGAGAGGCTCTGGGTAAATACGAACGTGTGCAAGGGGCCAGGAAGTAGAACGGTGCTCTGCCCTATCAGTCAATAGGAAGCGCAAATCAAAAGCACGGGGAGTTATCCCTTCCCACCCAGGATGGCTGTAATCACAGAGATAACAGTCACTGCTAGCGAGATTTGGATCAGTTGGTAACTCCAAGCTTCATTGGTAGGAGTGTGAAATGCTGTATGGTGGGCTTGGAAAGACAGTACTGTTTGTACCAGCAACTCTGTATAAATGTATCCTATAAATAAACCAAAACATAGCTCCATATGGGAAATCTGAACAGAAATGGTTATAGGTCTGTTATTTACAGTTACTCAAAAATAAAAATGACTTGAATGCCCAGCAACTGAATAGTTAGTTCACATATGGTATGGCCACGCACTGGACTATTCAGCCATAAAAGCAAATAAAATATTGATTTATGGTATAGCATGAATAAGTGTTATGAAAAGTGACAGAAGCCCAAGGTGACTCCTCCATACACATACTGTATGACTTACATCAAATGTCTAGAAGAAGCACATCCTCAGTGGTTTCTAAGAGCCAGGGCAGGGAGAATCAGGAATGACTGCAAATTTGATAAAGTTTCTTTTGGGAATAAAGAAAATATTCTAGAATTAAGTAATGATGGTTATGCAACTCTACGAATATACTAGAGATCATTGACTTTTACTCTTTAGGGTGGTAAGTTTTATGGAGTTATAAATATGTTAGCATACAGATATGAGTATATGCCAACTAATTAGCATTATATGCTAACCTGACTAATAAAACTCAGAGCATATTGTCATTATTGTTGGGTGTGACTTCTGAGGTCAACAGTCTCAAACTGATTTAATTCCAATGCACCAGGTTCTTTTTATGAGGTTCATTCTTTCTTAAGATGAGACTTTAATATTTGACTAGTTTTAGTACCTAGGAAAAACTACATTTTATTGACCTGAATTTTCTTCCTTTACTCAGTCTTCCATTGATTCTTGTGCTGATGTAATGAACGAAACAAAGAAGGAAGTCTCTTGGCACCCTTTACCATTTCTGCCTTCACACAATGTGTTCTGAATCTCCCTCCTTTCATGTCATATCTGTCATGTATCTATCTCTCTGTCTATCTGTCTTTTATCTATTCTCTATCTTATCTATAAAAATGATCTCAAATATAAGAGAAAATGTGCTATTTATCTCTGTAGATATAGCTTACTTGATTTAATATAATAATCTTCAGTTTCATTAATTTTCTCCAAGTGACTGAGTTCTTGTCTTTGCTTCACACATGTTCCTTGGATAAAGCTTCATACAGAGCACAGGAAGGTAGACCATTAATCTAATCCTTACCTAGTATGCCAGTATAGACATTATCTCTACCTTTACTGACTTGTGATTGACATCAAAGCTGACTCTCCAACTGATGGCATGGCCTTACATCCCACATCTCAGCCATATCTCACTTTCCCTATCTATGAAATGAGGCTAATAAAGGCTACAACTTTCCAGGGGTTACTATAATGCTTAATATCAATATGTACACATATCACATGTATGTTTACAGAGGCAGAATGAGAGCAAGCAAGAGTGGGTAAGCCAGTGAAAGAGAGAGAGAGAGAGAGAGAGAGAGAGAGAGAGAGAGAGAGAGAGAGAGAGAGAGAGAGAGAGAGAGAGAG
>OU015742.1:12001637-12014824 GCA_907169655.1 Acomys percivali | reverse complement strand
GAGAGAGAGAGAGAGAGAGAGAGAGAGAGAGAGAGAGAGAGAGAGAGTTGAGAGTTTAAAGAAGCCCTGTCAGGTCCCATTGCTAATGCTGCTCGTAGAGCTGTGGGCCCCACCTTTCTGGGACAGACCTGACTTTCTTCAGCTAATCCTTTAGTCAGACCTGTTCACTGGTAGTTGCTCTGGTTTAATTGGTACTCAGAGGCAAATCATTCCTTCTTTAATCTGCCCATGGCTTCTGCTGACCTAGATTTCTTGTTTCTACAACTCCTCTTCCAGCTTTTCCATCAGGGAGGCCACATAGCAGAGCTGAGTAGGGTGTGGTCCAAGGAGGCAGCTGTAACATCTCAAAACCTCCTTAATCCACAAAGAAGTTCCTGACTGGTCTGATTATCTCCAGATCCCCCTCTACAGGGGGCAGATGGAGGCCCAGTTTTCCCATCTCCACTCTAAGGCCTCATAGGTGGGACTCAGCTTGCACTGCTCTCTGCAGCCAGCAGGCCGATTCAAGTGAGCACAGGAGAAAGTCACTTTTCACCTCTGGCTTTGTTTGCTCTGTGTTCCCAAACATGTCAGCGATGAGTCATCCATTCATTCTTTGGTGTGTTCATTCATCTAGAAAGTCTTCACTGAGAGCCAAACACATACTGTCCTTGGTTCAGAGGTGAGAGAGGATGCAACCAAGAACCAGGCAGACAACGCTCCTTCCCTCATTGGATGAGGTTGACCACTTGACTTTTGAAGCAAGCAGCAAGGTTGACTCTTAAATATCTATACACCCCGGATGTTTTCCAGAGTGATCTGGTTGAGTAGGGGCATTTCAGGAATTTGGCAGGAGGAAGAAACTGGGAAGATAGTGGTGGGGCAGACGGTGGCTATTAGCTCCAGGTACTTACGAATGACCAAGAGGAGTTGTAGTCATACAGCACTGTCTAAAAAGATGTGATGGAGTTTTAAATGTTCTTGTAAGTGTCCTTTCAAAAAACTGTAAATACCTACAAGTATCCCTTGGGACAGCTGATTTTTGCACTGTGCCTTTTGGGTTTTGTTCTCTATTTTTAAGAGATTCATACATATATAAAATGTATTTTGATTCCAGTCATCCCACAACCCTCTATTGCCCCCTTCTCTTCCCTCTAACCTATTTCTTCTCAAGTAGTGTTCCACAGACTATACAGTTAGAGAAAATGACAAACATACACACTCCTCCAGCAACCATTGACATCATTAAAGAAACTACAAAGCAGCGGGTGAAATGAATATTACTTTAATTTAATCTCATGTATCAAAAAAAATCATCATTTTAACCTTGTGAAATAAACTTGACAACTTTTTATACTAACTCCATTCCAATTTAGGTGCTAGCTTTTCGTTTGTAGCTGAAAATTGGATGGTTTAACTAGATTTACACACCCAAGTTGTTTCAAACACAATTAGAAATGTTCCAGTGACAATGCTACTATTTTTGAAAAATGAAAGTGAACCATAATAAAAATGTCCTTGCTTGAGTTTTCTTGGGCTACATTTCAAGCATGCCATAGTTACCAGCTATTTGTGCCTACTGTATGCAACACAGTGGATCAGGAGTTTCCAAGGAGTATCTAGGCTGGAGATTTTTCCAAGTATTACATGGGATTTGGCATCAAGAGAGTGAATGAGATCACGTAGGGAGCTATGCACCTCTCTTTGTGCATTTCTGAGATGTTGGCCACTGCTTTGAAGTGGCCCTTAGAGTTGGGCATGTAGTTAATGAGAATATGTCCTGCCACTTTTTCAGATCAGGGCCATTGAGACTGACAACAAGATGTGTACTCGAGGGTCTCTAGATAGTGCTCAGACGTTTGAAATATTCCTCACCCCCTTGGGGTGTGGTCTGAATTCATCTGGCAAAAACCTTACCTGGAGGCCTGGCAAAGATCTCAGTCTCCAGAGGCTCCTTTAGCTCAGATACACCCTGCCTGGGCCGCTAGGGTGGGCATGGCCCTGTCTCAGTACTAGTTCATTGATCTAGACATACAGACTCTCCACTGTTTGCTGCGAAATCTCCGCTCATACCCAGCCTTTCTCTTAAATGAGCTGTGGTGTGCAATCTTTTCATTATGTATTTCTACAAAAAATGGAGCTACATACAGTCATCTTGCCCTTGTGACACCTGATTTTTGCACTGAGCCTTTTTTCCTTTGTTTTTGACAGATTCATACATACATAAAAATATATAAAAATACTAAAAAAAAAAAAATTCTAGTCATCCCACAGCCCTCTTTTCCTCTTTCATTTCCCTCTGACCTATTTCTTTCCACTTACTGTTCCAGAGACTATACAGTTAGAGAAAAAGACACACACACCCCTCCAGCAACCATTGACAGTCACCAGGAAGAGCTGGGGAACTCATGATCTCCTCTTATGTCCATGACAGAAAGTTTGAGAGAGCTGTCTTTTGCAGGCGTCCATAGTTGCTGTGTGTTCATGGTTTCAATGTCCTATCATGAAAGTAGCATTTTATGACAGTTTTTCCCTGTAGTGTAACTTACATTCTTTCTACACTCTCTTCTATGATGTTGGGCCTTGGGTGGGGGGCTGCTTATGATACACATGTCACATTTAACGCTGAGCACTCATTAGCCACTTATTCTCAGTACTCTGATCACATGAGTCTCTGGATTAACCTCATTCTCTGTTAAAAGCTGATTCTGTGTCCCAGGCCTATGAGTGTAGACATAAATATTTAGAAGGCAGTTCAGCATGGTTGTGAAAGGAAACAATGGTAGTCTATATTGCGCCCCCCCACCCCCGCAATCCCTCCTCTGCTGCCAGTTCAAGGCCAGCCTGGTCTTCAAAGCAAGTCCAGGACAGACAAGGCTACCCGAGAAACCCTGTATTGGAAAAAGAAAATGTGCTGATAAAGTAGTAAAGCATAGATAAGAAATAGAGGGTTAGTAGGTAGTCAGACAGAAAACTCAATTTCATGAGTGCTTGCTTCACTCTCTGTCTTGGGAACTTCTCAGATGGGCTCTCTATTCTTAATTCCAGTGTCCTTACTGGCAGGTGAGCCTAAAGTGGGCATAGTTTTGATGGAAAATGGCACACAGTGGTTGTCAGAGGAAACAGCAGCAGCAGCATCTGATGGTGTAGACTCAGGTGTTTTTGCTTCTTTTTGTTCCGCATGTTTTTTTCTCTAACAGCTGTGGTGTGGCTTTGATTAGATACTCCATTGACTCCAGGAGGCAGAGATTCCATAGTTCTTCATGTTCCTTTTGGCAGGCTAGTTTGTGCATGGCTTATTTCCACAGCAGTCCCTCAGTTAAGCTGAGGCCAAGGAGCTACACAGTATCAGGGAGGGCAGACCTCGATTTGCCTGTCACTCCCAAAGCCGAGCGGATGTGAGTGGGAAAGCAAGTATGGAGTGACAGTGTGAGAATGATTACTCTTCCCTTTCTGAAGGCCTGCGGGGATATGGAACACATTAGGATGCTCGGAAGCTGTGAATGCTGCAGGTCATGCCGAGAAGGTGGTGAGAATCCCAAGAGTACAGGCCTCCCTGATTTCAGGGCGAGGTTTGGAATGAGCTGGAGGCCTTGAATGGGAATCTAGGCTGTTGGTGGAGGAGGGGAGCTTTCTTTAATTCTCCTTTGTTCAAGAAAGCTATATTTTCCTCTGGTGGGAGGGTAGGACGCATACATGGCCAAAATTTTATTAACTCTTGCTAACTTTCCAAAGGTGGGGAGGGAAATAGCAACCCCAGAGTCTTACAGTAGCACATTTCTCACAGAGCTCCTAGGGACTTGGGGATACATGATTAGGAAAGCAGATCCAGGCAATCAAACTAAGGAAAGTAATTCTGAATCATAGGGAGATACGTAACAGACACAAATAATTGGAGGTACAGAATACACACGTGTCTTTTAACTGATGGAAGGAAAGCATTCACGGTGTGAACAATAAGTGGAAAAGAGGTCACAGCTTTTCGTGATCCACAGCCCAAGCCAGACACTCATCACTTCCTGCTTCATACAACACCATTGTGTCTTGAGTTGAAGCCAAAGTAAGTACTTAGTTTTATAGCTTTAGGTGTGTAAGCAATATTTATGTAATTTTAGGAAGCATCACTGTCTGTTATCAGTGTCATGCACAGTGTAATTTTAAGAGGACCAAGAGGCATGCAATACAAAACACAGAGTGAGCTCATCTTCGCTACTTTGTGTCAGCAAAAGATGACTGTCCCCTGACTCTTGCTTTTGCTCCAAAAGGTAAAACCTTGTCTGCAGACTTGGTGAGCCAGTGCATGTCCCCTGCTAAAGACATATTAGAAACTCCCTAAAAGCCACTCATCAAGGTGCCTTGTTTCAAAGTCATTCTGATTCTATTAGTGAGATCAAGAGGAGCCAGTGTACCACATCTATAGAAGGATTAGAAGCTGTTGGGCTGAGGTGCTTACCAGATGTTGGAGATGTGATCTGGAATTTACAAATGATGGTAGACATAAAATATAGCTCTGGGAAGGGTGGTGAGGGTAGGCATCAATGAGAATGGCCATGGAACAATGGCTGTGAGGTGAGCAGAGAGCAGGCATACATTTTGTTGAGTAATAGACAATGAGTAGGTAAAGCACTATGGGATACTTTAAATGCACAATAGGACAAGTTGGAGAAAACCCAACATCACTGGAAGAGGAATGGAAGGCCTCATCTTGAGAGAGGAGTGCTTATGACTGGGTGACCATCCTTGGTCATTGGCTTGATCAGCTTTTAAAAGGAGTGTTGTACATTGTGGGAAATAAGATTGTGGGATTGTAATGTGTGTGCTGGTACAAGTTTATAATCTCAGCACTGGGGGGGAGGGGCCTGAAAGAGGAGGGTTGCAGGTTTCAGGCAAGCCTGAGCTGCATGGTGTGACTCTTTCTCAGAAACAGTAAGAACAGCAATGGAAACAATAAAAAATAAGCAGAGAAAACCAATCAAGAAACAAACAAACAACAAACAAACAAACAAAAACAAAACCAACCAACCAAACCAAAACCAGCAAGCAAATATCATTTGTCTGACTGTGGTGATTCAACTGTCCTTAGACCATTGTTGACAACCAATTAATTGAAAATGTATGGTTTCATCTCTGGACTCTTCTGTTTCCTGGGTCAATCTGAAAAGCCTGCACACTGCACTAGACAGCTATGCAAACAACAACAACAACAACAAACTTAAGGAAATACCTTGAGTGCTCATGGATTGAAGCAATTAACATTGATCTGGTGACTTCTCCATTTTGTGAGTAATGATACCTGGTAATGCTTTGCTTTGTCAAGAGAAACAGAGAGGAGACAGAGAGTAGGAAAACGGTGGGAGAAAAGGCCAGGCTAATATTGGGTGCAGCTGGGAGGGACAGTGATGTGAGAGTGTTTGGTTATCTCTGATTGGAAAGATTTGAGCCCATAATAGCGAACTGAACAAGTCACCATCAGAGAAAAGAGGGAAACTGTGGTCAATGAAGGGAAGCTTAGGACGGTGGGAGGCAGGTGAAGGGGTTAACCTGCGCATGTGGTAGGGAACATTTCTTCCAAGATGAGAGAGGAAAGGAAGAAAGTTTGGGTGATGAGCCAAAGAAAACTGAAGGAGTTTTGGAGGAAACTGTGGGCGTTCTCATCAGATGTTCTCAATTTTCCCAGGGAAATAGGTGGAGAGGTCATCTCTGGGAGTGAAGAGGCAGGGAGGAAAACAATTGGGGGGAGAATGAAGACAATGAAGTAGCCTGTGGGGTGATGGATTCCATGGCAGAGAGTAAAGGCCCCATTGGAGATGAAGAGGCTGAGGCAGGCTCCCAGCCCCCTAGCTACCAAGGTCCACTTTGCTTGCTCTTTCTGCCCAGCCTTCATGACTGTGCTGCAGGCAACGGGCAGAACGTTATCTGCTGAAAGGGCACTGAAGAGATTGAAAGGAGGGAAACAGCAAAAGAGAAAAAGGAATTGCTTTGACGTATCCAGTGAGTTATCAGGGCTTGGTATGAGAATAGAGGAAGTTTGATCAACAGTCTGGGGTCAAGTGAATCTGTTTGGGACATATTTTTAGTGTTTTAGAGGAACAGGGAGACACAATTATGTACTGGATTTCTCTGATTCTTCTTGTCACCTCCAAGTGCCTCAGGCCAAAGGTGGTTTGTAGCTCTATCCAGCTACATCATCACATTGTAATTCTGATCAGTGGTGATGTGTGGAGTTTTTCAGGTAACAGGTGTAGTTCAACAATTTGGCAATACTGACTGATGAGGTATTTCTGGTAATAAGTGTATAATTTATGTCATCCCTATAGCAGAATAAAAGCTCTATTGGATTCTTGTTTTTTTTTTTCCAATATCTTTTTATCCTTGATTGTCACCTTTAACTTGTAGAAAGGTCATTACATTTTCTCCAGTTTGGAAAAAGAATGTGTATATCCTGAAATCCAATCTTCCTCTATTAGGCACTGAAAACAGTAATGTCCGTGGGTGTTTGAGAGTTTCTTAGTTGATCAGCCTCTGCTGCAGTGTTTGAAGTGAGTTTTAAAATAAGCAGTGACAATTAGTTTGCTAACTATCCTAGAAAAAAAATCTAAACTGACAATATCATTTGTAGTGCCCAGTGTAAAAGGGGTAGATAGGGCCCTTGTTTAAAAATGACTAGTTATTTCATGCCAGTAAGCCAGATGTGGGGTCTTTAAAGCAAAGTAGCATCTGTGACAGAGGACTGATCTAGTCAGAGGTTCTAAAAGTAATCCCAGGGCAGGAGAAAAGTCCAGAAACTTTCCTTGCTTCTCACTGTGGGATTTGTTTTGAATTCTTGGTTTGAACTATAAGCAAGGCTCATCTTTAAAGTTGAGTCAGCTCAGCATGCCACCATTGTGATCTGTAACCACCCTGGGGCCTTGCATAGGGAGATGGGATGCAGGACAGGGATAGAGTTGGCCTTGTGGATGCATCCCATCAGAATTATAGATAAGCTTCTAGACAAGTACTTTTGTTGTTGTTTCTGCGATATTCACTTATGTAGCCCAGAATACCTTCAAGCTCATGATTTTCCTACCTCAGTCCCCTCATTGCTGAGGTTGCTGGCATGTGTCAACATGCCTGGACTTAAGAAATTTAAAACTTTCCCCCCAAAATTACTTTTTTCAAAATGTCCTATGAGGTATTATCATATTTTTGGACCATAAGACACACCTGACCATAAGACACACCCAGTGTTTAGAGCAGTAAAACAAACAAAAATATTCTGAACCAAATTAGTACTAGTGTAATAAAATATTTATCAAAATACTATAATATTAAACAGTGTTAACTCAACAGGAGGAAAGACTTAGAGACTCAAGCACTTTTCTAGTTTTCTGGAACCCCCCGAGAACCCCCCCAAAACTTATCATTGCTAGTGTCAGAATTTAGGAACTTCAGTTGCTGACAATCACCTGTATCACTTTCTTCGCTTTCTTCATATGTGATATTATCTTCAGTTCCATCTAAGGCATTGCTAACGTCACATGTTTTGCATGATCGTACAACGATTTCCTCTTTCACTGACTGCCATGAAGTTTTTACCCATTCACAACCTTGAGAGACAGCGGGCCTCTTCATTCATCCTGTTGGAGTCAGATCATGATTCCCAGCAGCCACCCACTTGTTCCACTCTTCTCCCTTAAAGACTTTAAGTGGTTTGTTGATTGAAACATCGAGAGCTTGAAACTGACTGGTAAGACAGGAATTATAGCTAGATGAGTCTTCACCTCTTTAAGTCTGTTTTTTTGTTGTTTCGCTAATATGTGCTCTTAATTGGTCAAGCACTAATAAAACAGATTTTTTCAGAAGCCCTTCTGGACATTTGCACCACATTTTTTTCAATCCATCTGTCTTCTCACATATGTAGAATAAAAAGTTCTCTCTTCTCTCATATGCCCAGTAACAATTTCTGCATAGCAATGTGGCCCCACTGGAGTCAAGGAGGGACGAAAAGAGGCTAGAGCTTCCTTATTGCTACCCATTTTACTGCACTCCCCCTGCCCTGCTCCCTGGAGCAAGCTGACATGCACCTGCTTACCAGGCAGGCTACAGTAGGCATCCAAATCAGATCAGCATGATAGTGGGATGAGGTGGGAGCAGGGGGGTGGGCATAGGAGCCATGATACTTCCCATACCTCTTCTTGTTCCCACAGATACACTGAACCCTGTGCGCATTCCTCGGCTGGCACACTGAAGACATCGGTAAGTGACCTCTTTGTTGATGTCTAATGGGCAGCAATTGGGCCATAAGGTATACCCTAATTCCCCCCTCCCCACTTTTGGGGGGCGGGAAGTGCATCTTATGGTCCAAAAAATACAGTGTATATCCTCTGGAGAAGTAAAACCCAGACCTTGTGGTAACCAGTCTTTGGCTAGAATAAGCGTGACATGAGGAGTATGAAAGAAGTTCCTGTGGAAAGGGCCATAAACAGATGTAAGTTCAGCCACTATGACTGAAGACACAGTCTATGCATTTCCTATTTTCAGTTTTGAAGGACAAAATATTCATTTGTCTTGCTCCACATTATGGCGTATGATAGGCAACATTGTAATGCCCCTTTCTCTTGTTTTCAATATTAAAGAATAATTTGGATTCATTATGATAGTGATAGGTTTATGTATGCATCTTCATGTGTAGGCACCACCTGCAGACAATTTCAGGACACTTCTATTTCTTGAGAATGCTCATTTTGACACCATTCCTAGTTGATCGAGAGAAAACAAATGTTCTGAACTCCATTCGGAGGGAGTAATTTCTTCTTTCTATCAAACATCCTCTTTTGTGTCTAGCCTTTTCTGTTCATCCTTGTGTCTGGAGAGATACTCGTGTTTTGAATGCAGCCACAGTTTACTCTTTTGCGTTGTTGAGGACTTTTGTTTGACTTGAGCATGCTTCAGTTTTCTATTCTAGCAGACATCTGGGTCATTCCCATTTGGGGGTTACTATGATTAAGGACAACAGTGAACTTTCTTACACATGTCTTTGCTTGTTTGCTCGGAATCCGAGGGGACTTTATTTGACATAAAATATAATGTGACTTTGGGAATGGCAAACTGAAAAATGAAGAAGGAAAGATGCTAACTTATTTATAATAAATAACAGGAAGATGAGTCATCAAATGAACAAGGAAATAGTTAAACTTGATGAATTCTTTTGTTGCCCACATTTCTGGATTTCTTGTTCTCTGTTATCCAGTATATGTGCCTACTGTGTTCTGAGCCATCAAGAGATGTGGTGGTGGAAGACACATGGTTCAGAGTGCTCATAAAAGCTGCAGGTATAACTGGTGTTAGGTTATCTTGAAATTCTACGCAAAGACCCAAACTGTGGCTTCAGTGGATGATGTGGTTAACATGCACAGTCTCCCAGATTGGGAGGGCTGCAGTAGTCACTCCTCCCTCCCCACCCCACCCCATCCAGAAAACTCTACTTTTTGTCTATTCTATGAAATTTGTGGTAAAGTTATCCTTTCAGATGTGCAAGCAATCATTGACTCATCTCTTTCTCTCGCCTCCATCTGCCAGCAATTCTAGTGGAAGATGTATCTACAAACTCTCGAATCCAGCCATTTTAAACACTGCACATCAGGAGTTGGCCCCAGACTTTTTTGCCCACTAACATTTTAGTCATTTTTAAAAGATGCCCAATGCCCTTTGAAGCATAAACAGGACAATGTTTCTTACCTGTTCAAGAACTCCCAAGCTTAATCTCTTACTGTGGCTTATAAGGATCTATGTGCCCACACTGCTCGCTTTGCTACCAAGGGTCACTTTTCATTAGTTGCTCATTCTGCAGCAGGTTAACTAAGCTTTTTCTGTCTTGCGAGTTCTTGCTTTCTTTGCCAAAAGTGTTACTTTTCCTCAGATATCCATGAGCTTAGTGTTACCTCTTTTAAGTGGGCATGGAATAGTGTTTAATTATTGAAGATTACTTTGAGTATTTTCTCTAAAGAAGTCACTCTTCTTCTTGGGACACTTTGTGGATGTATGTTACATAAAGTGATATGTTTATTTTTCATATCTTTGCAGTATAGGCAATTCCCTTAAAAGTTTTCTTTGTCTTATATCTGCATACTAGCCCAATGGACATGTCCCATGAAAGCCTTCCCTTACCAGGAAACTGGGACCGAGGGGAGGACATCCTATTGGGACTCTAGATGAGAGAACAATGGGTGAATAGCAATGTAGAAGGATCCAGTGGGTTCTAGAAACCTACAAGTAGAACATTATGATAGGCAGATTTGGGTCATGGGGTTCCGCTCAAACTAAGGCCCTAGCCAAGGACAATACAGGCGGAAAAATTTAAACCACTACCCTGATCTAGCCCATGGACAAGACAGTCTCCACACTTGAGTGGAGAGAGGGATTTGACTTTCTCAAGTACTCTGGTGCCTCACATCTGACTATGTCCCCTGTCGGGGGAGACCTAGTGGCACTCAGAGGAAGGACAGCAGGTCACTGAGAAGAGACTTGATACCCTATGAGCATATACAGAGGGAGGTAATCCCTCTGAGGAACAGTCATAGGGGAGGGGAATAAGGGGAAAATGGGAGGGAGGGGAGAATGGGAGGATACAAGGGATGGGATAACCATAGAGATGTAACAAGAATAAATTAATTAAAAAAAAAAGTTTTCTTTGACTACAAAGATAATCAGCATAAAGATGCACAATTTCCCCCAAATTGGGTAAGAGTTGTAAAGAGGTTGCATTTATTCTGTAATACTTATATTGCTTAATAAGTATTTTGGCGGGTTTGGTTGAATCCTAAAACAAAAACAATAACTATAGCTTAATCCAAACATTGGAGAGACAGTGAAGTTGCTTCTAGAAATACTTAACAGTTTTTAAAAACCAGTTTCATAACGTGTAACCTGGAGCAAGTGGAGTACTGACTCTGTTTCAGCTCCCTCACCTATAAGTTAAGGCTCATAATTCCTTTGTATTTGACTCCAAGCTGAGTTCAGGATGAACAGTTGGTATTTAAAGTTTCAGGAGCCATGTTTTATAATGTTATTTTAAGTGTAACATAAAGCTGATATAAACTGTGTAAGGTACAGAACAGTATGAAATTATGGCATTAAGATGTCGGGCTATCAGATGTGTATCGTGGACACTGTTATCTGTGGATGTCTGTGTTGAACATGATTTTCTCCGTAGTAATTACAGAGAGATATATCTGAGAGCAACATGGTTATCACATGAAGTCCAACTCTCCTGGAACCTTCTGCTCCATGCCTCTGGTGTTTGCAAAGTGATCATTAACTTCCAGGTGGCCTCCCATTCTGACTTGGGCAATGGGCCAATTCCTTGATTCTATCTCACAGTGTAACTTCCAAAGTAAATGTCTATTAAGCCTTTGTGTAAACATTCCAGGCTTGTAGCAGAATCAACCAGACATAAATCATATGCAATGAAAGGGGTGCAGGAAAATGTGTAAGTTTGAAAAATGAAAGAATACAGTGCGGTTTCGTTGTGGATCTCTGTCCTCAGTGACCTTGGCAGAGACTCCCTGGTCTGCATCAGAGTTCGTCATCTAGGTAGTGGGATTTTAGAGATTCTAGTGGGCTCTGCCCAAATATAGAGAAAACAAGCTCTCCACAGGAACAGATGTAAAGATGCCTATTTGCAAGTGGGCTTAACTGGCACAGAACATAAAAGCCAGACTGTACTATAGCCTTGTCACTTACTGTATCTTGTCCACATTAAGAGGGTCTGGCTGGAATTCAAAGAGAGATGATGATTGATTCAGTTGTTTTGCATTGGCATTCCTTTCTTCTTTATTTAGAAATGAATAGTGGATAAGAGTTCTTACTCTTATAAACTTATTTTCAAAAAGATTTTTTTCCTTAAAGAAGAAAAGGAAAAAAGATGAAATGGAAGATCTCCCTGGGGAAAGGAGAAGAATGGAAGGAAAGTATTTGATAAAAGTTGAGGACTCCAGTTGCCTGCCCCAAGGCACTCAGGTGTACATTCTGACTTTCAAGTGTAATCTTGTCTTGAACATGGTTCTGCAAAAACTTAAATTTGTTAAGAAATAAGTGCCAGGAATCATCTGTGTGGAACTACTTCTATGCAGTGGGGTCAGTCTATTGGAAGGCAGGTATTTCAAATAGGGCCACAATTTAGAGTAGAGAATTTTTATTTCAGATAACTGCTTCACATGTCTATAAAGGTTAGGTGTAACATGTCACTGCCAGCCCCCTATTAAAAAATATATTGTTTTAAAACTTGTAAAAATCATTTCTTAAATTTGCTTTTTGACTACTGTATGTATGTATGTATGTAGGGCTTCTATTGGTGTGATAAAACACCATGGCCAAAATCATCTTCAAGTGGAAAGGGTTTATTTCACTTTATTGCTTATCAGTCTATCATGCAGGGAAATCAAGGAAGAGACTTAGCATAGGAACTTGGAAGCAGGAAGTAATGCCAAGGCCGTGGGTGAATGCTGATTACTGGCTTGCTTCTCGTGGTTTGTTCTGTCTGCTTTCTTAGAGCATCCCGGATCACCAGCTCAGGTGCTGCTGCCCATAGTGAGCTGGCTACTTCTACATCAATCATCAATCACAGAAATACATCACAGGCTTGCCCACAGGCTAGTCTGGTGAGGGCATTGCCTATTCCCAGATGCCTCTAGTTTGTGTCAAGTTGCCATAAAACTGACCAGCACAATTGATCCCCCTATCAACTTGACACATAAGCAGAACACACTGGGAAACCATAACTTTTTCTTTCTGGTTCACAGCAAGACCTCCAGTTAATATTAGTACCACAATATAAACATTTCAAACATTTATAAGTACCACAGTCTTGAAAAAAATCAAATACTTAAAAAGGTTAGCCCCTTTAATTTAGAATATTTTATTCAGAATCTTTCTAATATTTAAAAGTCTCTAAAATTGTAAAGTTTCACTAAAATTTCGAAGTCTCTTTAAAAGTTCAAACTCTCTTAACTGTGGAGTCCTATAAAGTAAAAATAAATTGAATTTTTCCATATTCTAAGAAGGAAGAACAATCACAATAAACCAAAGCATGACCGAAGTCCAAAATATAAAAGTTCAGTGTCAGCCATGTGGGATTCTCCAGCTTCTATACTCCAAAGAGCTTGCCACAGCACACACACACAAACACACACACACACACACACACACACACACACACACACACACACACA
>OU015742.1:11963047-12001627 GCA_907169655.1 Acomys percivali | reverse complement strand
CACACACACACACACACACACACACACACACACACACACACACACACTCACAGCTTGTCTCCTAGGCTCAAGCTGGCTCCATTCCAAGGTGCCTTCTGTTCCTGATGCTTTTCCCATGGTGCTGGCATTTCCAAAACACTGGGATCTGTACTACAACCGTGCTGCACTTTCTCCAATGGTCTTTCTAAACTTCTTTTCAGGGATCTAACCTTGCCACGATGTATCAAACCTCAGCTGTCCATGACCCCTTTTATGTCTCCAAAATGAGTACCGTCAGGATGACTCTTGTAGTACCCAGTTCAGCTACCAGCATGAGAAGTTGCCTTGGCCTGCTCTGGACCACCGATTCTGTGTGGAGCATTAATTGTCCCAGTGAAGCAAAGATGTCATGTCAGGGCTGCTGATCTCTTGTTAAACATGGATGATTCTTCAGCCCCAGATAACCAGAACTATGGATTTTAAATTAAAAATATCACATAAGTAGTCCAAATAGAGTCTTTGTTTTCCTCTAAAACTTCACTAGCCAGGCCTTCCTCATTTGCATTGCTCACAACAGTTTCTCTGAAGTTCACACAACAGCTCATGAAGCTTTCAACACTCAATGGCTTTTTGGGCCATTGTTCTAAATATTACCACAGTCCTCTTAAAAACACATGATCAGATCTGTCACAGGAAGAATTCTGCTCACTGGCTTGCTCTTCATGGCTTTCCTATAGCTCCCAGAACTACCTACCCAGGAATAACAATTCCAACACTGAGCTGGACCCTTCTACATTGATCATCAATCAATCAATCAATCAATCAATCAATCATCAAAAAAAAAAAAAAAGTACCACAGTCTTGATTACAAGCCAGTCTGGTTAGTGGCGTATTCTCAGTTGAGGGTCCCTCTTCACAATGACCATAACTTATATCATGTTGGCATAAAACTAGCCAGCACATACAGAATATATTACTATTACCATCGCCTTCACCCTCACTTAACTACTTCCCACTTCGATTTCCCCTCCTCTTCCTTAAAAATCTCTTTCCTATATTTATGCATTTTTGTTTCGTTTTGTGACCCATTGAATTTGACTAGGACTGTCCGTGTGACTGTGAGTTTGGAAGTGACCATTGGAGCATTGTGGGTTCATCAGTGGGTATACAACTGAAGAGAATGTTTGCATCTTTCCCAGAATCCAACAACAGCCCATAGTTCAGCAGAAGTGAATAGGGCCACATGGCTCCTTTCTGAATTGATATTGATGGTTGACAGGTCTAGTTTGTGCAGGTCTGTTGGAGGCATCTTCTGTTTCTGTAAGGTTATTATTGGATTGGCTATGTCATATTCCAAAGATTGTTTGCCAGCCCTCCTCTCTATTTTCTAACTCTGGTATTCTTTTTGGTTTCCCTCTACCATATTATTCCTGAGTCTTAAAGAATGTGCCTTGAATGTCCTTTTTAGGGCTAAGTACTATACTCTCACTTATTGTTAGGATGGTGAACAATTTATATCTCTGCATTCACTGCCCCACTTTGCAAAGAGATGCTTCTCTGATTAAGACTAACAGCAATGTTTGCCTATGAACATAAACACAAGTCTTTTGAAGACATTTTGGCACAGTGGTACAACTGTTATGGGGGCAATGAAGTACTTTCCAAATGGTTTTCAGGTATATACCACAAAAAGAATTTCATGCTTGGTACTATAAATATGGAAAAAACATTGCTGAGGAAGTGTTCTGCCTTAGGGGAAAATGTACTATTATAGTTTAGCTAGATTATTTTATTTTATCCATAAAATTATGTTGTCAAATTTGCTTTTAATTTCTTTTTCAAAAACAATATGTAACAATGCTCACTAGAAGGGATTTAGGTAGTATATAAGGTTGTAGAAAAGTTTGATACAGTGCCCTTGCCCACAAGTTGATTTTCTCTGGCTAGGCTCATTTACATGAATCTTGAGATTGTCATAGATAAAAAAACAAAACAAACCTGAACTACACATGTATTTGTATACACTGCTGACCTGCTTTTATTCCTTTAGCTACACTGAGGCCACTTGAACCTGAGTGTAGTATGTGCTGCTTATATTCTGTATCCCTATGTGTTTACACTTGTAAGCATATGGTCCAGTAAGGATGTGCCTCCTATGGGTGGTCCACAAGTCACTGCCATTGAGTCATTTCCCAGGAGAAGCTATCAATAATGAAGAGTGAAGTTGGTAGATAAACTCCTTTTAGTGGATACATTCAGAGGACCATTCTGAAATGTCTAGTGAGTTCTTCAATCATTCAGGGGGTACCTTCATCCTATAAACCTTTGTCCACAGTAGTCTGCTATTCACAGATGTAGCTTTAATGGCTTTAGTTTCTTTTCTAGCTCCTTCAGTCTCCTCACAGACTGCTTTTACCAGAACCCTTGTCTCAGGGTCGGCTATAGAAGAAGCCTACTTAGCCCTGGCTTCTTTAAAAAAAAAAATTCTTAGCCTTAAAATAAAATACATTGATCTTTTATTTTCCTATTTCCAATGTTGGAATGATAATTTGTCTAACACTTGCTATGTACTGGATGTGGTTCTATATACAGTATACGTACAATATGTGCTATATGAAGTGTGTGTGTGTGTGGGGGGGTGGGTGTTTACATGGAGATGTATGAGATAAACACAAAATCACTACAAGTAATAGACATGAAAGGGGAGGCAGGATAGAGGCACATAATTTGTTCAATTCAAAGGTCAGTACATTTTAAAAACAGGATTTACTCAGGGATCTAGAGCCAGTATTCCCTAACTGTAAAGCCAGGCTTTTATTTTGGGAATCAAATAAAATAATGAATATACGAGTGATTTTTAAAAAGAAATCCAATCTATTTAAATGAGAGGGATAACTGCACTGAAAACCTCAGCCTTGCAGTTTCATGACTTTTGCATTGTGAGAAAATTTTTAGCAAAAATAGAAATTGGGTCCACATTCATTATAGTCACTGAGAGGCCCTTTCTGTGAGCTGGTTTGGTCTAAGAGAGCCTGTGTTCCATTCTCCAATTGCTGCTTCCTTTATAGAATCACCAGGAAGTGGTTCATGGTCAAGGATTTGGGAAGTTTCAGTAGCTGGACTCTAAGAGGCACCAGGGCAGCTGATACACTAGGACGCTATTAAGAATCAGATCACCACCAAAGCACAGTCTTGCCACAAATATGCTTGCTCTGGGTGTGTGCTTTCTCCAGTGTAAGTGCCAAAAATGCTGACATTCAGGGGAAAGGTGGGGGAAAAGTAGAGCTACTTCCTCTGTCTGCTTTACTCTTGAGAAGGGAGGTAGAAAAATCAACACGGAGTGTTCCTGTCTTCTCTTGGGGCCTTTCAGGGACCTCCAAGCTGAACAGGGTCATTGAACTTTGCATTGATGAGGGATGACTGGCCAGAAGGTGAAAAGCCTTGTAGTGGAACCTTGTGAAGGGTTCACAGCACTGTCAGGCATAACTGAGAAAGATGAGGTGGGAAAAGTTCTCAGCCCCACAGCAAAAGGCTTTCCTGGTCCTGGTCCTTGCCAGAGTAGCTCTGGTATAAGCAACTGGCAGGGAGTTCCTGAGCAAAATGGGATGTACTCTCATTTTCCTAATTGCCATCCACAGGTTGTTTCTAAAGGGGACCTGGGGTTCTTGTGAGTTGGCAAACCAAGTGGTAGTAATGAGATCCACACTGAACCTGGGGATAAATGGATGGGCACAGTAGATGATGGAGTTAACCTTAGTTCACTTGGTGCTCCAGTGAACTGTCTCAGGGTCTGGAACACTGCCACCCTCCTCCTGCAGATGGAGGGATAAACATCATCAGTACACACTGATAAGTGTTTGTTTTCCTTAGGCATTAAGGCTAAGAAAAATAAAGTGGGGAGGGCATCAAGCCTTGGGGTAAGCCTTTAAAAGGTTTCCTTCTTTGATCCTTTTATGGCTGTCTATTTATAATGGTAACAATCACAGCAGAGAGAAAAAGACTTCAGTCGCTCCTCGGATCATTTCATCAAAATTACAAGTAAGTTCTCTTTACTTACGAGTGAGAAGCATTATGTTTTATTATTCCCTGAAAGCCAGGAGGGGAAATTGTGTACAGAAACCAAGGTGTTATTGTGGCCAGTTGCCTTTTCTGAATGCCTGGGAAGGATCATCCCGAAGGATGTTCCAGATAACCCTGTCCGCAGGCAGTTTGCAGAGGGAAGAGACCTTTCTGAAGACCATTAAAGATGATTCATTACCGCAGGCCATACACATGCTGTGCTTTATTACCGAAACACGTAAATCACCCGCTGAAAAGCAAATGTGTGTGCCACACTGTTTGGGGCTCTGGAAAGCCCATGGAGGTACAAAGTGTGATTATTTTTTCTAAAGGAGAGTCAAATTTAATTAGAGAGACAGATTACAATGCATACAGTGGTTACAGAGCCACAGGCCTTAATGATTAAGTGTTGAGTTGTGAATTACAGGTTTTTTTTTTTTTTTTTTTAGGCTCACATTATCTGAGTTCTAAGAGGTGTCACTGAAGAGGCAGAGCTGAGTCATGTTTGTCTTCATGTATTACTGACACTGGAACCCAGAGCTCCTTAAAGTCATCTATTGCAGAGCTATGTCCGCAGAAGGATTTGTCCATCTAGAACAGGTGGGAAAGATGTTAGGTCATTCCCACTGTGGAGAATGGAATACACAGGGACACGGAGGTGTGCATTCATACCTCCACGTGACACCTAGGAACAGCACTGCCTGGGCTTGATTTGGGAAGTTTGAACAAGTCGTGATGCACAATAAAATGACAGATGAGAAGGAGAGGCTTCTCTCAAATGCACACATGTCTTAGCTTTTATGGTAAATGTACAGTAAATGTTCCTATTTTGTCCATTTGCTAATTGGACGATTTTAGAAGAATTTTATATGCCTATAGTATACTGTACTGGGATACATAGTCTGTCTTGGTTTTTGTTTCTTTAGAAGTAGGCTTCAATACTATACAAATTTGATACATTGATTATTTGGGAATAATCCTTAGAAACTGTGACAGGAAGCAGAAAACCCAGACAGAGATAAAGGAAGGCAACCAGGATGACCAGGATATGTGTTTAAGTGGGCAAGTGGAGTGTCATATCACTCTTGAGCTCTGGAAATCACTGGGAAGGGTTCTGCACAGTAGACCTCACTTCTGTTCAAGAATGTGTGCTACTTCCATTAATTATTGGGTGAAGACTCTGTGTGTGTGTGTGTTTACACATGTGCATGTGAACTAGTATGTGGAGGCCAGAGGGGCCAATATTCCCCTGCGGTCATTCCTCAGGCGCTATCTGCCTCGTCTTTTGAGGCCGGATCTCTCATAGGCCTGCATGGAACTCACCAGGAGGGCACAAGGTAAGCTAGGCTGGGTGACCATTGGGTCCCAGGGAATCACCTATCTTTGCCTTTCCAGGGCTGTGATGACACAAGATTAACTCAGATACTCATGTTCACACAGCAAGCACTTGGCTGACTGAGCTATCTCCCTTGCTCCTGGGAACTGCTTCTATGGCACTAACTTCTTAATACTCTGGTTGCAGAAAAGAAGCCCAAAACCATCCAGGTGTTCTGTAAGGAAACATCCTATGTCAGTATCTTTAGGCACAAGGTCTCAGCTTGTGTTTCAGAAGCTCTTGTGACAACTGAAGTCCTGGAAGACCATTTTTTCATGGTCCTGTCTTTCCACTAGTATCAAGTAACTGTTTTCTTCATGTGAGGAGGAGGCAAGAGAAGTGATACTCAAGCTCCCCCAGTATTATAGTGATGTAGTAGCTATCCATCCCTCTACCTCTTCTATCCATCTGTCCTTCTCTCCTTCCATTCATATTCTTGGGAGATGTTTCTTTTTTGTTTTGTTTCATAGTTTTTCTTTTCCTTCTGTTGGACTTGCACTCAAGACTTCACACATGCTAGGTAAGCCAGTTCCACAGACTGGCATGCCAGGGGATTGTTCCCAAGCCAAGTGCAACTGCTGCCAATCCAACTTCCCAGGAAACAGAGAACAATCTCTTTCTATTTCAAACATTCATGAGAGAGTATTTATCCTCCTCTAATGAAGGTGCATATCCAGGTGTTACAGAACAGCAGCCCCTCCCCCAGCCTCAGTGTCCTTCTTCCTTATCTACCTGGTACTGTCCTGCTTCTTAAGTAGTAAGTTTGAAACAAAAATATATTGGCATGACTGAAAAATTCTGGGAATCAAGAACAGCATTGTGTATAGATATAAAGAGCTGGATAATATCATTGACAATGTAAAATACTAAAAATAAAAGGGTAGAAAGTGATTTATAATGGGAAAGGAGGAAGTCAAATTATTCCTATTTGCAGATGATATGATAGTACACATAAGTGACCCCCACATTCCACCGGAGAACTCCTACAGCTGATCAACATCTTCAGCAAAATGGCTGGATACAAAATTAACTCAAAAAATTCAGCAGCCTTCCTATATAAAAATGACAATTATGCAAAGGAAGAAATTAGGAAATTGTACCCTTCACGATAGCCACAAGAAATATAAAATATCTAGGAATAACACTAACAAAGCAAGTGAAGGACTTGTTTGAAAAAACTTCAAATCTCTGAAGAAAGAGATTGAAGATGACATCAGAAGATGAAAAGATTGCCCTTGTTCATGGATTGGGAGAATTAATATAGTAAAAGTGGCCATCTTACCAAAAGCAATTTACAGATTCAATGCAATCCTCATCAAAATACCTACACAATTTTTAAAAGACATTGAAAGATTAATTCTCAACTTCGTATGGAAAAACAAAAAACCCAGAATAGCCAAAAAAAATCCTATACAATAAAAGATCCTCTGGAGGAATCTCCATACCTGATCTCAAGCTATACTATAGAGCAACAGTAATTAAAACAGCATGGTACTGGCACAGAAGTAGGCTGGTTGATCAATGGAATCAAATAAAAGACCAAGAAATGAATCCACACACATATGGTCTATTCAATAGGAAAAGGATAGCATCTTCAACAAATGGTGCTGGTCTAACTAGATGTCTACATGTAGAAAAATGCAATTGGACCCATATTTATTACCATGCACAAAGCTCGAGTTCAAGTGCATTAAAGACCTCAACATAAAACCAGAGGCACTAAATTGGTTAGAAGAAAAAGTGGGGAAGAGCCTGAAACATATTGGCACAAGAAACAACTTCCTGAACAGAACACCAACAGCCCAGATCTTAAGGTCAACAATTAATAAATGGTACCTCATGAGGCTAAGAAGCTTCTGTAAGGTGGAAGACACTGTCAAGAGAACAAAGGGACAGCCTACAGATTGGGAAAAGGTCTTCACCAACCCTACATCTGACAAAGGTCTAATATCCAAAATATATAAAGAACTCAAGAAATTAAACACCACCAAAACAAATAATCTAATTGAGAAATGGGGCTCAGAACTAAAGAGAATTCTCAACAGAGGAATATCGAATGGCTGAGAAACACTTAAAGAAATGCTCAATGTTTTTAATTATCAGAGAAATGCAAATCAAAACAACTCTGAGATTCCATCTTACACCCATCAGAATGGCTAAGATCAAAATCTCAAGTGACACCACATGCTGGCGAGGATGTGGAGAAAGAGGAACACTCTTTCATAGCTGGTGGGAATGCAAACTTGTACAACCACTTTGGAAACCTATCTGGCACTTTCTCAGAAAACTAAGAATAGGGCTTCCTCAAGACCCTGGTATTCCACTCCTTGGAATATACCCAGAAGATGCTCCAGCACACAACAAGGACATATGCTCAGCCATGTTCATAGCAGACTTATTTATAATAGCCAGAACCTGGAAATAGCCGAAATGTCCCTCAGTTGAAGAATGGATAAAGAAACTGTGATACGTTTACACCATGGAATTATACTTAGCTATTAAAAACAAGGAAATCCTGAAAATTGTGGACAAATGGATTGAACTAGAAATGATCATAATGAGTGAGTTAACCCAGAAGCAGAAAGAGTCAAATGGTATATACTCACTTATATCTGGACACTAGCCCAAGAGGCATGTCGCATGAAAGTCTTCACTTAACAGGAGATTGGGATAGATGTGAGGACATCCTATTGGTACTCTAGGTAAGAGAAATATAAGAGAATGGGGAAATAGAAGGATCCAGAGGGTCCTAGAATCCTATAAAAAGAACAATATGACGGGTGGATCTGGACCCAGGGGTGTCTGCTCAAGCTACTGCACCAACCTAGGACAATACAGGCAGGAAACATGGAAGCCCTACTTGGATCTACCCAATGGACAGGACATTTTCCACAGTTCTGTGGAGAGCAGGAACTGACTCTGACATGAACTCTGGTGCCCCATATTTGACCGCTTCCCCTTGGTGGGAGGCCTGGTAGCACTCAGAAAGAATAAGCAGGCTGCCAAGATGAGACTTGATAGCCTATAACCAAATTGGGACACTGTGCTTCCCATGGTCCCAGGGTTCTTCATTGCATCTGCACTGTTGTAGAAATAGAAATTTCACCATATCTTTAATTAACCTGCTATGGGTATAAATTTTACTTGCTAATGTCACACATAAATGCTGATGGCAGCTGTCAGAATGGACAAGCTCACTTCTTGGTGTGTGTGTGTGTGTATGTGTGTGTGTGTGTGTGAGTGAGTGAGAGAGGGGGGGAAGTATGTGTGTTTATAATTCAAAACATCATGCCAATCACTATATATATGATAACGTTTTTAAAAATTTAAATGTATTTGCATATGATGGTACATACAACACTGCACCTGGGAGACTGAGGCAGAAGACTGCTGCATTTGAGGCAGCTTGTGCTACTTAATAATATCTGGTCTCAATATGACCAGAGAAAAGCAGTGATTGGTGGCACAGATGAATTACACAAAATTCCACCATTATGCCCTTAAAAGTTTGTGGAAACAAAGCCATCCTCTTTCCCTTAGAAAGCGGTGTGTGTCTTCTTTGAAGATACCTTGGCAGATCTCAGAGAATGTGACAAAGACCTTATAGCCTGAAAAGTTTGAAAAGTTAAACATATTTAACTTCATACCATTTTCAGAAAAACGACTGAGCTCTGACTCCTGTTTGAGTTGGCAGTTGTCTGTAAATGTTACATAAAAGTTAAGAGCAGATACTGTAGGTATGCTTTCATGAATGCATAAATATAAATGGACAAGTGTCTATAAGCTCATCACTAAATTGCCACGTGCACACCACACACACACACACACACACACACACACACACACACACACACAAACACACACACATGCCTGGAGATAAAACTCAGGAGTTCATGCAAGCTAAGCAGATACTTAAGTAATTATCAAGACATTGATGATGTAGAATTTATCAAGAAAGGACTCACCATGCCATTTCAGTCACTAACATGGTGAAACACTTTAACATTAAAAAGACTGTGAAAATAGTTGGAACAAAATGAAATAATTTTGAAAATACATTAAGTGAAAGAAGCAAGGTAGGCTGGTAACTATCAGGATGGATACTACTGTCTAGGTAAACAATTAGAGGAAAGAATGCCTGTGTGTACTGATGCATATGTTTGCATCTGTATACACACATTTTATCACAGATATTCCATCAGTAAATATTATGCAAAGAAAATGAACTGTATTCTTGGTGTAAAGCTTGCTGTATGCAAATGCCTGAGTTTCAGTTGTAGAATTCTCCAAATAAGAATGAAATACACTTTCAGAGCCTCTGGAAGGGTACCCGACAGAAAACAGATCTGGAAGAAGGGGTGGAGAATACCAGTCAGAATTCACGCATCTGTTTTTGGAACTAGCAGGACGTAGATACTTGACATTGGCTTCCTTAGGAGAAAGCACATAGCGCTCTTTATAGGAGTAGAATTAATAATGTGATTGTTAAAAGAAGGGGCTTTACTCTTACATTCTAATCATGTGAGTTTCATTGACTTTAAAGTGATAATATGAGGACAAATGTGGTGCCAGGATAGGCTAAGGAGAAATATCCATATACCACCTTTATGAACACTGCTTTGTTCTTGTTGTCATTATGTTCTATCCTTTAAAAAAAAAAAGTTCTGGAGCAGCTGAGACAACAAGCCAGGGTGGTCCAGGGAAGGGAGTGCAGACACCTGGACTCTCCTGCTTCCCCTCAGTTAGACTTGCCTGGAAGTTAGGGCTGTCTACAAACCTTCGCACTCCTTCAGTTTCCTGTCCCCAACAAGGAACTGACCGTGCTTGAGCAGGATGTTATGATGTCATGGGAGGGTTTATATGTATTATACATATGTATGTATATGCTTTGGGATTTTGGGATTTGATTAGATAGCTGTTGTCTGTTAAGTGCATGTGTGTGTGTGTGCTCAAATGTGTGTGTCTAACTTCAGAATCTCTCTTTCAGCCATCCACTCAGAACTTTCTAGCATGTGCCTTGGTGCACCTTCACTCTGAGAGTCCACAGGCAGCATTGGGAGCTGAGGGGGAAGAAATCAGCCAATTATTCAAGGGGAGGAGGTCTCCATCAGTCACAGTCATAGGGAAGGGGAATGAGGTGAAAGTGGGAGGGAGGGAGGGAGGAATGGGAGGATGCACGGGATGGGATAGCAATTGAAATGTAATATGAATGATTTTATTTTTCAATTAAAAAACATTTTAAAAATACAGAAATTTAAATCACTGTCATTTCCTGATAAATAGGTATTTTCATTATTTAGAAGCATGATAGCATGATTTCCCCAAAAACGCTCCTTTTCTTAATGTTTATTTTGTGTATTTTATAATAAAAACTACTTTATCCGTGAAAAAAAAAAAAGAACACCATTTTTCCAAGTGAAACCCTGAGAAGCCACATGACTTGTCTCGGACAGTTCTTTCCAAGTTTTGAGGTACACAGGAGTCATGGGAGGGTAGTGTTAACATGTGGGCCTGATTCCACAGGTGAGGACAGGCTTGATAGTTTGTATTTCTAACAGGCTCCAAGGAGATGCCAGTGCTATTGTTACACAGATTGCCCTTGGTACAGCAGGTATGGGACACAGGGACACACATCTTCTTTGAGGCTGAACTGCCTCCCTTAAGCTCCTAGTTTCTGTGCACTTTTTTGCAGAGGACCTAATTAGGGACGTCATTTCTGAAATGCCAAAAATGATGAGAATCACATGGGGAAACTGGAAAAATTGGGGTTTCTGGAACTTTTCCTTGGAGTTTCCAATTAGTTGATATGAGAATTAATATTTTAATATATCTTAAATATTTCAATTTGGTCATTTAATTTATTCTATTTATGTCTGATCTTCTGAAATCATTGCTAAGTACTTTAGGGATATTGAAATAGATGTCTTATGATCTGAGTCTTACCCTTTATTTAAATTGTTTCCTTAGTGCCTGTTGATTTATATTTCTTATTACTTCCAAAGCCACTAAGATCAGATTCCTGAAGAACAATTAAGACCCTCCCATCATTAATATGTTAATGTTCAGAGCCTGGGTATGAGCAGTTAGGGAATATGTATATATACATATATGCATACTTAAATATATATGTGTATATTATAATATATATATATTATATATGTGTATGTATATACACACACACTCATATACTATGGACATCAAGTATACTATAAAAACATTTTGTAGAAAGGGACATACTACTATCTATTTCTACTTTTTTTCTTGTGTATTTGAATTAAGAAAACTGTAAGGCCATTTTCTAGTGAATGATACCTATACTTTATCCCCGATACTTATATTACAAGGACTATTTAGTTATGATAACTTCATAATGATTTGGTCTTGAGGTTCTGCTTTTATTTTGTGTTTATTTTTAGATTTGTGATAAGCAAGCAGCTGTCACATCTGCTTTCATTATCAACAACTCCTTCTGTTTTACTTTATTTTTCTTATTTTATTTTGATTGGGGGAGTCATCCAAAGGCATCTGGTGGAGAAGGACCATAATAGGCAGTGAGCTTGCACACATGGGGACAAAAGTCTACCTTTGGGATTTTCTCTCAATCCTTTTTACACTCCTACTCCCTCCCCTCCCGATACCCACAACATGGGCCAACTAATCCATCTCCCAATCACAGGTCAGGGACTTGCCTTTCCAAGCTGCTGCTCCTGTACTTTGTCCTGGCATCTCACCTCCAGCAACAAGAGGCTCTTTCATATTTATCAGCAATTAATTGCAATCACTGCTGCTTTATGACCTCACAAAGGTCCTCATCTTGAAGGTTCAGTCATTGTTTCCTGCTGTGTGGTGGAGCTTGGTGATCACCATCTTTTCCCACCATTCAATTCACAGAGGTGCTAGCTCAGATGAATTTTCCAGCCTGCAATTGGGTGAGGCAGTGGCTCAATCACGTGAGTCAAGTTTTGACATTTAATGGGACATGAATTATCTTTGAACAATGTATTCTCCTGACTCTAGCTTACTGTGGGCAACTGGGAACATGCTTCCCTGCATAATGACATCTCTGTAATGGAAAGAAAGGATGATTATTCAGAGGCATTGGCATCTAGGGGAACATTTTGAAAGCATCAGACCTTGGCTTGCTGTCACCTTTATTCTAACCCATTGATGGTCCAATATGTATCCCATAACAGTGATGGTGACATAGGAAATATACAATGGTACCAACATGCTAGGAAGTGGCCTCTTCTCTTTACTTTGGATATGGTATATCATGCCTTTTTTGAGACTCTGGAAGGGTATTAAAGCTTGCATAATGGGCCACTCTTTATATCTGTCAGACAAAATGATTTGGTAACCTTCCAAGCACAAATAAAAATGTTCAAATATCAGATGAAACAAGTTTCAGTGGTTAAGTCACTTGAAATAACCATCCCTTGAAAAGGGAACTATTGCCATGAGTGAGAAGGCAATCTCTTCTTTTGGCAGCGAGTGGAAGCAATGATCTTAGACTCATGGTTTTCTTGGCGTCCACTTCAGCAGTCTCCATACCATTTTCTTTAGCTATTATTTATTTACATATATTTACCTCATATCCAAATAGACTCCATTTTCATCAAATGTTGAAAGGCACATCCTTATGTCTTATGTTTTTTCCTGTTTATATTCAGCAGGGAACATAGTTGCTGGCATATGGTAGAAATAGCAATATACAATCAGTTACTGCCTTGATACTGTTGATATAGCTGAAGTCAAGGGACCCTGGACTGTGTTCCAGTTATCAGTCCTGATGTATTACATAGTACCCCACTTAGTTCCCGCTGTGCACTCACTATATGTATATTATTATGCCTTTTTGGAGTGTGGAAGGACCACTTAAACTTGCAGAGTAGCAAGAGCAAAGACACAACTAGAACCCTAGTTTTTGGCAAGTGTTTTTCTGCACCATGTGGTGGTGTGATTACACCACTGCTTTTAAGCTTTGATATGGCTCTGATGGGCCTTCCTTAGGTTAAGATAGATTCTGACCATCTGGGTCTAGCCTCAGACCCCTACAGATAAAGAAGACATGTAAAGATAGCCTGATGTGAACCAAAAGATGCTATAAAGGTGCACTAATATTATTGACTTTTTAATTTTTAAAATTTTTTTTAAATTATTGACTTTTTTTGGATTTTATGCCATTTTGCATGTGTTTCTATTTTCTCTAAGTCAATGTTAGATATATTTTTAAATATTTGAGCAAAATTGTTCCCATCATGGCCATATTGTATCCTTATATATCTTCTTAAAAGAATTACCTATTTGTCATTCTTGGACAATTTTGTGTATGTATATACAGTAATTTGGTCATTTTCACTCCTTTATATCTTTTGTCATTCCTCCTCTTGCCTTTTTCTTCACAACAAGCTCACTTGTGTTTTCTTTTTATTATTATTATTCATCCTTAATCTGTTGATTTTATTAGAACTGCTTGTGACCTAGTCATATTCCTTTTTAATTCACTTAATAACCAATTGGAGTTGGCATATATATATATATGTGTGTGTGTGTGTGTGTGTGTAATATATATATATATATATATATATTATATATATCCAGCAAACCTCTGATTTAGTTATTTTGTTACCAACACATATTTGTCTGCAAAATAAAACACAAGATACATGTTTTTTGAATTGTTTGAAGCTTCAGGTCCTGCCTTAGAGTTAAGCTTTGGTCATTTTCTTAGCTTGATATTGTTGTAACTGGAATAGAACTCCAAAGACTTTTGCTTCATTTAGATAGTCATATTCTACATGTGAATAGCATATGGAAAGCCCAGTGACACATTTACTTCATTTTTGTATAAGTGAAATAGAGAGGACTCAAATATCTTCAAACTATTAGCTATGTATGGGAGACAAGACATGCTTTAGGGTGAAAATACAGCTGATAGGATCCAACATGTATATTTCAAGATATTTGTTAGTAGTTTGTTTATAAAGTTTCTCCAATTTTCTATTATTCTTTGCATCTTGCCATGGACCGTGTAGCCTGCAGATGATTCTGAGAGGCAGACCCTATTTCCTTCCCTACTCTGAGTCTATGCTTCCCTTGTGCCTTAATTTGCTTAGTAGAAGAAATATGCTGCATCTATTCTGAGCCTACATGTGAGAGGCATCCTGTCTGATCACTTGGGCCACTTTCACATCAGCAAACTTGGAATGTGATTTTGTATAATGTGCAAGAAAATGGCATCATTTCAACAGAGAGCATTCCAGACAAGCCAGGCCTCATCCAGTTCAACAGGCTCCTACGCCTGGATCAGTGAGCCTAGCTAAATATATAAGCCTAGCATGGCTCAGCTAGGTTACGCACAGGTAACCTAGACACTCATTAACAGATGACCTTGTGTTAAACCATTATATTTTGGAATTGTTTATCATACAGCAAATGCCGATTGTACACATTCTTCTTTCAAGAATAACTTCATGCATAATTTATATAGTACAGAGAAAGACCTGGGCAATGCGTTTGACATATAGTGGATACGTAATAAGTACTGATATTTGTCTTTCTACCGTTTGCTTCAAGATTGGAATTCATTGGTCCTAGCCACATTATACCAAGACACATGTTTAGGGAACTCAGAACCGTGAGAAGACACGGGAAGTAACTTCTCTTAGCAGCCTCTAGGGCAGGAAATTGGTATTTATTTCTTGCCTTCTCAAACAATAATGCTCAGAGTTCCTTGATTGCTCGAAAAGACTTGAAACATTTACACATGCTACTGAATTCCTAACAAGTAAATGTTATTGATTCACATTTATAGTTTTTCTTCAGACAGTATTTGTAAAAAAATATATATATATAGATAGTACTAATAGGGAGATTAAATATTCTGAGTCTGCGCCTCCTGATGAAAGTCACTGACCCTTTCTGGGCCTCAGTTTCCTCATCTTTAAGCCAGGAAAGTTGGACTTTCCAACATGGCTCCTCACTCCAGCCATCTATCACTCCCCTGGAAGGGTTGAAATGAAGCTGAGAATACAACCTCTACAGCCTAGTGGCTCACTCTGAAATAAAACTCTGATGCTGCTTTGTGCTTCAACTTGTTTTGTGAAAAGAGGGCTGCTTCAGGGTGAGGTTCTGAGGTTCATATATATATACCTCATGCAACCATGGAACTGCTTAGAACAGTGCCTGGTCTGTGGAAAGTGTTAACAAATATTAGATCCAGTTTCATTTGGCATGGTCATCTCTTATGCAATGGCACTTTCATGGGATTTAAATGATGAAAGTTCAAATGGTGAACATCAACTCACTGGGGAACACTCCAATATGTTTTGAAATTCACACACATAGCCCCCCCGCCTCTCTCTCTCTCACACACACAAGAATCAACCATCCTCATGTGTTTTTAATCCATAATTTGGTTTCTTTTTTTCTCACATACTTTGGTGGGTTGTCTTATAAAAGAAACTTAATATTTTAGCTCTGACCTTATGCTTATTTCTCATCAACACATACCCTTTGTCAATAAAAAAGCAGTTAATGAAGTATTAAGAAAATAGGCTTCTCTGTAGCTGGAGAGATGGTTCAGAGGTCAGAGCACTTGATATTTTTTTAGGGGACCCGAATTTAGTTCCCAGTCCTCACATGGTAGCCCACAGCCACCTGTAAATCCAGGTGCAGGGCATCCAACAACAGCCTCTTCTTACTTCTATGCACGCAGCAGGCATGCACAGGGTTCACATATCCATGAAAGGAAAATGCTCATAAACATAAAGAATATACATAAACAAAGAACATAAAAAGAAAATGTGCCCTAGCCTGACTCTGCTGTTTTTATATTATGGTAATAGGTAATAAATCAATAATAGTAATAAGACGTCATAATTAATATCTAAGTATGATACATTTAGAAAAGTACCTGGCACATACTAGGTTCTTCAGAAACAGTCTGAATTAGTGTGTACTCTATTACTTTACAAACAGAATGGCCTTTAAAAGAAAAAGCATTAGGAGCCCAAACACTGCCTTTAGGAAAATGTGTGGGGATGACTTAGGCAGGTAAGTGTAGGGATGCTATTGTCAACTTGCCAGATTCTCTTTACAAACTGGGGTTCCATATCCTACATGCTAGGGGAATTGTCTGTTAATGCCTTATAGCTGCCTCTTCCTTTGAGGAACTGCCCTTGCCCAAACGGGAGTGCCTAGGCTGGAATTGCCTGGCAAGTTTTGGAATGTTTCTGACGCTGGAAGTGACCCATAGCCAATGATTTAACTGATCCAAGGGTACAAAGGGACCCTTTCCCTCAAAAAGGCAGAGGTGAGGGAGCAACTCTGTGGTGTAATCCATGCTCCAGAGCTCCCTGTGCAATCTGACCGAGGCTAGATGCCAGCAGAGACACACCCTTACCCTCCTCTTTTTCCTCTCCCATTCTCATTATCAACAAATGACTTTTTAGCTAGACATGGGGGTACATATCTGTAATTTCAGTACTCAGACCAGGAGGATGAAAAGTTGAAGGTTACCCTCAGCTACATAGCATGATCTTGTCCCAAAACAAGCAAACGAACAACCAACCAACCAACCAACCAACCAACCAACCAACCAACCAAGTGAATCTTCATCCTGGGATCTACTTTGATCCCCATTCTTTAGATAGAATGAGAAGAACTGATTTGTGAACAGTTCTATAATGGTTGGCACGTTGCCCTTGGAATTGTCAAGAGGGCAAATAACATGGGTAGATGTAGTTTTTATTTCATCTAAGTTTTTGCTTGGAGAAAGAAGCTGGAGTTTGCTGGAGGAACAGGATGGGGAGTTGTGATAAACAAAAGACTGAAAGTACTGCCATTTAGGAACCAGAGACTTGATGTCTGTGTGCGAAACAAGTATAGACCTCTGGTGAAATACAAACCCTACACACCGATTTTGATGGACCGTGTGACAGGATCACATTAGCGAAATAGACTTGGGGTTGTCAGCACTTAAGATGCTGTCCATCCCAAATTCTATGCTCTGCAACTTCAGACAGTCTTGAAACTTTCTCCTATAATGTGGTAGTTTACTTACCTTCCACATTCACTGAAGAAGGTTTCCAATAGGACTTTGAGAATGAATTAAGATGCTGAGTACGGATTTGGTTTTCTATGAGGCATCGGCAGGTAGGCACAGAACAAGTTCTCCATGTATTGGTCACAGTTCTCTGTCTCAGAAAGAGGTAGGAGGTAAAGTCATATTAGAACAGCTTTAGTCTTTAAAGTGCTAAAGAACCAGCCATTCACCTGGTGTACTGTGAAGGTCCTATGGAAGAGGGAAACAGAGAATTTCCTCAGCTTTTTCTTCCTTCCTCAAAAATTTAAAAGTTACTATTTCTTCTTTTTTTCTTTTTTAAAAAGATTTATTCAGATTATAACACATTATTATCCCCTCATTTGTATTTCCCTGTTCTCATTCTCCCGCCTTCTTCTGCCCTATTCCCCCCTCTTAGATCTCGGACAGAAGGGGAAATCCTCCCACATTATATGACCACAGCCTATCAGGTCTCATACAGATGACCTGTTTCTCCTTCCTCTGTGGTTGGCCAGGCCTCCCCACCATGGAGAAGTGATCTCTTGTGCTTTGACACATGTTTAAGCCCCGTGTCTAAGGGACTTCCCATAAGCATGTTTCTATAAATGTAATTCAGCACACTAGTTAACATTTACTGTTGTGCTCCTCCTGCAATGATTTTAGGCAGCACATCCTTTGCTTCCTGCAATCATGGAATAGAACTTAGTAGAGATTTCCAGAGCATCAACTGGAAGTGGTAGGCTAATTTGGAACAGTTCTGATGCTGAATGTCAAAAGGCACATGCAATTTAAAACCATGTATTAATTGTACATAAAGTAGAGATAAAGAAAGCATATGAGATTACAGTGGGTCACACTGATCATATATATATATATATATATATATATATATATATATGATTTAATACAGTGCTTTCTCATATTAATAAGACAAGTATTGTGTAATTATCTGAAAAATACTCTCAATTATTACCTCTATTATTCTAGAATGGTTTTAAATTTAAATACAAATGATAGCACAAGAAATAAATGAACAACAGCAGCAATACCCAAAACATGCAACAAGAATGGGGGGACAGTTAGGGGACCATTTAGTGCCAACAATGTTCCAATAATTTTACAGATTTGTGTCATCAGCTCACAATTTTTTTCAAAAATGCTTTTCTCCCATTTCAGGACCAATGAAGAGATAAGGTAAATGAATGGGTTTGGTTTGCTATATTTAATGAGAGGACTGGGGTGGTAAACTCTACTGGTAGAAGATCAGACGTATGTCATCTCAAAGCTTGCATCCAAGATGTGATTCATTTAAGTGTCCTGTAAGTAACTGTAGCTTTGAGGGCTCTGGTCAAGAAATAGAAAGTTTTGTTGTTCTAGGAATGAGATGCATGCCATTCTGTTCTGGGGACTTTGTAGACTGAATCTGCTTTAAAAGAATAGTCTCACAAAGAAGGGCAGGGACTGGAAGTGTGTGGCCTGAGTTAGATTAGGAATCCTCTCAGGTTAGTAGGGGTCAGGGTTACATGTTTTCTTGTAATTAAGCAATGGCATTTCCATTCAAATGGCGTGGGAGTCCTTGAGACTAAGCAATGGAGCACACAGGCGAAACTCCTTCAGAAGAGCCAGATAGAGAAACGGCACTTTGAGCCACTGTCAATCAACCCTGTCTCCCTCCTCCTGGGGGAATATTGAATTTAATTTTTACATTGTGACTTCCTAGGCAAGGCCATCCAGAAAACCCATAGAAATGATTGTGGGGTTGGATTTTGAAAGGGGAAACACAGACATAGAAAATCATTTTAAAAAGTGTATAGGAAATCTTCATTAATTCAGATGTGTGTGCGGTGGTGGTGGTGAGGCGTGCGAGGAGAGGCCTTGGAACGATGAGAAAACCAAACTCTGTTATAGGCTTGGAAATCTGTGCTTCCTTCCAGTTTATGGTTCTGCTCTCAGGGAGACCAGACTAAAGCATTTGCAGAGAGCCCTCTTTCTTTAAGAAATCCCCTCCAGTCAGAGCTTGCCTTCACAGGGCCTGGGGCAGGATGTAGTGGGGGTATACATTAGTTCTTTTGATCATCATTTCACTGGAAGCAATGGGGTAGAGTTCATGTTTCCTTCCTGCCCTTTCCTATGAAGCATGCAATTGAGTGGGTGGTTCAGCCAGAGATACCCAATAAATATTTGCTGGTGAACATAATGAAGGCACACTGATGACAGCAAGGTGTTTGCCTCACCCCTTCCTGACTGTTGGAGGTGACACCTATGTGGTCCTCACTCTGTGCATCATGGGAGACTTTGAAGCACTGGTTAAAAGCCTGGAGACTTGGCCAGGGCCTGTCTTGGAACATGCCGCCTACCTGAATTCTTCCCTTCTTTCCAGAGATCTTCATTTCCAATGAGAGGAATTACTCTCTCTCCTAACGAGTGTGTAGACAGAAGAGGGAATTAAACAGACAAGAAGAAACCACCCAGCAAGACGAGTTGTGTGTATGGCTGGGCAGAGAAAGGAGGAAAGAAAAAAAATGTGTCCAAACAGTAATGTGTGAGTTCTGTAACTTTCCACTAATCCATATGTGGATTTGTGTGAGCACTCACTCCTAACATGCAAGACAAGATCCAGACAAAAGTGCTCCTACTGAGTAAATCCAGGAGAGAGGTGTGTTTATCAGGGTCTAGCATTGTTTGAAAACTCAACATCTGTCAAAGGCTTGTAGGTCCTCACCCCCCACACTTCTGACAGGTGCTTCTGGTCCTTATGACACCTCTGAATGGATTTTAAAGAAACAATCAGCTGGAAAACACAGATAATTTCTACTCATTGACTCTGACTGCACTTCCTTCTCTCTTGCTTGCACAATTGTAGATGCGAATCCTTGCTTCTTCTCTCTCCCTCTCAAGTCAGTCCTCATCTCTGGAAATCAGTTGTTCCAAAGCCAGACTTTTAAAACATTTTAGTACTCACCAAGTCTACAAATGTGGAACATTTGTTTCTCTCAGCTAAATGTTTGACGACTGCTATTTCTTCATTGATCCTATATTTCAATAGATAAAATTTTAAACGAAGCATAAGGAAAATATAGAAGAGTCGTGGGTTGTTTGATGAGTTCCCATGAAGGTCACATGCCAACAAAATGACTACCATGTCATAGAGCAGAACACAGCCACCAGTATTGCTTTCATCCAATAATCCACAGCGTAGTCAGTAACCTTTGAAACTTTAAATACATAGAATCAAAGACTGTCTATTCAACTATGCTTGCTTCATCTGTATTAGTTTCTTCTCTTGATGGACATCTGAGTCACCCCCAATCTTGGGCAATTCTGAATGTACACTCATGAAAAGTTTTGTTCTAAATTTCTTCAAATTCCCAAGCGATTACCATAAAGGGAAATGTTGATAAATTGACTATGGTAAATTAAGATCCCCTATTGTTCCAGAGACACTGTTGAAAGAGAAAAGGACTTGGGATATAGCTCAGTTGTAGAAGACTTACCCAGAATCCATTAGGACATGAGTAAATAAGTAAATTTCCAAATCAAAGAGGATCCCATTGATACGAGATTTTACATCTCTATTTGTATCTATGTTTATGTGCTCCTCCTACCTTGAGAATATAAAGCACTCCCACAAACCAAAAAGGAATGAAAACAAATGACCAAAGCAGTGAAATATACAGGGAAATTGCACTTTACAAAACAGCAGTTACACATGGATGTGGCCCTAGACACGTGAAAATTACAAACAGTTGCATGGCAACATTTTTCACTTTACTCATTGTCTCACGACTTTCACATCATATCTTCACACAGGCTTTTGGCTCCCAGGGATTTCTTACCTCTTCTTACATCTACTTATCTTTTACGGACCTGGCAGAACAGCACTAACTCTTTCCAAAGGCTTCCCTGGCACTATGAGGTGGAATTAATTGTTTTCTTTGGGATCTGAAAGTGTGACTCAATTGAACTGAAGTGTAACTGTGATCTTTATGTCCTCAGTGCTCAGCACTGCTCTTGATGCATGAAAGGTAATCAATACATGCCTCCCTTGCCGAGTGTCTTACTTTCCCCTTGAGCCTCCAGATAGGATCTTCAACCAGTGAGGTATATAGGTAACAAAGCCTTTCTATGTTGCACACAATATTTACTAGCCAATATAAGGCTTACTTCATAGGGAAAAATGCTGGCTTATCTCCAGAATCATAAGCTCATATTCAATGAATGGTGTCATTGCAGACCTGTAGGCAAGAGATTACCCTATTATACTTTGAGCTACTTATTAAAATGTATCTATGTATGCATGTATATTGAAATTTTGTATTGACTTCTGGAATGATAAAGGCAATGATAAATTGGGGTCCGTTCTTACTTAACATGTGAGTGGGTGACTATAAAACTGACCTAAGTTTGAAGCGAAGGAGCCACATGACACAGTGGAAATGACAGGATGTGTCACACACTCTTTCTTCTGTTACAACTTGACTGAGACAACACTGTCTACCTAGACCAACGTTTCTTTGACCATCATTTCTTTGAACCATTTTTACCTGTTCATGCTGTTACAGAGTTCTATTTTCTCCAAGGGCTTTCTGCCTCAAACTTGTTTACAGCCTTATAGAATTGCTGCAGTCAGAACAGTTTGTTCCCTGGCCTCTTTACCTTATTTTTGCCAAAAGAGAATATACAAAATGCTTGTTTTTTAGTGGGATGACTCATCTGTTAAAGGCTGGCCTCACAACTGAAAAGATAAGGGGAAGATGTGTTTTTATGCAAATAGCTTCATATATTTTTATTAAACAATTATAAACATTCTCAGCACCCAGAGAAGAAAGTTTCTACAATCTTGAAAATGTGTGATTGAGTTCTTTGAATTCTAGAAAAACTGTTTGTCCCTTTATTGAAAATAGATTTTTTTAAATCCCCCAATACAATCTGATTAGTTTCCCTTCCTTGCTCCTCATAGTTCCTCCCTAACCTCCATCCCATCTGCTCTACCCCCTTTCTGTCTCTCATTAGAAAACAAACAGGTTTCTAAGGGTTAATAAAACATATAATAAGATAAAAATCAAACTACCACATCGGAATACAATAAAACAAAGATAAAAAGAGCCCAGGACACAGAGGCAGAGACCCACCCATTCACATACTTAGGAATCGCATAAAAACACTAGACTGAAGGCATTGTGTATACCCAAAGGGTGGGGTAACTAGAGAAAAAATATGAATAAAGTGAAAATTAGAAATGAGTTTTGAAAAATAAAATCCCTGATATGGCATGATGAGGCAAAGAAATTTCAAAGATGTTCTTGAGCTTCTTTTCTGCTGCCCATCTCCTGTTGGGTATGCAGCACATCCCCCACCCCCACCCCGCCCTGCTTTAAAGATAATTTTATTAATCACTTTATATCCTCTCTGCTTCCTCTCCTCCCAATCTTACCCTCATGCTCCCCTCCTCCCATTCTCCTCTCTCCTTCTTCTCAGAGAAGGGGAGGCCCCTAAGGGGTACCAATTCACCCGGGCATCTAAAATCACAGCAGAACAAAGCACATCTTCTCCTCCTGAGGCCGGAAAAGGCAGCCAGGCTAGGAGAAAGGGATCTAGAGGAGGCAACAGAGGCCTCTACTCCCATTGTTAGGGGACCCACATGATGACCATGCTGAACATCTGCTACATATGTGTAGGGGTCTAGGTCCAGCCCATGCAAATTCTTGGGTTAGTGGTTTAGTCTCTATGAGACCTACTCTGTAGGTCTTCTTGTGGTGTCCGTGACCCGTTCCGTCTCCCTCAATCCTTCCACCCACTCTTACACAAAACTCCTCCAGCTTGGCTTATTGTTTTTGGCTGTGGGTCTCTATATCTGTTTTTATCATCTGGTGGTTGAAGCCTCTGAGAAGTCAGTTGTGCTAGGCTCCTGTCTGTAAGCATAGCTGAGTATCATTAATAGTGTCAGGGGTTGTCTCTCTCCCATGGGGTGGGTCTCAAGTTAGGCCAGTCATTGGCCTGCCAGCTCCTCAATCTTTGTTTCCTCTTTATCCTTACATTTCTTGTAGGAAAGACAAATTTTGGGTTGAAGATTTTATGGGTGGGTTGGTTTTGGCCTTCCTCCACAGGAAGTCCCACCTAGCTATAAGCAGTGGTGAGACTTAAGGCTCCATATCCTCTGCTATTAGGAATATCAGCTAGGATCACCCTCACAGGCTCCCTGGGGCCTCGTCTTTCCCAGGGATGCTCCCTCATTGATTTCCGTTCTCTCTCCTGATCCTCTCCTATCCCACCCTACCACTGCTCTCCCTGCACCTCATTCTGTCCCAGCTACCCTTCCCACCCCTTCGCCCACTCAGCTTCTTCCCTCCATCTAGTTCAGATGTTTATTTTATTTCCTCTTCTGCATGAAATTCAAGCACCTGCCCTGATGCCCTCCTTGGCTTCTTTGGGTCTGTGGGGGCGTAGCAGGCTTATCCTACACATTATGGCAGCCTTCCCTTAAGAGTAGTTTATTTCCCCAGTGAGACCCCCATGGAGAAAAGCACATTTTTATTTGCAAGTGATTATCAATTGGAGATATCTTCGGGTTTAGGGTGTCCACTTCTCCTTTTAGGTCTAGGACTGCATTTGGTGCAGATGCATGCAGGCCCTCTGCATGCTGACTATCTCAGTTTATGTCAGTTCATATGTGCTTCCATCCTGTTGATTTAGAGGGCCTTGTCCTCTCTGACTCTTATGCTCTTTTTTGTCTCCTTTTCCTTAGGGTTCTCTGGTCTCCAAGGACAGAGCATTGATGGAGACATCCTGTTTAAGGTTTAGTGGTCCAGGTCTCTCACTCTCTGCCTAATACCTGGCTGTGAGTATCGGTATTTATTCCTATCTGCTGCAAGAGGAAGCTTCTTTGATGATGGATGAATAAAGCACTGATCTATGAGTATAAAAGAATGTAATTAAGAGTTACTTTTTTGATATGTCCTTTCAGTAGAACAGTATTTGGATTTCCCCTAGATCCCAGGGCTATGTAGTCTCAGGTTCTCGGTCATTCAGCAGTGTCTGGTATGAGTTCCATCTTGTAGAGTGAGCATCAAGTCAAATCAGATATTGATTGGTTACTCCCACACACTTTGTGCCACCACTGCACTAACATGTCTTGCAGGTAGGACACACAGTAGATAAAAGGGTTTGCAGTTGAACTGGTATTTACATTTCTCCTTTGGTAGCACCCAGAGCACCTTCTTGTACTGAAGATGCTAGAGCATAGGGTTTAGAACAAAAGAAAAGCTCTAAGTAGGCATGAGCTCAATTTTTCCATGTGTAATGATTTATGTAGCTGTTGTCTTCAGCAATAGGGTCTTCTTGTCTCTTTGTGGAAAACAACACATAATTTTGGCAATATTTTGGACTGTTTGGGGTCCCACAAGACCCTTTTGGGAAACACTCAGTCAAATGAAACCCATTCTTAGTCCAGGAAGCTTCATTTGGTAACAAGAGATGTCTGTCTCCCTCATTATTTGGGCATTTCATTTAGATTGCCTTTATATATGTATGTGTTTTAGGAAGCTTCTATTGTCAATCTTATTGATCTTGTCAAAGAACCAGCTTTTTGTTTCATTGCTTTTGTGTTGTTTTCTCTTTGTTGCTGTTGTTTCTATTTTATTGATTTCAGCATTGAGTTTGATGATTTCTTTGTTCACCCACTTCTTTTAGATATGGTTTCTTCTTTTTGTTCCACAGCCTTCAGATGTGTTGTTAAGTTTATTGGTAGGAGATCTGCTAGTTGTGGCCACTGTGGGTTCCAGGAACTGTGTTTCTAGGTATTGGGAGTTGATGCTTAGAAACAGGGATAGGTTGGAGGTGGTTCGATATAGATACAGGAGGGAGGAAAGCAGGGTATTCCAACAGGATCTTCTTAGTCTCCTGAAATTGAGGGCAAAGAGAGAGAGGGGAGGTCACAACAGGTAGTTTTCTACAGATCTGGGGATGAGATGGGGAGAGGGTGGTTTGGAGGAGAGGAGGGAGCGTGAAGATCCTGAAGCTTGTCCCCATTTTCACAGAACTACTTGCTTCTATGACAGGCTTGCCTCAAGAGCTTTCCTGCGGGAGTTGAGGGCTAGGAAAGAGAGCACTGCAATCTGAAGCAATCTGTCACATTCTCAGTCAGAGCTCTATGTTTGTGAGGGGAAAAAACATAATGACAGACAGGGAGAAGAAGAAAGATTATAAAAAATTCAGAAATGTTTTGGCCTTTGAGAACTGCATCCTACTCAGATATGGGCACTTACATCTGTAATCTCAGCACTCAGGAGGGTGGGACAATGAAGAAGTTGAGGGTTAGCCTGGGCTACATCCAAAGATCCTGTATCAAATGAAAGAAGGGACCGAAGGAGGAGAGGGAAGGAAAGGGAAGAACAGAAAAAGAGGGAAGGAAAGAGAGAGGGAGGGAGGGAGGCAGGAAGATAGAGAGGAAGAGAAAAAGATGGACAGGGACTCATTCTTGTACTGAGCAATATGGTCACTGAAGGAGATAATTGGAGGTTCCTCTTTCCATTCACATCACATGTGTTCAACACTTTTCTTCTTTAGCTATGAGTTAGCCAGCGCTTTATCAACAAACAGTTTTGTGTAAATTTGACTTCTAACCCATAATTTACAAGTCCATCACTAGAACTTGCTACTCCTATCTTCAAAGAAGGGGGTATGGCACCTTCCACAGTGAAGAGGCTCAGCTTGCTAAGTGGTGGATAGCTCACCACAATTCATAGGCTCCTCAGCCACCCATGAGTGGGATTCCCTGTGAATTCTTACCTTTCCTCATGCTTAGTGGGAAACCTGTAGCTCTCAACACTTTCTTGATATGACTGACCAATCCTTTCTGTTCACACCAGGAAACATTAACTACCTACAGCTGCGTATAATCCTTTTCCATGCTCTGGGGACAAGTGACATCAAGGAGGGTCCTGGGCACATCCTCTATACCCATTGTTCCTTCTCCCTGTGGTGTAACAGGAGCCATGGAAGAGATATCTCAGACTCAGAAAGTCCAATCCAAGGCCTCCCAGGATGAATTTACTGATGTTTCCCAACTCTTTTCGATATCACTAAATCCTTTGGTCTTAGATACCACTAAATACTAAGGAGGACATACATTTTAGAAGCTTTGTAAAGCCCAATCCACCTAAGGGAGATGTATTGCAGGACAGATAGGTTTTGACTTGGGAGATTAAGTTGGTTTGTCGGCCCCCCAACTCTGATTGTTGCCACTTCTGCAAATTCTAAGACAATCCTCACTCTGTTGATGATCACACTCTACATAGCTGCTTGGTCCTCACACAAATTGCTAGAGAATGTTCGAAACTACAGTTTTAATGAATGCTTCTATTTTTAGTAGATGGCTGTGACGATTACTCATTTTCCTATTTATTGAACACTTACATTGTACAGATACTTTATGAAGAACCCTATAAGCATTTATCCTTTAATCCTTTCCACACAATACAATGTAACAAAAAAGTCTAAATGATTTCCTTGCAAAATACAACTCTGTGTGAACAATTTCAGATATGTTTCACAGGCTACCATTATTCTTCATATATTAAAAATCCTAACCACCCTGATTTGACCATCACTTATTTTATATAAACATTGAAGGATCATATGATACCTCATACTTAAATAGCAATATAATACATGCATAAATGCACAAAATTTTAAAAGACAAATAATAGTAATGAACTAGCACACACTTACTATGTAGTTACTATATGTGTCAGAAAAGTATACTTCAAAATAGATTTATTAAGACTCTGACTTGGATACTATAATTACTGAATGAAGAGGAAGCTGAGGCTCAGAGTTTAGAAATTTGCCAAGGGATTTAAAATGTAAATAATGGAAACCATTACTTAAATCCAGAAGACCTGGCCTCAGAGTCATCATTCTTAATCACCAGTTTTGTGGTAAGCCGCTGAGGATGGATGCCTGTGAGACGGCCTATAAGTTCGACCACATGGTTTATCACTCAGACCAAGACACTGCTGAGAATAAAGAATGGTGCAATGACTAATTAGAGCAGATCCCTTACAGAAATTGCTCCTCCTTCAAGTGAAGCAGGGTTTACTGCTACCCTAGCATACCCATATAATTCCAGCCGCCTGCCCGCCTGCCGTGCAGCCAGCACGTGCTCCCTGCCCTACTTCTCCTTGTGTTCCTTTAATACTCCATGTTGGCTCTATGCTATCTTTGTCCATCAAGTGCTTTCTCCCTCCTATTTGATTCATTCTCTGATTACCACGCATAGGATCACCTTTCCACCTCCAGCTCGTAGTGCTCCTCTGGAGTTATTAAGAAAAGATTTATATGCTCAGTAGGACAGCATTGCTCTGTGTATGATAACATCTTCTGCCTCTGAGTGTGCACCCCATCTCCACCCTGACATTGATTAGCTTTGATCCTTCTCCATCTCAGTTAACTTAATCTTGGATCGACTAAATGCTTAATAAATGTTTTGGTTTTTTTGTTTGTTTGTTTTGTTTTGATTTTGATTTTGTTTTTAAAGAAAAGGTAATAGAAAGGGGAAGGAACAACAATAAAATGACAAACTACTTAGTTTTGTCAAGATTATATAGATATAAAATTATTGGTTAGTTTATTGAACAGATATCAAAGAAGTGCTTCTGTTCTTGGTAGAGTCCCAGAGGCTATGGTTGTGGTTAGATTGAGGAGAAGTAATTTGCCCGAGAATACATTAATGAGTATTAATGAAGAAGCAAGGCCATTTCATATGGTGTAAAAAGCATTTAAAAAGTCAAATGAGAACAGAGCAGAGGGGGACAAGATAGACTTACGTTTGGTAGTTGCTATATCAGATTGTCCCCTCAAATTCACATTCTGAAACTTCATCTCTATTGTGGTAGTGAAAAAGAGCTGAGGTGTTTGGAGTGGTAATCATGGATCCCTGCTTTCAAGGCCTGAAGGGGACTGGCTTAGGCATTTCCTTTTAGCTTTTCCACCTCTCCCACCCTGTGAGCACACTGAGTTCATCCTTTCTGGATTACGCACAATTAGGAGCTGTGTTGGAGGCAGAATGTTGAGTCCTCACTAGATATCCAAACTATAGGGACATTGATATTAGAATTCCAACTCTCCAGAGCTGAGAGGAAGCATATTTCATCTTCAGCCTTCTGCTCCAGTGCATCTGACAGACATATTTGTGAGGCAGGAACTATTGAGGACTTGCTTACCCTGTTTTGGCAGGGTTTGGCCATTGACTCTGCCTGCATCCGAACTTGCCCATTTTTAGGCAGAATTTTGTCTGTGGCAGAAATGAGGACATTTTGCCCAGTGGCTTGTTTGCCACATTTGAACCCATCCCCATAAGTAGGGTCTTTGATGCTCATCATCTTGTGAGAGGTAGGCTGGGTGGTGCCAGGAGTTAATCTGTGTTATTGTCAAAGGATCCTTAAAATCATAAAAATAGCTTTAAAGCCATATTCTGTAGGTCTCTGAGGCTTTTGAAGACCTTATCTAGCTATTTTACCTTATCTGTCTATAGAATCATACCTATCTGTAAAATCTAGGGTGTAGAGTTTTGTGATAAAAATAGACCAGTAATTACATAACCATGATTTGATCAACTAACAATTAATTTGTATTACTTAATTATCCTAAACAGCCTGCAATAGTACTTTCAAAGTACTGGAAATAAACCCTGTATTATAATTAAGTTGTATGGGTAAAATACTACATATCAGAGTAGAAATTTAATGTGTGTGAAACATGATCTTAAATTTAAATTCTATACCAATGTATCAAAATTAAACTTATACAAAATTCTACACCAATGAATTTAAAACAACCTTATTTGTGAGTAGTAATTAAGGCATTAAATTGAGGAGTAGATTCAATTATCTATTTTTGTCCTATCAACCATATATATTTCTATATTCCCCCTTCTTTCTTTTCAACCCCTATCTCCATATATACAAAAGACAGATAAAAGAAAAGAGAGGGATCCATCCCTGAGTCCAACCTCGTTTTCTTTCTGAATAAGAACTATAATAACTTATAACCAACTCCCAGTTAAAATAAACCTCTAGCCCAAGTGAGCAACCAAAAACCTACCCAACTCCACTTAGGGGAAATGGGGCATCATTCTCTTAAGGTTCCCTATGGCTGATTTGGGGCAAAGAATACCTTTGTAGGGGCCCAAATAAAATGGGGGAAATGGTTAAACAAACTAGGAATAGAATTTATGGTTAAGTTTCTAAATGTTGAGACATTCCAGGCTTAATAGAAGTCCTATGTGCTGAATCAGTTGGGATCTGAAGCTTTTTTCGAAGTTGTCCTGGGAACTGTCCTGTTCTGATGAGGAACAGCAACTGAAGCACTGGGTGCTAGAATCTGAAGGATGAGGGATGTCAGCATCCAGCATGCTGAGAGGAATGAATTCTGTCAGGCCTGATCCAGCATCGTTGTCCAGCTCTTTTGTTCTGAAAACATACAATTTCCTACAAGCATTATACAGTCTTGAAATTATAAATGCCTGAGGTGTGTGTGTGATGCACAGAACAATTAAGGCTGGTCCCCTGCTCTTTGTATGAGCAGAAGAAAGACATTGGTAAGCTTAGTTGTTTAGGGGTTAAGGTGCTTTTAGGTCTAGATAGATGTTATAACTTGATAGAGATGAGATATGATAAATATTGATTTATATTCAAAATTTTAGACTCACCACAATAGGAAAGATGTTTTCTCCAAGTTGCCAAATTCAAATAACCAAAATATGAATGTAACATTTTTGTAAGTTCTGATGGTTTCATGGTTCTTCTTGCTATATGTAGTTTATTATATTTATGTGTAATAAGATACATGTATATGTAAAAAATAATAAAAGCTGCATGTGATTAAAAAAGGAAAAATATGTACTCTTAACCATTTTATTGATTAGCACAAGTGGCATACTGCAGTAGACAAGAGTAGTTTTACTCCTTGTTGTGGTGGTTTGAATAGGAATGGCCCCCATAGATGCCTGTGTTTGAATGCTTGGCCATAGGGAGTGGCACCATTAGGAGGTGTGGCCTTTTGAAGTAGCTGTGACCTTGTTGAAGGAAGTGTGTCACCGGAGGTAGGTTCTGAGGTCATCTATATTCTCAAGCTCCATCCGGTATGGTACAAGTCCTCTTCTGCCGCCTGCCAATCAAGATGTAGGACTCGCTGTTCCTCCAGCAGAGATCTGCCTGCATGCTTCCATGCTTTCTACCATGATGATGATAATGCACTAAACCTCTCAAACTACAAGCCAGCCCCAAATTCAATGTTTTCCTTTATAAGAGTGTCTTTGGTCATGGTACCTTTTCATAGCAATAAAACTCTAACTAAGATATGGGTGATGTTCGTGATGAAATGGAATAAAATAGCTGGAAGAGTGAAGAAGTTCTTCCCAAGAACACCATGTAGAAGGAAAGCATTGTTCTGGATATGTTAGCTAGAAAGTCTCACGTGGCTGAGGAATAGACCAGAAAACACTAAGGAGCCTCCTTCATGTGGAACTATTAAGTGATGGTGAGGAACTTGTGTTTATGTCATATGTAACACACTGCTGAGTTTCAAAGAACATTTTATGTTGCTTTCTCTACTTTCTTTCCCAAAGACTATGCTGGTGGCCAAATTGAATGTGGACTAGAGGAAGATAAAGGCGAAGACTGGGAAAATGACAGAATCCAGGCAAGAAATGAACACAGAGCAAAGAGATATTTTCCAGTGATATTTCTCAGACTTGGACACGTAGATGGGTCAATGGAAGTTTACTTCACTGCAACTCTGAAGCTTCGATTTGAGTTTAAATAAACTTTCCTGTGACATTAACACTGCTGTCCTGAAAACTGCAACAGATAAGGAAAAAAGTAAAAAGGAAAAACAAACAAACAAACAAACAAACAAACAAACAAACAAACCCAAACCCTTGCTGATAGATGGCTATTGTTTCATTGAAAGAAAAGAAGCATTGACTGTTCTCACTTTGGAAACAGGACATAGTGTAATTATTGTGGTAGAAATTTCAACCCTACTGTTGCTTTATAAACCATTTTACTTTGGTCTAGTGGGACTGGAAAGCTTTTCAGGATGGCTGGACACTGACACACTCCAGGGACATGATGGAGCATGATGGCATTGGGACAGCATAACGCATTTATAGTTCAAAAGGAATAAGACACATATAAGCTATTATGATTTCAGGCTCTTATTTCTCAGTGGTTTTTTTCCCCTGGTGGGTGTCTATCTGTTGCTAATTTCATTGTTTTCAAGATTATTTCTAGATTATCTTTTCCCCAGAGACATCAAGTGCCTTTAAAAAGTGGCTAAAGTAAAATGAATTGTAGAACCAGTTGCAGGGGCTGGGAACTATGTGGAAAGGAAACGGATGAGAGCAAGATAAAATAAACATATGTATGAAAGACTCCATAAGGAAATCTACCTTTCCTATATTAAGCTGAAAACATGTTTAATAAGTAATGAATGTTAAAATAGCAAAAGTAAAAAGGCAGGAGGACTAAGGAGATAGTTCAGTCAGTGAAATGATTACCATGCAAGTATAAAAGCCTCACTTCACATCCCTGGCACTCAAAGGGAAAGATGGGTAGGACAGTGCAAGTGATTCCAGTGCTGGGAAGGTGGTAATGGGAGGTTCCCCCAGCCTTACTGGTGTTCTATCTTGTTTGGGGAGCTCCTGCCCAGTGAGAGACTCTTACCCCCCCCCCCAACAGAAGGTAGAGAGAGAGTGATAGAAAGAGATATTCAATGTCAAACCCTGCCCCCCCCCACACACATGCAAAGGTGTCACGGCATACCTGGGACAAAGTTTATCATTCTTGTACTTTCAAGTATTGCTGCACAGTTGCCTACTTGGCCCTACCAAGCCTAAACTCTATCTTGGCATCTTTTGGTCAGTTTCAAAACTGGCAATTCTTTTGCTGTCCAGAAATTGAAGCCTGGCCACTGAACTGTGAAGCTGCTCATAAATGAAGGCTTTTTCTTTTCTGTTTAGAAGTCTGAAAGCTTTCCTGGAAGTCTCTGCCTTGCTCGAAGATGTACAATACCAACTAGAAGTCATCTGGCCCAGCTGCGCATCATAAAATGAATGTGACTTTATAGACTGTATATGGCTTCAGTGGTTGCGTCTAGAAATGGAAAAACATGGTGAGGCCAAGCCTTCCCCTGGTATCATCTCTCTTTGCACTTCTTCTATGGATCAGCAGTACCTCATTTAATACCTTAGCATAGTTCATACTTCATGCTAGAGATGCAAACATGTCTGCCCTCCCAAGACTTTCTGACTTTGGAGGGCACTATAAGCTGGAAAATATGATTTTCTAGCTAGAACACATTCCCATAAGGCTCTTTGGATACCAACTGGCTCCCACCAAAGAACACTACAGAAATGAATCTGAAACATGTGGGGTAAGTTTCTCTTCAATTAAGTATGGGCTCTCATAGTGGGTGGGGGGGGCAACAGTATGTTGAGATGGTCTGGAATATTTGTTAAATCAAAACCATATGAAAACCCATTCTTAGAAAGAATTTAAATTCTACTTAAATTTCAGTTCATTTTAATTTGAAAGGTTAGACAGGTATTCTCCAATCTTGATTTTTGACAGTGAGCTAATACATCAGACAGAAAATCCAGTTTTTCTGCACTTTTCAGAACCATTCCATAGGGTTCCATTCACCAATTTCTGTGGGGAACTATCATCTGTAGGCATGATCTCCTGGGAGAATAAAGGTTTGAAAGTATTGTTTGTGATCAGGATTGACCTAGTTTCCTAAGAATGGCATCATCTCCAGTGAGATGCAGGAGGACCAAAGGAAGTCGTCATTTGCTTAGCAACTGGGAAAGAGATTGACATCAAAGACCTACTCTCTGTACCCAGGACAGAACACAGAAAGAGAAAGCCGTGGTCTCCATTTATTTCTTGATTCATCTTAACCAATGACAGTAGAACAAACTAACAAGAATGTGACCTTGATAACTCTCCCTTGGAAGAACCAAGGTCAATTCCAATTTGCATTCTTTTCTAAAAATGCTGTTTTATCACATTGCCAAGGACAAAGGGAGGTTGAGTCCAACTGTAGATCTTTTAAAATCTTGGGAATGTTTTTAAAAGGGAAGAAAAATGTTTCCATAATTACTACATAAGATGTCTTAGTTAAAATACCTGATGCGCTTCTGGAGTTTGAAAAACTGGGCTGTCTTTCAATCTCAAACTTTCACTAGCTTATTTCCATGAGTCTGCACAAGAAAACTTTCATCCAGTGGGCAGTGTTAAGACAAACCTAAGGCAATGCCTGACAACTTGCCATTTTACACATCTTAACGCAGGTTAAGGAATTCCTTCTGTAGCTGGGTTGTATGTAAACTTACCACACCCCTTATAAGGTTGGTCCCCCATGTATCTCACCCACCTTCCCACCCTTTGCTTATAACTGCTTATAACTGCTTATAACAAGTGCCTGGATGCTGAGTCCTCACGTTTTTGCACAGCTCACTTCTCCATGGCACCATAGTCTCTGTCCAAGCTCACACCTCTGACCAACTACTGAGCCTACCTACGCATTGCCTCATTTGTTTTACAATCTGTTTTCTCTCTGAAAACTGTCAGTCTCCGAAGTTATTTTCTTGCTATGGGTAACTATTAGTTTGACTCTGTCTTTGCCATAATTGTAGACAATTACCTAATAAAGGTAAGACTTCATCTGGTTTGTTCACTGCCCCATCTAAGGAGCTTATACAGAATGAAACCTCAATAGATATGTTTTTAAATGCATAAACTGGTGAATTAGTGCATGATGTCATGTAATAAGTGCATGCTGATAGATCTATCCATCATGCCTGCTTATCTCCAGCAACTATGTAGTTCATATCACTGAGCAGTCATGCCTGCAAAGCTCTTAGGAAGACCCTCTTGGTTAAAAAAAATCTGTGAAGCTAAACGAATGTCCAGGCACCCACCTCTGACCAAGTGCTGAGCTCACCTACACCTAGCCTCATTCATTTTACAACCTTAGCTTCGATTGAGAAGTGATATAATCATCCTTTCAACTAGAGAAGGGGATCCATCTGAACCCCATGGACTTTTATTTAAAGAGATAATAGATAAATCACATTTATGTCCAGGAGAAGAAATTAGAAAATTTCAATGAATTATGTAGTATGATTGACTGATTGAAATAAAACCTTTTAATTAACCTTAAAGATACAGTTTTCCTTGATGTAAAAGCTCCCAAATTTTTGTCAACAGGAAATAATGCCAATAGTGCCTACATTGAGCAAAGTAAACTGTCTTTGAGGATATCCTGTCTTTGCATATGGCTGACCATATTTACTGTTATAGATATTCTAAGTGACCCCTGTAGATCTGGTTCATTGTTCTGGGCAACCCCACTCTCACGTCTATTCAAGAAAAGGCTGTTAATGGCACTTAGCCATATCTTCCTTCAGTAATGGAGACCTCCATACTCTCCAGAGCTACCTGAGGTCAGGATGAAGGCACACCTTTGTCTGACTCTCTCGGGTCCCATTGTATCCCCTGTGCATCTTCCCGGGTTTCTCCCTTGAGCTGTTCCTCAGCACAGCACATGTATTAGAATGCCCATCTGGGGCTCTCCTTCCAAGAACTGACCTCACTCAGTCACAGACGCATTTTTGTATGATGTTCAAGGGCATTGAAGCCATTCTCATGTAAGATCTTTGAGAGGTTTGGTGAGTGCCAATTGCTTTCAAGGAATGGAAGCAGAAAGGAAGGGCAGGAAGGCAAAGATGACCCCCACCCCTCTGCTGTGGGCTGGGCCTATTTGTTTTCCCTGAAGTCCTACATGCCTGCCTGAAATTCCATGACTTATGCTTTGCTGAACAAATATCTATTGCTATATTATATTTTGGAACTGTCTTGGGAAAGCCAAGGCCTTTTGATTGAAGTTTTCATAACTCATGTAACCCTGCCCTCCTGGATCCTTGGGACACAGACAAGGAGGAGAACATAGCTTTGTTTTAATGTTACCATGTTTCCCTTAAATTGAAAAATGGGGAAACAAAAAGCCTCTCAGATCAGACAACCTAAATATGGTGCATATGGTTATGTTTCAGCTCAAACCAAAAACAGCCATGCAAATCCCAATGATATTCAGAGTCTATTTTTTGTTTCAAAATGCATTTCGGTTGCAGGAATTAATTAATTGGTTGGACTCATTTAACTGGTTTTGCAAGTAATTGGGAGTTTTGTAATGGTTGCTGTTGGACTCTCTGTGAGTGACATGCTTGAAACCACAGAGCAGCTGGACAGGTTTGTGTAGCAAACAATAGACAGCAAGATTTGATAAGCCCCCAACTCTCACAAGCTAATGGCTCGTGTTTACAGCCGCTGCACATGTCAGCAGTCCCCTGCCTTCACTGCAGAATTCTCTTTTTACCTATGGAAGGACTATCATGGAGGGCAAGTTAAGTAGGGAGGGCCGTCCGTGCTTCCTCTGACCTCTGTCTGGATCCTCAGCCAAGTTTTACATTCCGATACTCTGTTTCTTTATCAAAATAATAACTAAAATGGAGTTTATTCTGTTTCCATTTTCACTGCTGGGCAGGGATTTGGAACTGGGAACTATCTGAAACTGGAAACAGCTTCCAGAAAGGCTATGTTCAGCAGAGCATGCTTGTAAATCCAGAGAGCCCCTCAAAGACAGGCTTTCTAGCCAGGTACTGGGGTGATTATGAAGAAGGGTGTGAATCATGGGAGAAATTTCTTGGTTCTTATGTAACAGTGAGATCTATGTATCATCATATCAACTAATAAAGGCTTTGCTGTATTTCTGGGCCACACCTAGCTTTGTCCATCTGCCATCTGTGGTCACACCCTCATGCAAGTTTCCTAGTGCCCTTTCCCCTGGAGTAGCACATTTAAAAAATTCTTTTGAAAGCTATTTTTTCCCCCTCTCTGAAATTTTTACTTTCTTCTATTCATGCCGAGGCTGGGCCTCACGTTATTAGAAGTTTATTCTAATTCCATGTTCTTTTTCTTCCTTTTGCAGTATGCATCTTGCATGGAGAGCCTTTCAGAAGCACAAAATAAGCTGATGTAGATGCGCAGCCATTTTGCTTCCATGGCGAGCTTGAAGGTAGACTGATACTTTTTCAGACACACACATACACACACACACACACACACACACACAAACACACACACTGGTCATTGGATTTTGCTTTTGTGGTAACTTTCTGGGTTTGGAATGCATATCTGGTTACTCTTATTCACTCAGGTGCATGGTAAAATCAGAGGCAGATGAGAGAATATAATTTTATGACAATAGCCCAAGACTTATTTTAAGTTTTGGAAGACAAATCACACAGAGAAAACAATGTAATGGATAGTTCAGTTTAGCAAACAAAAGAATGATTTCCCAAACATTAGGATGGTAATTCTAAAAATAGAGTATTCATAGTAGAAAATATAATAATATTGACTGTGAGAAAAACTAAATTTAACAAGACTGTCCTGTTTGCTTTTTCTTCTGTTTTTAGATGTACTTATTTATCATGTATACAGTGCTCTGCTTGCACATATGCCTGCATGCCACAAGAGAGCATTAAATCACATTATAGATGGTTGTGAGAAACCATGTGTTTGCTGAGAATTGAACTCATGACCTCTGGAAGAGCAGTCAGTGCTCTTAACTGCTGAGCCATCTCTCCAGCCCTCCTGTTTGGTTTTTATTGGTCATAAACACCATGACCAAAAACAGCCTGGGAAAGGAAAGGGTTTACTTGGCTTCCACATCCACATCCAAGGAAGCCAAGGAGTAACTCAATGCAGGAGCTTGATGCAGACACCAACCGTGGGTCTTCCTTCCTTGCTTCTTTTCAGGCTCCCACTCAGCTACCTTTCATATACTCCCAGCATCATTTGCTCAGGAGTGATGCCACCCACAGTGTGCAGGGGCCTCCCACACCAATCAATCCCAGGTGACTATGGTTTGTGTCAAGTTGGCAAGAAGTAACCATAACTTAAGGTTTTCCTAGAATGAACAGAAGCCGAGAAAGTTTATGTAGAAATGAAAGTGACTGTAGAACTGTAAATGAGCAATATGCTGATAGGTTGCCCTGCTTCATGGAACTGGTGAACTTTCAACACATATGCAGCTTCAGACTGAGATACTTGTCAGTCTTCCCATTTGGGCATTTGTGTTCATTGTGATGTGCTACCCTAGTCATTTCTTACTAACCTCAGGGAAGTGTTTCCCTATTCTTGCTTCCCCCCTTCAGTACAGGGCCAGTCAAGCAAGTATTTTGAGTTCCCTGTTAAATGTGTGTCCTGGAACTGAGTTACGTTTGAAGTTTGGAGGTACTTAAACTCTCAGGTTTCCTTTTACCTTTAAGGTTCTGTTTGTCATTGAATGGGATTCTCCAGGGAAGATATTGAAAAGCTGGTGAATGATGTCATCTTGCCTACTTTCATGGACAGTGCTTAGCTCATGCTGAGCGCTAAGTCCAACTTAAATGAATAGTGACGTATTACCTAGAAATATGCATATGGGACTGCTTGGGGCCTGATGACTCCCAAGGTACTGAGCACATTCATTGAGGGTGGTAGTGGACTGAGCCACAAAACAGCTTGGAATCTCATCACAGGGATTGGCTTAGATATCCCAGGGAGAAGGAGGAGATTGGGAAGTGGAAAGTAAAGGAGGATGCATTGCAGGGCTTGAACTGTGGGGCAAGTCATTTGGAAAACCCCAAATACTTCCTGTTTCTGTGTTTATCTACATTCATCTCCACCTAAAAGTGGTATTATTAATTTTTTTTTTAAAGCTAGCAAACAAAGTAACCAGTTTCACTGTGGCGTTTTTATGTACTCATGTTATGCTTTGCTCTAATTCTTCCTTCTTTCCTGCTATTCTCTTCATACCTGCTACCCACCTAGCTGGCTCTCAGCCCTAGATGATCTCTTCTCCTTTGTTAGTTTTACCCTCCCTTAAGATCTCTTCTGCCTGTTTAAGATCTCCTAGAAAGTTTTATTACATAAAGATCTCCTCTCTCTCTCTCTCTCTCTCTCTCTCTCTCTCTCTCTCTCTCTCTCTCTCC
>OU015742.1:11940975-11954104 GCA_907169655.1 Acomys percivali | reverse complement strand
CACACACACACACACACACACACACACACACACACACACACACACACTTTCCTTAACTTCTCCATTGGCTGCAGAGAATCTGCTTCTGCTGAAATCAAGGAAGTAGCAGTGTAACTTCTTGAGGCTGGTCAGGGGCTTCCCAGGAACTTTGAACAAGAGAGAAAATGGAACAGACACCAGATCAGGAGTAAGCAGCCCTCCTGCAGTTTGGCTCAGTTTTCACTATGATCAAAAGTGATGAGGGAAAAAAGAAAGAGAGAGAAAGAAAAAGAAAAAAAAAAGGTAGAAAAACAAAAACGGAGACAGAAGGTAGGAGGAGACAGGGCAGTTCCAGCCCCAGCTAGCCGGCTCGGTTCCACTTCCTTTTGATTGTCCAGGAAAGCTAAGAAAACTAAAAACAAGGCTGCGCTTTGGTGGAAACATGGAAACAGCCCCCATGGAAGCCTTATGTTAAACAATTGGCCTGTGGGTCAATTGTGAAGCCTGTTAATGTGCGAGACCCCGATAAAGAGATTTGCACGAATGCTCACAAAGCAGTTTGTATTTAAATATGTGCTCCAGGTTGTTCTGCCCAACAGTATAAATACAGCTAAGGTGGGGTGGGGAAGGGATTTGGAAATCGGCCGATTTTAAGGAAGCCAACACAAACACTCTATCAAACGCAACATTTCGCACAGGCTTTGTGCTCATTTCTAGTTGTTGGCATGCACTCACAGAAACAAAAAGGGGCTGTGAGCTGAGTGGTGGTGACTGTGTAAGCCAGGATGGTAATAAAACATCTGATTTATCTGCAGACAACTTTCTTGTCACGTATGTTGCATTTTCTGAAGGTAGTGGGCTTGTTTGTTTTGTTTCATGGTGGTAGGAAAAGCTTAGAAAAGCATGCAGCAACTGCTTTTCAGTACGTCCATCTCATCATGTGATTGCTCAGAGAGGCCAAAAAAGGCCTTTTAAAAACCGTTGTTTAATATAAAGGCATATATTTTAGCCTTGTTATTAGCAAACTCATTCTAAACGAAAGGGTACTTATACCAGACTAGCCAGGCTGTCTAAAATTAAGCAAAGCTGGATATGGTGTCTCAAAATATTTGGCAGACTTCCCTACAAAACCACATTTGAACATTTTTAATATATATTATGAGGTAGAAAGGAATAATTATTTTCTACCGAAGTCCTCAAGTGAGAGAAATGTATTTGTATAACCCTTTCAAAGAAAACTGTTGTATTGTGAAATTGTTATGCTTGGGATGGTGTCTCCTACCTGTGGTTTGTGGCTTGCTTTTCTTAGGAAGAGCAGGCATGGCCTAGACATATTCCCACTCTTTCATGACACTGCTACCTTGAGCAAGGTGTTTTGGCCAATGGCCTTGAACCCTTGGCTGAGAAATCTCCTGGATAAATGCTTTTGAACCCTTTGAGTGTGAGAACATGGAAAATTTGGGAGCAAAGTCGACCATGAGTGACTCTCTCTCTCTCCTCCATTCCAAACTGGGCACTTGATTTAGAGACACTGTGTTTCTCTCCCTCTGCTCCTTTCTCTGAAAAGGGTCATACTTCACTCCAAGCACTGAAATGTGCTCAAAGCATCTGATATTAGTTTCTATGTTACTATGCCATGCCTCTGACAGACATGGCCCAGATAAGACTTGGGGTGTTGGTAGACCATGTGGGAGTAGATCTAGGGAAACACATTGAAGGAGTTGGGGGAGTGAGAGAGGAAAGGGAAGATAACCAATAAAGCATTTTAAAGACATGAATTATTTCCATAGGGCTTAATCTTGCTAGGGAATTCGAGGTAACCTGCCATAGAAGATATCATACTGTTGTGGGACATTTGATCGCACTGTGAACCCTGAGACTGTGAACTCTAGCAACCTGTTTCTTCTTCATTGTGGCTCCTTGAATCCAAAACCCTTTTTGTTTGTTGTAAACAGGTGATTATAGTGTGGCTCAGCCAGCCCTAACACACACCTTTAATCCAAAAACTTTCTGTTTATTGTAAACAGATGATTATTGTGTGGCTTAGCCATAGTACACACCTTTAATCGAAGAGCTTTCTGTATATGGGATTTGATAAAGTTAACCCTTGGTCAAGAGGCAGAACAAGAAACCAGATGACAGGGCTTAAGCAGATAGGAAGGACTTTGAGAGAATTGTATTTAAGACAGTATGGAGAAGAAGAGGGAGCTCTTTAGCTCTTTGGATTTCATTTTTAGCTTTTGGCTTTTTTCATCCTGGCCTGTCAAGTGAGCTAGCAGGCCTTTCCTCCTGGGCTGTCAGCTGAGCTAGTAAGCTATTGCCCTTGAGCTTTTGGCCTTTGGCTTTAGGCTTTTTTCTTCTTGGACATCAGCTGCATAGGAAGGTGAGCAGGCTGCTTTCTCTGCCTCTCTGGGCTAGCAAGTGTTCACTCCAGCATCTGGCTCTGAGTCTTCACTGGGAAAAATCAAATGTTTGGGCTTTTCTTATATTATAACGACAGCTGACTGTTGTCCCTCACAGGATAAGCCAGCTCAGGCATTTCTTCTGCAACCTAAGTTCCACTGTGTAGGTCACTTGTGAGCTGCTTACTTTTCATTTGAAGCTGCCCAGCATGACAAAGGTTGATAGAGCTTTCTTCAAACCAGAGGCACATAGAAGAACCACCTGTATCTGACTGGGATTCTTTGCAGGTTCCCTTGAGTTTAGCTCAAAGGATTTTGTTTATATCCTGGAGACATTAGCAATAGATATTGTCTTATTTTCCTTTCCTATTTCTATGACAAAAATACTCTGATGGTGGGGGAAACTTGAAGGGGGAAATGGTTTGTTTGTCTTGTAGTTCCATTACGGTCCATCCTTGAAGGCAAGTAAGAGTCAAGAACTTTAAGCCATTGTGACATTACAGTTATAGTCAACCAGGCAGCAATGAACGAAAGCATGCATGGTTGCTGCTCACTTTCCTCTTTCATTAAGTCCAGGACCCAGCCCATGAAATGGGGCTGCCCACATTTGGGGTAGATCTTCCCACCTCTATGAACCAAATTAAGAAAGCCCTTCATAAGATTGACCATAAGCCCATCTCATTGGTGATCTAGATTTGGACAGGTTGATAACTAACACTATCCGCTAAAATGTCCATCTCTGGGGGTTAAGGCAGTTTTACATAAAAAGAAAAACCCTTGTTTCTCATAGGTTCTCCAATCTCATTATATCCCCCTAATACAAATGGTTCTAGTCTTTTGAAGTATTTGAATAACTGTAGCCTTTAGTAGCATTAAGTGCTAAAAGAAGGTGTAATTCTTGCACTTATCCATTAGTGAGTACTGAGGCCATTATAATCCATGTATTTATCTAATTCTTATAGTAGCAATACAATAAAGACATCATTATCTTGGTTTTGACAATAGAGGGCTGAGACAGTGATAGTTCCCATAGGATAGAGTGAGAATTTCAACTCATGTCTACCCAAATCCAAGGTCTAAGGTTTAGCCATTACAATTCTGTATGGTCATTGATAAACTATGTCTTCTCAGTAGTTAGGTATAGGATCTTACAGGACGATGAAATGCTTGCCATGCAAAGAACTCTTCAGGATGAACTGTATTGGTCCCAATTGTCCCAGCCCCCAAAAGAGTACTTCAACCCTGAATCAAAGTTTGCCTTCAAAGTCAACAAACAACCCAAGAGGCCACAACCCATGATACAGAAGAAACATTGATGCCCCTTGAAATGCTCGATCAGGAAAATTCAGCTGACATGCCAAGAGGACATTGACGCTCACCTGTAGAAAGACCAGGTAGTAAAATTGCCGAGGGCTTCTGCCAGCCACAGCACCAGCCTGCCAACGTGCAGTAAGGTACCTTGAAAATCTTCTAGTTCCTCCCTGGATATTTTGTTGACCACATCCCTAGGCAACAAGCACAAAACATTGCTGAGAGAAATGAAGAAATATCTAAATATATACTAGTGACTCAATAATGTTAAGACACCTATAGTCTCCAAATCTATTTTAACAAAATCCCCATTAGGCTCTTTACTGAAGATTAAGGTGCTAAAGTCTATATGGAAAAGCAAAAGGCCCAGAAAAACTGAGTATCTTTAAAAAGACCAAAATTGCCTTTCTTTCTTTCTTTCTTTCTTTCTTTCTTTCTTTCTTTCTTTCTTTCTTTCTTTCTTTCCTTTTCTCTGTGTAGCATTGGCTGTCATGGACTTACTTTGTAGACCAGACTGGACTCAAACTCACAGAGATCTGCCTGCCTCTCTCCCGAGTGCTGGGATCATAGGCATGTGCCACCCCACCCAGCTCAAAACCCCAGTCTTAATGTGGCTGTATTTTTGGAGATGTGAATTTAAGGAAGTAAAGTTAAAGGGGGCCCTGAGGTTGCAATTAATTTATTATCCTTATAAAGTCTCTCTCTTTCTCTTCTTTCCCCTTTCTCTCCCTTTCTTGGGAGGGTACAGTATGAAGGTCATCCCCCACAGATGAGGGAGAACTCCCTTCTAGAGCTGGGCAGGCTAGGCTTCTGATCTTCATCTTCTATATTTCCCATGTGTGAAAAGAAGATCTGTCACCACTGCAGCCTACAACATTTTGTTATGGTAGCCCATGCTGACTGATATTGCCAGCAAGCCTCTCAAAAGGTGGCTAATGCAGTCAACCACAAGGGAAATGCAAAGGCCAACTTAATGAGACTTCACTCCATACAGACTAGAATTACAAATCACAAAATACTGAGGAGATCGAGTTGCGACGAAGACCTGAAGGAACTGCATGTCTCATACATGTCTAGTAAGAGTGCAAAATTGTGTGACCATTTGGAAAAATGATTTATTCTGTGTAATGGAAAGCATCCACCTCTCCTTAAACCAGGGTTCTTGGCTCTCTTCACAACAGAAATAAAACTTTAGGTGTGTACATGTTTACAGCAGCTTTATTTGTAGTGTCGAGACAGGCCAGTAGAATGAATGAAGCCTTGTACTGTGTTTGTCTGCAGGAACAGAAGCAATAAAAAGAACAACCTCTTGGTACATGCAGCAGTATGAATGAATCTTACAGACACTTCACTGAACAAGGGAACCTGCCCAGAAACCAGTGCAGTGTAGGCCCTTTCTATCCTAGTTAACACCTTAGTGGCTCCCAGTGTGATTAGCTCATTGAACAGGAGCTCTCCAAAGGACTCTCACATGCTAAGGTCTAGGTCCCCTTCCTGGTGTCAATGGTGTTGGAGAGCCCACACATTTTGAAATTCCTTCATTCATTTGTACACTCATTCTTTCTCCTCTCTCTCTCTCTCTCTCTCTCTCTCTCTCTCTGTCTGTCTGTCTCTCTTCCTCTTCTCTCTTCTCTCCTCTCTCTTCTCTTTTCTCTCTCTCTCCCTCTCTGTCTCTCTCTTTCTCTCCCTCTCTTTCTGTGTGATGATGATGATTTGAAGTAGTTTAAGCTTGAAAACTAGTACAGTAGGAAACATAAACTAGATGAAAACAGGCTATAATGCAAATGAAAAATAAAATAGTATTAGTTTACTGATGGTTAAAAAAGGTCAGGCTCAACCTGACTTGGAGGGCCTGGGCCAAACAGTAGGGTGGATAAGGGATATCAGACTTCCAGATGAGACTGTAAGACCCTGAGCATTTAATTTATGAGAGGAGGTCACTTCTTCAAAACACCAAGCCTACCCTGCCTTGGCTACCATGAGTAATATGTTTTTGTTGTTGTTGTTGTCTTTCTGTGCCTTTTCTTAATGGGTGGAGTAAAATAACCAGGCCATTTGAAGTACTCTCTACCTTTCTACACCATAGTGCATTTCAAATCATTATTTCCTTTGGGATGAGAAGGCAAAAAACATCAGTGAGCAGCCTGGAAGTTAAAAACTTGTCTCCATGAAAGCACTAAGGGCCATATATAGGAAAGAGAAATGTCAGAAGGCAGATAGAAGCCTCAATGGAAGAACTAGAGAGGCTGCTTCTATGAAACTGAGCAAAGTATGTAACCTTCCACAGTCACTCCATAGAGTGGAGAAGCAATGCAGGCTAGGCACATTGAGCAGTGCTGTCCCCGATGTGGTCCATGACAACAGCATCAAGCACCATTGGAAGCTTGCTGAAAATGGGTATTCATTGTTCTCAAGCCTCCCCAAAACAGAATGTCTATTATTGTTTCCTCACAGTTTTCATACTGGCAAGCCAAAGGCTGCTTTTAATTGGTAGCCCTGTTCTGTTCAGGCAAAAAAGGTGTTAGCTTGAAATTAATTTAGAAATTAAATTTTTTTGCCAATGCTTGCAAATATAGTTTTTTTTATTATTAAAAAACTTATTACTTTCTCTTCCTGGCAAAACTGGAAGTCTGATATCCCTTATCCACCCTACTGTTTGGCCCAGGCCCTCCCACTCAGGTTGAGCCTGACCTTTTAGTTTTGTGTGGACTTCCCATGAATATAGTTTCTTCTCAGTTCCAAGGTCAAATGTCCATTGTGGTTTAGCACTGACCTTGGCAGTTTGTTTAGTGGTGAATGCAGAAACGGGTGTGTTATCCAGCTCACTAGCCAATAAACTACAAAGGAAATCTACTGTAAGTCTTTCTTGAGACAGTTATTTTCCTCTCTTGGGATATTTCTCTTCTTCCTCTTGACACCATGTGTTGACGTGACACTTGTTTTCGTGTCACAACCAGTCTGTGAGTGAAGCCAGACACAGCCAAAGTAACGTAAACTTGAAGGAAACTTGGACCCTGAGCACCCCAAGGAGCATGCTCCTACCCGGCATCCCACCCTACTCTGCACTTCCTGTCATGGATCACCGCACAGTTCCTTATTGTTTCAGAAACTTTATTATTGGCAACCAGAAACATCTTAATTAATTCAGAGGAAAAGCAACTCATCAGTGGTGTCTATGTGCCTTTTCCAACTGCCATTGTTATTGGCGCCTGTTGCCTCATCTGGAATATAATTCCCAGTTGTTGAGTCTCCGGGCAATACACCTTGTTGATGTTCCTTATCTGAAGAATGGTTCCAGAGCCATCCTGATAAGTAGACAATGCCCCATGGAAGAGGATCTCAGATACTACTGTGAGTTGGGAGCAATAGATTATAGCTTTACTATAGGTTGTTACTTTTATAATCGTACAGGTACCTTAATGCTGCTAAGCTTATGTACTCTTCTCTGTGGGCTGCCATGCAGATTAAATGAAATGCTTGCCATAGTCTGGTTCCAGTTTTGAGTGTTTTATCACTACTTCTTGTTTTCTTTGTGTCTCACATCTGGAAAAGCTGATAAGAAAGCACACTGCTCCCTTTTAGGCTGTTGATAGGAGACAGTCTACACATGGAAACTCTGACCCTGCCTTTCACCAGCACTGTTAAGATTCCATACCATAGCCTTCCTCTTGCTCTTGCCGCACACTTTCAGATCACCTTTGTGTGTGTCTGAATCAAAGTGAGTTACATGTTTTCATATATTCTTGGTATGTTGGGCACCATTATTTTGAATAGCAAACCAAATTTTGAGTGGTCTACCCCATTCCTATGGCATAGACATGACAATGACTCTGGGTGAATATTGCTATTTTAAATCAGTTTGTGTTGGTGCACCTTTGTAGAGGTCAGAGGTCAACCTTAGGTGCAGTTCCTCTGGAGCCATCCACTTTATATTTGAGCAAGGGCTTTTCTCTGACCTTGAACTCACCAAGCAGGCTAAGTTGGTTGAGCCATGGGCTACATTTATTTGACTGTTGGCTTGTTCTCAGTATTCGGACGATGAGCACATGAACAGGGTTATCATATGGTGCGGGGTACTGAGCTCTGGTCCTTATGCTAACCTTACCAACTGAGCACCTCTCAAGCCACATTATATTAGATTTTAAGGATGTCCTCAGTTGGGAAACAGTAAAAGGACTTCTTTGTGTTCATTCCACCTCTAATAAGCTCACCTTTGTACCATTCATGTTCCATCTGTCTTTACTCCAGATCCCTCTTTAGAGAAAAAGCAAGTCCTAGCCCTCACCTAGAACCACTTCAGTACATCTCTATCAGAATATTTTTCCATCTTCTTTTAGATTCTTTTTATTGTCTGTGACATATAAATTACATACACACATAGTGGGATGATGACTATAGTCAAATAAATCCACATATCCATTTCCTCATAATTCAGATTTTTATAGTTAGAACACCTATGATTTTTTCCAGGACATAATACAGAATACATTATATATATATATACATATATGTATATATATGTTATGGTCTATTATTCAGCTGTTAAAAAGATATCCTGTTATTTGTGACACTGTAGATTAAAGTAGAGGACATTACTCTTCCTTTTATCTTCTTTTAAAATATTTTCATTAAACCATGATCTCACAACCAAATTTATATAGTTCTTCAACATCAAATATCTAGGTGGTATCAAGCATTCCTCAATTTTCTCTAAAGTATCTTTTACAATCACTTTTCCAATTGTAATTCAGTTAAAGTCCATATTTCTTCAGCTTTCTATACAGTTCTTTAACAATTTTCTTACTAATTTGTTGACTTCATTTCTTTGCTGTCTTATTGGTTTGCTATCATCACTACTACTCTAAAGATCTGTATAACTGATGGACTCTGTCAACATCATACTCCATAGTTTCCCCTGAACCTAGTGGAGCCTGCACAGTAGTTTGGAAATGAGCAGCTGCTGAAAGAGCGAATCAGTGTGTGTGTGTGTGTGTGTGTGTGTGTGTGTGTGTGTGTGTCAGTTACCCCATCCACACAACATTTATGTGCATTGATGGCTTCTCCTTTTTGGTCTCCAAATCCCAAGGACTCAGTAGTAAGACATCTTACCCCTAGAACCGGAATTACACATGAGTGTGAACCCGTAGGTGGGTATTGGGAACCTGAACCAGGCTCCCTTGCAGGAGCAGTGAGCACTCTTAACTGCTGAGTTAGGTCTCTGGTCCTTTTCTTTTGATTTTTCTCAAAAGGAAGAAAAGTAAAAATGGAGCTGAAAGTTGTTAGATTTTCCTGAGCGAATTCTCTGAGTAGAAACATGTACTAACAAGAATAAATGCTAGCTCAATAGAGATGGCCTTAAAAAGAAAGGAGGCTGAATTAACGAAGTTGAATCATCTTTATCCAGAAGATTTACACAGTAGCTGAAGACAGAAAATGCATTTATGGGTTTAGATACTTATTTTTATCAGTATTTATATAAAAAAGATTCTTTAGACTCTTTAAAGCCAGTCTTCAGTTTAGTTCAAAGAAAATTATATGTGAATTTTTCTTAGTTACTACAAATCCCACATGATTTATGGTTCAGTCCTTAAACAAATTATTTTTTGAAGCAGCATGCAGTTTTAATGCTAATCTGTGGGGACATGGAATATGCATGAGCTAGCTGCTCAGGCTATGGATTTTGCCATCATGGCAGAAATAGTATACAGTTGGCCCTCTGTATCCACGGGCTCTGTGTCAGCAGAGTTAACGTTCCAACTGGGGATGAAAATAAAGTTGCATCTGCATTGAACACAAGCAGACTGAGTCTTGTCATCAGTCCTTAACAATATAATATAGAAACTGTGTGTAGAAGACTTGCATTGTGTTAGGCATTATTAATAACCTAGAGACAGTTACATACAGAAGAGTGGAACAGGCAGCATGCAATAATCATACCAGTTTCCTGGAAAGAAACTGAGCATCTATGGGTCTCTTATCCTCATGAGCTTCAAAGCCTGTCCCCTGGTACTAAGGTATGCCAGTCCTTGCACTTTACCTTTTGCTTTACTTTTATCTTATTTGGGGATTTTTTTTGGGGACAGGTTCTCATATATCTCAAGGTGGCCTACGTTTCAAAGAACAGCATTGAATTCCTACCTCCACCTCCCAAATACTGAGATTACAAGTGGTCACCACCATGTTTGTTTCCATTTTTTTTTTTTTTAATTCAAGAAAACCTCAAAGATTCGACGTGAAATTGACTGACTCAAAAATTCTTTTCCCTTCGTTGCCTGTAGAACTGACATTTCTCTGAAACATTCAAGTTTTGGTCTCAAGGACAGATGGCATCATTCTGGTCTTGTAGTTGGTGGAGAACCAGCATGTGTACTATTCTACTAAGGAGAAGCAGAGAAACAAGAGTGGCAAAACAAAACAGCTCAAGGCAAAGTTAAAAAAAAAAAACTCAAGTTTTTTCTCTCTTTCAAAGAGTTATTAAAGACCTAATGACTTCATGCAGCATTAAAACATGTATGCAGGAAACACACATACATCTCCTCATTACTGTCCCACATGATACATGTGGTTGCTGAGTACATAAAGGGTCAGGAATGCCAGATTTACCAGGATCACACAGAGCCTGCTATTTCAGATGATCTAAAATATGTCAGTGATCATACACTGCTATGTCAGTGATCACACACATAGATCTGAGAGACCCAAAGGCACACAGCTGTGGCTTTAGAACCCAGCTCCACTTCCCATCTGTGTGTTAGCATCATGAATCTTGGCTGAGAAGGCTGCATTGCAGGTCTGGGAATTCCATCTTCTTTTCCAAATACCCTGGGTTGGGGCTTTCCAGAGGGTTAATGGAACCTAGGAGAAATGAACCTAGGAGAACCTCTCATATTTGGGGGTATCTGAGAGGTGTTTTTTTTTTTTTTACCTTAATGTTAGCTGTGGGGTCTTTTCTGTGCCTGTAACTGCATGGTAGGGACATCAGCCACACACACCTTCCATTATGACAGTTCAAGTAGATGCTCAAGGAATCCCACGTTCAAATAAGGTCACTGTTGACTCCAACGGTGGTGGGTGGGGGGAGAAGAAAACGCTTGTGTTTTTTCTGGCTAATGCAGTATTTCTAGATGTTCATCAAGTTGTTAAAAAATGTGAAGTGATGACTCATTTGGGAGCCCCTCCCAGCCCCTCTCCCTGTCCCAGTTTGCCTGCGGGTTGAAGGAATGTATACCAACTCGAGTTAAAGAAGAAACTTGTGGTTTCCATTATAGTCTGTAAACACCGATTGCTGAAAGCCTCAAGCGTGCTATCATCTCCTGCCCCACACATGCTTTATATACAATTCATCTTGGAAAAGAGCTTGGGAGAGCGCTGTGTTTACTACTCCAGAGCAACCCAACAAATGGGGGTGGGGGGGGGAGGGTGATCTGCCCTGGGGGTCCATTCACAGCAAAGTGGAGGGCCTTTCTGATGTCTTTAAAGCATAAGCATCAAAAGAGAAACCAAGGCCAATTCTTTGGAAAGAAAGTCCTTTCTTGTGCCTGCAGTAGCCCCTGGCCACCCTTCATCAACAACAGAGCTCTCTAAAAACACCTCTCCTCAGGCTCACCAGAATGCTTTAGTTTCCCACTTAGACATTTTGCTTAACTTATCCTTGAAGTCATTAACAAAAGGGACTGGTACATCGTCATTTTGATTTAAGATGGTTTTAATGGTGCAGAGATGGGGCTGAGTGCAGGAAATCCTAGAAATGATGCTGGTGGTACAGAAGATCATGCAGAGATGGAGTGTAAAGAGCACCACAGCTTTGCCTGGTACCCAGACCATGGCTGATAAGAACTAATCACACCCTGCTTGTAGAATGGATGGAAAAGTTTAGGATGCACATTCATTCTCTTTGAATTTGTTTTCTGACCTTGACATTTGCTGGCCTTTATGACCACAGCCACTATGATTTATGATTTAACATGGGTAAGAATTACTTGGAGATTTTCTTTGCCTTGTGACTCAGCAGGTTTGGGTAGGGCGAGAGATGACAGCCTATGCAGTTTGTCCTCACACTTCACTGAATAGTAGACTTTTGTAGACCTCCTCACCAATAACAGTTTCTGCTTCAGTCAGAGTAAGTTTAGAATGATGCTAACCTTCTGGGATAATTTGCAGAACTCGTGGCACTGGGAAACATGCTGGTGGAGGCCCTGGGCCACGGATGACAATGATGGAAGTACGCTTGGGATCCTCAATTAATAGCAACAGATGTCCTCAGAGGGAGGACTGGGTTTAATTCTCGATTCTGCAGGTAAAGAGACCAAAGTGTGTGTATTGCTCAGCAAGCTACAGTGAGGTCATCTGTTGTCAAAAATAGAGATACAGTGGACAAGGACATTGGTCATACTTGGGGTGGGTATGCCCTGACTGGCGACATCTGATCTCTGTTTTGCTTTGAGTCATTGACACAACTATTTCATTTCCCAGCTCTTCCCCTATATTATATTGCTATTATTTACTTTCATTCTTTTATAAGTTAAAGCTGTCCTGTCACTAGCCATATCAACACCTTTCATTCCAAAGAGACTAGAGCAAGCTGTCTGACTTCATTCATGTCCAGCTAGAAGCATTTGCTTTTTTGGATGTCCATCCCACTGCTCCTCCTAATGCCTAGCCTACTTCTAACTCTCCTCAGCTCTCAAGACTGCTCAGCAGAAATGGTTGTCATCATTAATCAAATAACAGGAACAGGCAGCACCTTTAAAGTGAACTTTTCTGTTCATCCTGTGCTCCAGTACTGTGGATTGTGCTAATGAAGTAATGAGAGAGCTAATGAAAAACATGACTCCCTGCAGTGTTGGAGTTTGGTGAGTGGCCCATGAGAAAGGCTCGAGGCCACAGCTTGCTTACCAACATCTAGTCACTCCCTGTTAGGAGGTGGTTCTCACCGTCTGCTGCTCTTTGCCGAGACTGGTAATATGAGGTTGTTGAAAGGGCCTCCACATGGCTCAGCTTTGAAGAGGTCAAAAGCTTGGGAGCCCTCCCATTCAAGTGTTGCATTTGCTCTCACCCGGTTTTGGCTGTCGGAGATGGTTGTCTGTGAGTGAGATGCTAATGTTGTTGGAGCCTTCACCCCAGGCATGTTTGTACAACTCAGAGCAAAGAGACAGCTTATTCTCTAACCCAAGACTATATTGCACATGTCTGCCTGTTTCCTTGAAACATGAGGGGGAGAGAACAGATGGCTGACTTGAGCAGATCCTGAGACTTCTGTTGGGCAGAGAAAAAAAAATCTTGGCTCTAGAAGAAAAAAAAAATGGGTCAGTTGTTTCTTCTTAGTGTACAAAGGGTGCCCCATCCCCAAGCAGTAAAGGAGGAGATAGGGAAGTGGTGTGCTGATCTGCTCTAGAGTCACCAGGAAAGGAGTGCATAAGACATGCATACACAGAGAG
>OU015742.1:11925194-11940965 GCA_907169655.1 Acomys percivali | reverse complement strand
CACACACACACACACACACACACACACACACACACACACTCATGTACACATAAATGGGAAAAAGGAATATGCAGCCCAGGCACGAAGAAACCCAATTATAAACTACCACCTGGCTAAGCCAGAAGGATCCAGAGTCTCCAGCCAGCCTGAGATATATGGAAAGACCCTGTCCTAAAATAAATACCTTAAAAATAAAACAGGGAAGAAAGGTAGAAAGAAGGGAAGGAAAGGATAAAAGAAAGGAGGTAGAGAATTGGCACATGAGATAAATGATTGATTGTCATGTGTGATAAATGACTGACTTATTCTGACCTTCCTGTTTCTTTCAGAAATCATTCTTTCACCTCCTTCCAATGATCTGACTCTGTCTGTGTTGGGTGCATTGAATGGCTCCCGTCTTGGAGACAGCCTCTTTCTGAGAAACTTGCAGTCAAGTCATTGTGGTGAGACACAGAGCAAATGCCTCTGGCATTGGCATCACAGACTCACACCCCACATGTGGCAGGCAGTTCCATTAACTGAAGCCTAACTAACTGCCAGCATCTTGCTTCAAGGGTATGCTGTACAGCATTCTCTGCCAACCCATAGAGCTTGTTTGACTTATAAACGCCTCTCAGAGGATGTGTGGACCAATATCTCGAGAAGATGCTCAGTCAATGAGAGATGCTACATAGTGAGTAGTTGCAGCAGCCCCTCACTTTAACGTCTGACAATAACAGGAGGCTTGTTAGCTAATACTGTCTTGCTGTTTGAGATAAGATCTCCTATTGTAGCCCAGCCTTGGAACTCACCATAAAGGCAAAGATAGCGTCAAACTTGTTATTTCCTGGGTCAACCTCTCAAGTACTTGGCTTTTAGACATGTACCATTATATCTGCCTTTCTTCTTTCTCACGGTGTGCCCTGTGGAACCAAGACTTAGCTGTGCTCATGGTGTTGTATTAATTTCTATTAGCTCTTCATCTTTCTTCGTTCCATTCTTCCTGTTCTCTCATTCCTAGTACTGGGGCTACTTCTCAAAGAAGCTACCTCAGTGCAAGTCTTGTCCAAGTTTCTGTGTTTCCAAGCCTCGTGAAAAGAGGAAACACATTCATTTAAAGTATAGTAACATGATATAATGTTACAAAACAGCATGATATAGGAAACATACATCTTATGTACACAAGCACACACTAGTTATAAAATAAACAGATCATATATAATATAGGAGTTTAGGGGGGGAAATCACCATATGCTAGGATTTCTGGAATTGAGCCTTTATATAAGATTATGATTTCAATACATGGTTAAATGGAATCCTGGACAGGGGAATCTATGGGACACAAAACTTTCTGGAATTCTTATAAACCTCTGTGTTTTTATTCCCCGCTTCTATACTAAATTTCAGCCATTAGAAGTGCTTAAGTATCCAGTGGAAACTTTAATCACTAAGTCCCTACTGTGAAATAATGACTTGTTGATGGCTAATGCCATTTGAAACTCAAGTTGTCCATTTTTTCCCTCTATCTTTGGTTGTAGCATCATTTTATTAAGGTTGGCCCTTTATATTTTTAGAGTGATCATGTAGCTTTATTCCCTGGTAGGACACTAATAAACATTTCCAATGCCAACTTCTATAAAAGTCCCAGGGACAAGTAGACTAGGAGAGCTGGGGTTGGTTCGTGATTGAACTTGTCAGTCAAGGAGAAGTGCAAATGCTGTGTGGTTGGCTTTTAAATCAAGGCCAGATGGTCAACAGTGTTTGGTGGGTCTTGGTTGTTCTCCAGTTGTCTAATGCTCTGAAGTCTGATGAAAAGGAGAGACATTTTTGCCACATTGAAATCCTGGCACTTTAGCCACTTGCCTAAATTCCATGGATGGAGGGCCAGTTCTGAGGCATGGCCCACAGAGAAGATGCTGAGGTGGAGCTTGAAAGATTGTGGTCCACTTGCATAAGTGGTTGAGAAAGGGCAGAGGGCAGTCTGTGTGTGTGTGTGATGTGTGTGTGTGTGTGTGTGTGTGTGTGTGTGTGTGTGTGTGGTGTAGGGGATGGGGTGTTGGGTCAGACTGTGATTTCCCACATTGGGCCTGGTTCTGCTTTAAGCAGATAAATTTGTTTCTAGGACCAGATTCTCTCTCACCGTCTATTTTCACTGGGCAAAGGCAAGGAAGGGATGGAGAAGCAAAATAGGGAAGAAATTCACAAGAGGAAGCAAATAACTCACAGCACAGTTATCATGAAGAAAATGTAAACCTTGAGTACCAGGCAGCCATAGGCAGATGAAAGCAGACGGCTTAGACTGCTCCCAGTCGCCCAGCTGCACAAGCCTCTGTTCTTGTACTTGAAAAGCCTCACACAGTAACTATTTTGCTCTTTTTAAAGTTTATAACCTTTCCCCTTTTTACTCAGCTGTGTTCTAATGATATTTTTTTTGTTGGTAGAGAGGATCAGTTTATGAGAACAGGATGTTTGTATTAAATATTAAATCGTTAGGGCTTCCTTCAGCTGAAGGTCTCAGCTTGGCTTCAGTTTTGATGGAAACAGACAAACGTACATTCCTGTACAGCCACAGAGTACAAAGAGTTTGTCAAATCTTGATAGTGTAACTCGGCATTGGGCCAAGAACAGAATAATTGGTTAATGTCCACATAGTGCTTTGAAGATGCGAGGTCCCATGTGTACTCTAAGAGACAGCATGAGGCAGTCCAGCCTTGAAGGCCTGATCCTAGGGATCAGGAGACTGACCATTCCTCAACTGTATTTTGTGGAGCAATGACCCAGGCTTGCTATGATGAGCTGGATTTTCTGTGGAAACTGTAGGAGTTCTCAAGGTTAGCTCTTAATTCTGGATTTTCTACCCCAGCCCCTTCTTGGAGCTTAATTATACACTCAGCTGCCTATGGGAGAAAAATCAATGTCATCTTTGGCCTTCAGAGGCCATGCATTGTCCTTGAAGCTGTCCTTCCTTTCGTGTGCAAATATTCTGGGTTTAGTAGGTAGGTGCTTGAGAATATAGGCAAATATAGCATGATACGGTTTTGCAGCTCTTCTGAAGAAAGTCAATGCCGTGTTAAAAGTGTGAAATGCGTGTGATACAGAAAGAGGGTGGAATAGCAGGAATAGGAAAAAAAAAAAAAGATTTAGGATGGAATTGGGGAAATGGGAAAGCTCTGGGCTCAGCCAAATGTAAGGATGTATATAAAAACATATAGACACCTCCTTTGTTATTGTTGTTGTTGTTGTTTCCTTTTTGGGTGTTTTGTTTTGTTCAATAGACCTATCCTGCATCAATCAGTAACCCAGCTCCAAGAAGTCACACTCTTAAATCTAAAATCTCACTGCCAGGTGATTGCTCCTTCTCTGACTTATTAGGCAGGCAGCCTCCATAAGCTGCCACACCAATACAGGCTATTACCACTACATGATTGCCCATAAGAACAAGATTCCAAGTTCCTATTCCTGCAGACACAAGCACAGGAATCCTTAGTACCAACAGGGACTCAGTTGGTAGCTTTCTCCCTGTCAACTAGTATTCACAGTGCTTGAAGTGCCTTGCAAGCTGTTGAGGTGAAAGCTAGTCATCAACAGTGCAATCCAGCTGTGGATGCTATGTGCTCTAGTACTGACCTTCCAATGGATTATTATCAGTGTGAATGTTTCAGGGCTAAACAACCATTTCCTGATGGAATCTGTGACCTGCTGCTGCCTGAGAGAGAGGGCATGCCTACTACTGTAAACCCGATCAAAAGCCTGTGGCTAAGCAAGGTCATGAGCCCCATGAGTGAACTGACTGCTGATATTTTACTAAATGTACATGTGGTTAAATTGCCTTCTAAATGCTTATGTTAATACAGACTGGTGAACCTCGCAGCCTTAGTTAGCTCAGCCTCTTTTATCTGTGGCAAATGGCTGAAGCAGACTCATAACTCAACCAAGTAGTGAGAATACAGGATGGCTGCATGCTCAGTCCCAAATGGGACACATGCACCACTCACTCTGAGGCTTACAGACCCTTGCAGAAGAGAAGAGAGGGCCTGTAGGACATGGGGGATATGGAGAAGTATTATAAAATGCTGCCTTCTGGACATCACCTGTCTGCTGCAATCATGAGCACACAGCAACGGTGACCACCTACCTGTACAAGACCTGCGCGTAGAATATAAGACATGGGATTGAAGGGGGAACTAGTTGAGAAGAAAAGGAGCTTAGAAGGCGTGGAAGGGGGATGAAAAATGGTGATGGGGCTAGGAATATGGACACAATACATCACATACAAGTAGGAAGCTGTCAAACGTGGAAAGGGGCTAAAATTATATACATGAATGAAAATATCATGACATTTAGTTCTAATTTATTATATATAATTAATACACACATTTAAAAGCTTTAAAATGAAATTAATATAGCAAGATAAATTTTTTAGCACATATTCTCCTTCTTTTTGAGATTATAAAACATGTGAGTGCATTGTTTCCATTGCACTTGGCCAAGTAGTTTAGGAAATTTTACTTCAGGGACTGAACTGGGCAAGCACTGGATGTGCCAAAGACAAGGAAAAGGAAAGAGTTAAAGATGAAGAGGCAGGAAACCATCACCATGCCCAGGTCTGAACAACAGAGCTGGGAGGCAGCTACTGGACCTCAGATGCTGCATGGAGATCGGATCCCAGAAAGGCTCCTGCCGGAGGGGCCAGCAGGAAGGAGGGGATGTAGCTATGTCCAAGGAGCACTCAAAGCAGAGAGACATGGAGGCATCCTCTAGATGGCTTCTTCTTTCTCCTGCCCTGGTTTCTAGGGCACCCAGTAGACTCAGAAAAGTGGAGACCAAGTGGCAAAATAATCTGGAAAACAAAGTCTATATGGATTAAGAATGTGGTATAGCTGTAAGGTTGGAAAGGTACATGGATGACGGGTGCACAGAGAAAGCCCTGCCACTGAGAAGTCACAGGCACATGGTTGATGGGTACAGAGAAAGCCCTGAGAAGTCACAGGAACATGGTTGATGCGTACAGAGAAAGCCCTGCCACCAAGAAGTCTCTTACCATACCTCCATTGGGGGCAGGTACCATTAGCAACTAGGGAACATATTTTCCCCATTTACTTTCACTGAATCTGAACTGACATATGGATTACAAACTTGCTCTCAAGCAATGTTAACTTTGTACTATGGTAGCTTGGCGGTGTTCTCTTAGGTTAAGAAGGGATACAGAACAAAAGGTAAGTAGAGGCTTAGACTTGTGACTTCTCTGAGTGGTTGCAATTCTTCTTTATTTACCCACCGTATATAGACAAAGGTGGGTGATATGGTACTTACGTGCGGTGAGGCCCTGCTAGGGGACAAGATGTAGGATGCTGCTTTGAATCACACTGACAAATTGACGGAGAACAACAATCCTCCTCAGGGAACTGAAATAGATGCTGTCAATAGAGCTTTTATTCTGCATGAAGGTATAATTGACATGTGTGAGAATGTAGATCATTGGTCTCAAGTATCATATTCCGTCTCTACCTATCTTGTGATTTCAGTTACTTCTAACAACTTGAAAGACAGAAATCACTGTTTCTGTACTCTAAGACTTTTGTCTCAATGCTACGTCCTTTCTCTGGGTGCTGTTAAGGTCTTCTATTTGTTTCTTAAGTGGTTCTCAGAGGAGCAAACATGTGCTAGCAATATGTGTAACAATATGTATAACAAGTCATACACACATATGTATTTTTGAAATGTACACTCTTCATGAATCCTTCCTTGTGTGTGTGTGTGTGTGTGTGTGTGTGTATATATATATATATATACACATATCCATTGTCTGTGAGTATTTGCTTATATTGTCCTAGGGGTACAGTTATTACCAACAACAGCATGCATCCTTAGGGAGAAGTTTATCTCAAACTTTTCCTGCCATGTGTCTCTCAGCAAAGGCTCTTTTTACAATGTTCTGCCCTGAGTCAGGCATAGAAACTAGGCATTAATAGTTGGTGTATCATGCTGAGGAGAAGTCTTCATAAAGGAGGCATTAAGGCATTGCTTTGCCTTGCAGGGAGATACTAACACTTTAGTCACAAATTCAGGAGATACACTCGGGAGAGGGGCATCTGGCTTGGAAGCCTGGAACAACATCTCCTGGCTGCTGTTGTCCACTACTCAGCATTCACATAAAGATTCCAAAAGCCATGTCTCTTCATTCCTGGGCTCTGTCTTTGTCAGAGAAACCACACATTCAACAAGGCCAGCCTCTGAAAACAGAGCACTAAACATCTCACCAAGTTTGGCAAATGATGTGGGTAATTTAGAACTTGATGGTGAAATATTTTGTGTTGTGTGGGATTGATTGTGTGTGGCTTTGTTCGTCTCTGAAGATGACTTTTTAAATCTCCCATTTTTTGGTCTGAATACACCTCCACAATTTGAATCAACTCTTGCATTTAGTGGTTAGTCTGACTGCCGGTAAAGATATTATCTCTGTAGTCTAAATATTAAACTTCTTCATTAACCATAATCTGCACTTCTTCCATCTTTTTTTTTTTTTGCTCATCTCTCTTTCAATCCAGTCCTTTTCTGTTTCTCCTTAGTTGACCTGAGTCAGGAAGCTGCATCCCTCCTCACATCAATCCCTGCTGCTTCAGGAGATGCTCTCAGTTATGACAAACTCAAGTCCACGAGCTCACTAGGTACAATGGTGGATATCTTCTTATAAGTGGACCAGTTACTAATTTCCATATTTCTCCCAAATTTAGATTCTGGATTTAGAATGTAATTCAATATTACATAATCAAATGTATATAAGGTGATGAGGAAATTGTGATTTCATTTTTATTAAAAACAAAACTACCCCAGCAAATGAAAGCACTCTGGAATTGACATGAACAGAGTCTCTGATGTTTATTTTGAAATTTGTATATTGAGCACGCCTCTCTAGTCTTCTAGCTAGATTCACTCTCACTGGGTGTTTGAGTAGATACAACAAACTACGAGAGAGTGCTTTGCTGGCGATATTGCCAGCCAGACTGGAATCAGGAAATACCAGGGATCATACAATAAATGTGGAGACTTCCAGCCTAATTTCACAGTCTCAGAAGTTTGAATAGAGCTTAGACTGGGCTGTAGATCTTGGGTGTTCCTTTCAACAGACTTCCAGTCACATGGTCACCCATGCTACATCAGAGGAGTTGTCTGTGAAAGACCTTGGTTATCTAAGTTCTTTGAAGACAAAATCCCAGGGTTCTTTAGGTTGTCGGCCATGCCTGGAAGGTGGACTGGAGCTATGTTGGACAATGGGAAGGAGGTAGTATATCTTGATGATCCTTCAAAGCCAGTTGGCAAACCATTTGTTGCAATTGAAACCCCTACTGGAACAAAGGAGAAAAATCTCGCCACTTGGTAGCCACTTTAGCATACTAACACAATCTGGAAGGTTGGTGGTGGTGTCACCAAGGTCCCAAACCACATATACTTGATGAGTCTCTGTGAACAAAAACAGTCCCAGGAATCAGGTGCAATGAGTTGTAGAAAGCATTGACCTAGAAAACTCCCAATGCTCCTTTGAGAACGTGGCGATTTCTATTTGGCTGGTGAGGAACAGACAGCTTCTGTAGAAGGGGATTGAGTTAATCATGCTTATAGTGTAGACTGTTCAACATCAGAAGCATCGCAATCTCATAACACTTTCTTTCCGTTAATTTCTCCAAATCTGATAAACAGCTCCTCATGTTCTCAAATTTCTCCGCTCAGAATCTCTTCAGACAAAAGAGAGATGGAGGCAGTCTTATGAAGACTGCAGCCCCATTGGCAGCTTAGAGTACTCCACCAAGCTATTTGGCACTGTTCATTTTCTGTGGCTGTGTGGCTTAGGTCCACGTTTGCTTGGCTGTAGGCCATATTCAGCCCTTAGATGCTGCTTTTGTTGTTTCAGAGCCAGCTGCTAGACATCTTCTACCTGAAAGATTTTTTCCCTCTATAATGTAACACAAACATGGGAACATGGGGTTGATAACCAGTGGTATTGCTAAATCTGTATTTAAGGACAATGATACAGAGCATGCAGACTGGGAATAGTTAGGACAGTGGAATTCTGGCTACCATTGAAACACATGCATATTAATGCATTTATCCATGTGTGTTGTATGTATGAAACAATACTTTATTTATAAATAACCTGTATCAAAATAGTAGTGATTCCCCATAGAAACCTGTGCCCTTCTTTCTCCCTTGGTATAGACATGATTCCCCCATGAATGCTGTTTTATTTTATGTTTAAATTATGCTCCAATGATCACTGTGTCAATAGTAATTTACTATTTCAGAATGTATTTCAATAATAAAGAGTAGTTCACTAAGCTTGGAAAACACTAACTTATTTTAAATAGAACAAATATCCCTACTGGTTATTGTAGAAGTTTTTTTCTGTTTAGACATTATAAACAACTCTCAATGGGCCTCTAAATTATCATCTTCCTAAAATATTTAAATCTTTTTTTCATGTTTCACTTAGCTTTTTTCTTTTAATTTAAAAAAATTTTAATTTTATTTTTATTAAATATTTTACATATGTATTTATATTATTACACATATATACAATATTTACAGAAATATAAAAACATATAATTTATATTTGTGTAAGTTGTATGACCATAAATAAGAGCCCTTCAATGTGAAGTAGTGTTTTCCTAATTTAACTTGTTGTTTTTTTAACTCTTATGCACTATTGGTTACATATATTTAAATTTTTGAATTTAAATTATTCTCATGGGGTAAATTTAATACCATTAACATCCATCACAGTATAGATGGTCAGACATAAGAGAAACTCAAGAGCAATAAAGCATTATCAAGTTGAATCTACTGCCTGAACTTGAGGTCTGTGTCTAATGGTTGCTTCTCTTTTTTAAAAAGAGAAGTGGTGTTTAGAGAGTGTTTAAGATATCCTAAATCCAAATCAAGTCTCTTTCTTTATATAATTAGTGGCTGAGAAAAATATAGTCACTATCACTTTCTTAGCATTTGATTTATGTCCTTAATGCTGTATCATTATCACATAGCTAAGAGCCACATTTTGAAATACATCAGGTTTCATGAAGATTTTTTCCTTTTTTATTTCTTTATTTTTTTACATTTATATTATCATGCATATATATTATAACTACATACAGCAAGAAGAACTACAAAACAATCAGAAATTATATAAATGTTATGTTCATAGTGTTTTGACTATTTATATTTGGCAACCTTGAAGAAAACATATTTCCTGTCTTGGTGAGTCTAAAATTCTGAATGTAAACCAACATCTATCATATCTCATCTCTATCAACTTAAAACATCTATCTAGACCTAAAAATATCTTAACCCCTAAGCAACTAAGCTTAATTGTAATACTAATCTATTTGGTCTTCAATCACATCAAAGACTTGAGAAGTAATAAAATTAATTACCTCAGTAAATAGGAAGTGCAAGTTAGCAGCCTCCAAAGTGGAAAACAAAACCCAAACAAACAAAAACCAAAAACGGCAGAGATAGTTTGCTGCCTGAACAGTCACTCAAAACATTGGAGCATCATCTTCAGCCTTCTGTCCCAGTATATCTGGATGACATATTTGTGAGGCAGGAACTATTGAGGACTTGCTTACTCTGTCTTGGCAGAGTTTGGCTGTCGACTCAGCCTGCATCTGAGCTTGCCTATTTTTAGGCAGAATTCTGTCTGTGGCTGAAAGGAGGACATTTTCCCAGCGGCTGTTTGCCATATTTGAAACCATCTCAATAAAGGGGTTCTTTAATGCTCATCATCTTCTTTGAGGTAGGCTGGGTGTTGCCAGGAGTTAACCTGTCTTGTTGTCAAAGAATCTTTAAAATAATAAAAATATCTTTAAATACCATAGGCTGTAGAAAGACTTATATGAAAAAAAACCTTCATGTCGCTGAAGAAAGAAATTAATGAAGACATCAGAAGTTGGAAAGATGTCCCATGCTTGTGCATTGAGAGAATCAACATAGTAAAAATGACCATCTTAACAAAAGCAATCTACAGAGTCAATGAAATTCCCATAAATACCTACACAATTCTCAATTTGATATGGCAAACCAAAACCAAAACAAACCCCGCCCTCAAAAAACCCAAAATAAAACAAAACAAAAAACCCAGAATAGCTAAAACAATTCTGTATAATGAAAGATCTTCTGGAAGACTCTCCATCCCTGATCTCAAGTTGTACTATAGAGCAATAGTAATTAAAAAACGACATGGTGCTGGCATAGAAATAGGTCAGTTGATCAATGGAATAAGATTATCTTAAAGTGTTTTATGAGGAGGGTACAAATCATAGATATATTTTGTGATTACAACTGGGTATTATAGCCAAGATATCTTATCATACATATATGTGTGTGTGTGTATGCATATGCAAATATTTTTAAATACAAACTCAGGAACTTTCTTCTCCTACATATTTTGGATAAGGAATACTAAACCCAAAGTAAGTATTATCAAACTGTTCATCTGGCTCATCTGGTCCGTTCCCTAATAAGGAGTAGTTTCTGCTGAGGGATTAGGATGTGGGAGGCTATGAAGAAAGCTGTAAAGGCAATCTTACCTGAACAGGACAGTGTGCCAACAAGACAAGCCTTAGAAAGACCACAGAGTTTGGGTAAGGCAAGATAATGAACTGCTCCTGCTGGTAGAAGATCCTTCACACATTGGGATGAGATGCCTCTGAACAGGTTTATGAAGCACCAGAAATCACTGAACTTGTCTTTGTATAGGGCAGAGCAGAACACTTCACTGGACAGACAGTAGCTTTCTCCTGCGGCTTCAGGCCCACAGCACCCACCACCAACTTGTTCTAAACCCTGCAGGTCTTCCCCTATTCTGTGGTAGGCATGAGGGGATGGCAACATGGGAAGAATGGAGGAAAATGATGTCAGAGCACTTGTTCCTCCAATTATTCCTGATACAGATCGGCTGATCTGACCTTTGAAGACCATAGCTCTTTTGGGGCTCCCTTCTCCTGCAGCTGTCTTTCAGTTCGGGAATAGCACCCCCTAACTTTTCTTGGTGTTTTGTATTGATCTCTAAGCAGCTCCTTCCCCTAACCTTTCCTCATGTGCTGTGTGCCATCTTTACCCTGCTGGGATCTGCTACACACACCGTGAACAGATTTAAAGAAGATGGGCTTGACATATTCTCGAGTCTACACATAAAGGAAGCCTCTTGCTAAGACATGCTTTTTTCTACCTTGGATCACCAAGTAAGGTGTAAGCCACACTTATTTTAACCCTTCACCCCCAATAATTTAATCTGTGGAGTCTAGATTACAGAGCTAAAGATGTGTATAAGAAAAGGCAGTAGGAAATAGTAACATTATTTTTGTCATATTAGAAAAAATTATTATCTGAAGGTGTAGAGGTTTATTGTGTTAAATCATTGCTGCCCAATTTCTGCTTTAAATTTAATCTCAAATGACAGAAATGTTTTTGAACTTGACACTCCTATACAATAATTTCTTCCCTTTAGTATCATACAGACTTGAGCTGAGACACATAAGCCCAATTGAACCTTCTCAATTTTGTCTATGAAAAGGATCAAAGTAGTGGCTATGTGCCTGAGACAGGATGCTGAGTGCCCCATAAAGGAAAGAGGAGTGAGGCTGGATGCCAATTATCCTAGCATTTGATGGGTTTGATTTCAAACAGGATAGGGATTGAAAGATCTTTTTAAATTGAACAATTATCGTATTCCAAAATAAGATTAGGTAGGATGAACTTCAATTTGAAGACCTAAAGACACAGGCATTTCTTTTAAGGAACATTCAGCTTGTCATATATTATTCCAATAGTCTTGCTACTGGGGACAGGCTCATTCTGCTTCTTGGCGACTCAAATTGCCTTCAGCTGGAATAGGCTTAAAGACTGTCAACAGGGACATTTCAGCTAGAAAATTTGACAGTTCTCTCTGTGTGTAGCTGGGTGAAGTCATGTGAACAGAGGATCATTAGCTCATTGTCCATAAATATAAAATAGTTTAGACTTGTAATGACAGCTTTTCTTTGAAGGACTTATTTTTATCCTGAGAACAATAACTATTTTTTATTACATGTGAGAGTTGAATAAGTATGGATAATAGCTACTGCAGTACTGTTGAAAGTGATTACTATGATCTATAGATAGCCCAATAAATAATATATTATACAACCCTTTTCCTTTTAAGTAATCTCTCAGGCTTGCATACAATACTAAGGAGTCTGCTCAGTTTGTTTGTGCCATATTTGAGTGGTTCTAAGATGCACATAAATTTGAATGTTAGCAGCATTAAAATTGAAATCATTCTTGTAATGTGATCTAGCTCAACATGCCAGTCATATGGCAGTAAGATGTAACTTGACAGTCATTGTGTTTTTGAACTTTGGTTTGGTTTTTAGTCATACTGTTGTCACTTCTACATCTAAGGACGTATGGTAAAGTATTTTAATAATAAGAATATTAAAGTTTAGATCTTATATGGCATGAGGCCATTGCATTGTTTAAATGGCAGCAGGTTCCTTGCCTTTGTAGCATATTTTACAATGGTGTGCTTTGCCTTTCATGGCATCAGCAAATGCATTAAGGCACAGTCTGAGACTTGGTGACCCCCAGAATGGCCTTGCCAAGTTAGAGGGCTGAGGGAATTCCTCTATAGATTTTGATAACATTTACTCTGAATCAGGAGGCTGGGGATGATTTGACTTTACCTGAGTGGTTCATCTTCCCTAGGCCTCAGTGATATTTTAACAGAAATAATGTTCTATTAAGGTAGATGAAGTGAATGTGGTCATAAGTGTATCTTTATAAGCAGCTATTCCCTATAGCATCCCGTATAACACACTATTCATAATTTTAGACCAGAATTACCACTGATGCACCACAATGGTTTGCCAAATATTGTATCATTATATCTCCATATAATGAATCTTCATATGATGCTGATACATCTTAAAAAAGAAATTTCAGTATAATAGAGAGATATCAAATATGAAAGCCTTCAAAATGAGGCCACAAAAGTTAATTTATTAAAAATTAAGGTAGTTACAGCTATCCTTTGCTATCCATCGGTACTTGGTGCCAAGCACTCTTTTACTAAGATCCACAGACTATTATTCATATAACCAACACAACTGTCCTGTATGTTTTAAACCATCTTATTTATGTTCTTTATGATACTCAATGCAATGGACATGGCATGTTATGATTGTCATACTTCATTTCTTAGGGAATAATGGCAGGAAAAATTATATCCAAGCTCAATAAAAATCATATTTTCCCAGTGTTTTCTGTGTGTGCCTAGCTGAATCTATAACTGTGGAGTCCAAAGATGCAGAAGACTGGCTGTAATTTTAGTGGTTTGTAAGTTATATGAGTAAGATACTACTACCAAAATAAAAATAATAAGCATATTTCCATTATGTTTATACAAAAATTTCATTCACATGTTTCCATTTAATTTTCGATTCAAAGCTGTGGAAAGTTGCAGATATGTCCTGAGAAATGCCATCAACCCCAGAGAGCTGACAGCTGTCCACACAGCCTCTGAACTAGCTGCTTTTTTTGTCTATGATGATGTATGAATTAGCATTCTGGTCTATGGTGAAAGAAAGTTGGTTATTAACAAGTCATGTGCTAGAATACATTGCTTTTTACTCTCCTGAAGCACTGGAGTAAAATGACACCTGTTACATTAAGGTTTAGACAAGTTACTGTAAGTCTGAAGTATATTGGCCAAGTGGTGGCTTGAATCAGAAAGGCCACCAGAGGCTCATCTATTTGAATATTTGGTCCACAGTTGGTGGAACAGTTTGGGAAGGATTAGGAGTTGGGGACTTGTTGGAGGAGGTGTGTTACTGGAAGTGGGCTTTGAGGTTTCAAAATCCCATGCCATTCCCAGTTACCTGGCTCCCTCTCTCTGCCTTGTGGTTCTATCTCAGGAAATAAGGTCTCAGCTACTGCTCTAGTGCCATGCATGCCAGCCTGCTGTCATGCTTCTCCATGTAATTATCATGGGCTCTAGGCCTCTGGAACTACCAGGCAGCATTAAATGCTTCCTTCTATATGTTGCCTTGGTAATGGTGTTTTGTGGAGGCAATAGAAAAGTAACTATGGCAGGCCAGAATAAGAAATAAAAACATCATAGGCTTGTTCAAAGTGGATCTGACATTATTCAACTTACGTATCTAGGAAGTTTGTACTTCTGGCTCAAAATTATGGATCATTACTGAGTACTTCCCTTTCCTTCATCTTTATAGCTAGCCCCAATTGCCAACTTGGTATAGCCAAGGGTCATCTGAGAGGAGAAGCCTCTACTTAGGAGTTCTCTAGATCAGCTTGGTCTATGGGAGTATCTGTGAAGTTCTGTTTCAGTGATTAACTGATATTGGGGGGGTACCTGCTCATTGTATGCAGCATCATTTTCTGAGCATGGTCTTGGGTTTATATAAGAAAGTTAGCTGAATATGAGCCTGTGAGCTAGCTTGAGGTAGAGTTAGCTAGCAAACAGCATCCTCCATGGTAACTGCTGTGCTTCTTGAGCTGTGAATTCCATGTTGGAAGCACTGTGGCATGTGGTAGAGTGTAGCCTTGCCTTCAGGTTCCTACATTGAATTCATGGCACAACTTACCTCAGTGATGGACTGTGAACTGGAAGTGTAAGGTGAAATGACTCCTTTCTTTTCAAAGTTACTTTTAATTAGAGTGTTTTGTCAGAATATACATGAAAAACAACATCCTTCTGTTGGATTCTCTAACTGGTGCTCTCTCAAGAAATAAAAATACCTCTTGAATTAAATGTCTTCCTGTGGTCATCACTCTAAACATAGTATCATCAGTTTACATGTAGAAACAGATAACTCACATTACTACTTTGGATTGTTGAATATTTTCATTATTTTTTGCATGGAATTCTCACCTACTTATTGGCTTTCTCCTTGTTTTTCTGTAGACAATGCAGTGTTCTTTCCTCTGCATTGCGTATATGGATATAAGATATACTTTTAGTTGTGCCCTGATAAGTTTTGAAAATCTATATTGCTTTCATTTGCAGGACTTCCCAAAGTCACGGTAAAAGTAAATAATGCTGGTGTTTTTTCATCCCATAAGCAAACATGCTTAAAGAAATCTAACAGATACACAATTTGCTTTCCCATTCTGTCCAGTTTCCTGTGAGAAACATGAAATATAGAAGACCTCAGTCCTCATAGCAGATGTTTCATTCTACAGATGGCTTACATATTAGAAAGTGGCAAAACCCATCTATGGACTTTTTTGTAGACCCTTTTTTTTTTTTTTTTTTTTTTAAATCAAGAGTATCATCACGGAGAGGGACAAAGATTTAAACTACTGAGCTCAAATCCATGGATAAAATTGGCTCATATTCTGATGTGTAAGTGGACATAGGAAGAGCAGATGGCTTTGGATTTTCCCATGATGTCAGCCTCCTCACTGCAATTGCATCTTCACGAGGGTAGACAGGCAGAGCAGAGACGTGTGGGGGTTTTGTGTGCCGAGCTGCCAGCAGAATCTAGGTTTTCAATTTCCTTATAGCATATTCAGAACAGTAGTTTAATGTCGGGAAAGTATAGGATGAAAACAGTGCAAACACAAAGACCTCCACATTGATCTTAAAACACTCATGCCCTGTGTAATTTATATTTGCACCAACCAATTTAGCACTCCTCTGGGATAAATCACTTAATTAGAAAGAATTAGAAAAGCTGTTGTTTGATGTATATGTCTTCATTATTTTCAAGTGGCAGAATTGATTCCTCCCTCCCCCCCCCC
>OU015742.1:11899488-11921104 GCA_907169655.1 Acomys percivali | reverse complement strand
TTCTTCTTCTTCTTCTTCTTCTTCTTCTTCTTCTTCTTCTTCTTCTTTTTCTTCTTCTTCTTCTTCTTCTTCTTTGTCTTCTTCTTCAGGCCTTTTCTCTTCTTTCTCATCCTCTCTTCAATTCTGACTATTTCTTCCTCCTTTCTACAATCTTTTGGTCTTTTATTCTCAAACCCTCCCCCTTTTCTTCCTTTTTAAACAGTTTTGAATTATATCACACTTTGCCAAAGACCACTGCTTGAATAGAATAGTATATAAATAGTATAAATTAAACAACACACACACACACACACACACACACACACACAGAATCTTTTGGGGAGGGACACATTTCAGTCCCACGATCAAACAGTCTTATCTTTGGTAAGAATTCTCTGGAAGCCCACCCTGAGAAGATTTTAAATGACAGTAATTTTCTTTAGGGGAACTGGGACTCTTTTAAAACACATTAGAAAGGGTAAGAAGAATCAAGAAGTGAGGGAGAAACAGAAAATGTTGTATAAGCAAGTAATTAGCTGAAGGCAAAGGGAACTCCACCCTACAGTGTCAAGACAGAGTCAACTTGTCTAACAAGTAAGGGTCCTACGTCATTAACTTCTGACAAGAGTTGAGAGGTTCTTCTAAAACATTAATTTTGGGGGATTTCTAATTTAGATTGTACATGTGCATAATGGTCTTCATTATTCAGGAAAAGGCAAGACTCACCGGCTTTCATGAAGAGGACAAGGCTGAACATAATATGGACAGAGTGGGGACAAAATCTGTCTCATAAACCTTTGCAGAGTTGGGCAGGACAAAAGTAGGTGAAGACAGGACCAAAATAGTTGGAGGAATGAAGGTGAATCTCTTAGGAAGAATTCTGGCCAGCATCTACCCAAAGTCATCAGCCCCTATGTTTATTCTCACAGGACACTGTACCCACAATCTCCAATTTAGGTTTGTTCTATATAAATTAGAAAGAAGCCTGACACTGAGATTTTAAAAATTTGAAGCTGAACTTTTTGATACTTCAGGAAATCCCAAAGTGCAAAGATTAGAAATCAGATGCCCATGTTTATTTTTAAAGCCTTTTTATTCATAGACTGCCTGCAGATAAAAAAGAGTTATAAACTACTGTTCTGGAGTGTATTGATCAAATTCAAATGAGTTGATTACATTTTAGGGTTTTCTTGTCTTTGAAATTTAAGATTATTTACTTTGGTCATTATTTTCATGGAGTTTAAAAAAGTTTGTGCTCCCCATTTTTCTAATTTTTGTATAACCATTTCAACTAGATATATTTTTAAATATCCTGTACTGAACATATAAAAATGAAGCATAAATTTGTTTAAAATACTGCTTTTGCTTTGTTTATTTCCTATCAGTAGAAATTTCTGCTCTGAAGATTTGTAAGTAAATTTACTTCTCTTATCATATGTTTAAATACACTAGTCAGTAACAATTTCATAAATATTACTAATATACCTCTAAAACTAAGTATAAAATGTTTATGTGTGTGTGTGCACCCATATGTAACTATCAGCTCTCATGTAGAACAGGTATAGCATGTATGATCATTTATACTTAGACAACTTAAATCATTAGAAAGAGGTAGTGTATAGACATCATAACATGTAATATGATAAGTGGCTTGATACTGATAAAATATCTCAAATCCACTTGGCTAATATAAGACAAATGCTGACCCAGGAAAGATGAGCATCAAATATTGAGTTGTGTTTATACGTTCATGTGTGTTACTCTCTTTCTTTCTGGGACACTTGTTGAGCACTGATTTGAGTCAAACTCCACTCCAGCTGCCAGCTCTGAGTAGCTATCCTATGCTCTTAATTTGCACTAGAATGGAGGCCTTGAGCCTCTGCTTCCTGCCTCCTTTCTTGGCCTTTGGGTGGGTAGGCATGTGTGATCTTGTTAATCATTTCCCTGGGCCTTGAACTTTTGGGTGAAGCATTCTAAGTATGGAAAGAATTCAGCCAAGCATTGCCTTGTCTATTGATCATCTACTCCTAAAAACTGTTAAAGGGCCAGCCAGCTTGTTTGTCCACACAGTCCTCAAAAACAGAGAAATCGTCTCACCAAATGCATAAAAAATATTAAATCTTTTTTTAAACTGAAGCAAATTATGAGCTATGGAAGAAGCTGTTCTAGCTGAATGGGGTAAATAAAGGACTTGAATTCATTGAGATGCAGTCAAGTCCTGCTCCAACCAGCTCTTAGGCAGAAGTCAAGTCCTGCCCTCAGACATAGGCAGAAAAGTTCCTGCATTTGGTCCTATGTTTTAATAGGCTATGTCTTTGTTCTGCTTGATTGTAGCTCTTCCCTGTGGCAAAACTCTACAGAGGTGGAAGGACCTACTCTTGTGGAATGCAAGCCCTACTCCCTCATCTCATATATCTGGACAATAGACAGTGCTACCATTTCCTGGAGACGTTTGTAGGACACGCAGGGATCTTTTCTTCAGGTTTATCTTCTGAAAGTAAGGGACTCTGATGGTCTATGTCCTTTTAAGCCAGAAGAGTAGCTAAAGGAAACCTATTTGGAGAGGGGCAAGATGCGAACATAGCCCAAGCAGGTAGCCTGAGATGTCTGCCATTTTGCGTGCTCATTCCTTCATGATGCTGGAAAACCATCGTGGCTAACAAAGAGTGTGAGTGGGCATCACTTGTTTCTTCTCATGGGCCCATAAATGTTCGGAGCAGGTCAATATATAATATCAGTCAAGTTCTAGAAGTGCTAAGCCTCAGTTTCTTCAACTCAGTAAGGGAGAGAAAAGCTACAGTGTTGCTGTTATGATTAAACACTGAGCGTGCAAAGGGAGGTTGCCTTGCAACATAGTTGACTCTTTAAAGGGATGCCAGTCTAGTACTATAACATGCTTTAAAAAGGCAACCTGATTGTCGGATTTGTAACATATTACAAATCAAGTTTAAAAAAACACACACACCAAAAACCCAAAACTGTTACCAAGGGTTCGATGAGAGAAGAAAGATCAGCTTGGCAAATGCTCCTATATGAAATCCTAGTATATAAAGTCTTCTCATCTGTAAAAATGGACAAGAAAACCTGGCTTGCAGAAGGTGATGGAGTCAAAGCTACCAAACATCTTAGAGCACAGAGAACATTTTATGAACAATACTGCTGATAGATATGAGTAATGTGGCAAAAATGTACCAACATCCTTAATTTCTAATCTGCTCATTTCTACTGCTGCGGAAGAGAGGAAAGGGTTGGTGTGCAGCTGAGTCACGGTGCTTGAATGCATGCATTGTTTTCTCAGACAAGTTCTGCAGAGGTAATAAACTGTAGTTATACAGTTTTGGAGATGGTTTGACTGCCCCTTATTAAAAAAATTTAAATCATTCCTATAATAGGCACACTTCTATGCAAAGGCAGAAACTGAGTTGTGGGGGGCAGGAGAATCAAAAGTATTATATGCTCTAAAAGTAGTTAGGGGGACAGGAAGAGAGGAAATGTTTGACATTTGTGCTCACTGGAGGCAGCATATTAAACTATGGGTCATCTCCCTTGGTTTCACAGGATGGGGCAAGTTACTGGGCATTCTCCTGGGCCAGTCAGCCCCATCACAGACATCTGTGGGTTTCAAGATAGAGAGAGAGTGTGTGTTATCTCCAAAGAATTACCATGAAAGGCTGGGCAATTTAACTGACATATTTAAGGTAGCAAGTGTTCTCTTGATTCCTATAGAAGTCTACCACAAAGTTCATGCATTGGAAATAACATAAACAAAATCAAAATTGGATCACTCCCATGAGGCAAAAGTCTACAGAGATGGGGGAGCCTACTGAATGCAAACTCTCCCCCTCAGATCTGGACAATAGACAGTGCTAAAATTTCCCTGGAGCCATCTATCAGAGATGCAGGGATCCTTTCTCCTGGGTTGTCTCTTGAAGGTAGGTATGTGATTCTTTGCATCCATGTACTTTCTATAATGTCCATGATGTTAAACATTGACTGCCATTCCGTGTTTCACAAGGAATTTGTATGTCTGTATATCACCTGGGCGACAGGCCAGCTTGGAGCGGGGAAGCAGAAATCCCATCAAGGGTACTATCAATAGTAAATTTTCTGTGAGAAACTCTTCAGTTGTGACTTCTTAAATTGTGAGTTGGAGGCAGACCAAGAACATGAGATACTTTTTTATCCCAGTTGCTGAAAAGACTGGTGATGCTGCGATGTTGTAGGCTGCATTCATTTGGAGCAGAACCTGAGACAAGGATTCCACACATGATTAATTGAGGAAATTCTCACAGAGAAAGTGTGTGAGAGGGAAGTAGGATGGGTCAGAGCAAGTGCTGAGAAGCTGCCTTGTCTCAGCTGGATACTAATCCCAGGACCTCACCTTGAGGAAGTGAAAAAAATTTAATTTGATGTCAATCATTGACTGTCTTTTCATAGCCATCATGAGCACAAAATATTACCTTTCAGGCAAGACTCCTGTAGTTTGGCCAAGGATAATTTTATACAACATGGGTTAATTGTAAGACACTTACCATACCTGAGCAATGAGTAAAAAAAAGAAAAAAAAGCCTATTAAAGAAAACTGGAATGAAGAATAGAGAACATCCTTAGTGAGCATTGTGTTTCTGAATAATAATAATAATAATGATAATAATAATAATAATAATAATAATAATAATAATAAATAACCACATGGTAAGTAAGTCTGGTGTCTGCCTGTATACAGGAAGCCTATATTTAGCTTAGAAACTTGGGGCTATGTTGATATAAGCATGTTTCTGGGAATCATGCTGCGAACATGATTTTATCTGTTTATACATGGACACATTTAGGCTAATGGTTAATACTGCAAAGATTCCAGGCAGAGCAGGGGTCTTTCAATATTTTCTGATGTCTATTTTGTTAAAAAAACAAACAAACAAACAACCTGTGTACTCTGGAATGTCATTTGGCTAGCTGTGTAAACTTCAGTGCTGAACCAGAAGCCTGTTGCATCTCCTCCAAGATGTGGAATGCATGGGCCACCATGCTGTCTTTGAGATAGAAAGGTGGATGATGGCTTGCGCTGAGTCTTTAAGAGTAGAGTGCAAAAGAGAGTCTTCCATTACCTTTGTTAGATGCAGCAGAAGGAGAGGAAAGCCTTTGCAAGGTGTGCTGATGATATAGGTAGCTCAGATCTTCTCTCAACTGTCTCTCCCCACATAGAAGACTCCATTGTTCATTCACTTTCAAGATTAGGAGGATCTCACCTTTCTATGTGTGGGTGGAACAAAGCCAATATGAAGAGAGTCCCACATTTTCTAATTGTCAAGATTTCAAACTCTATTGCTTAAAGCCCCATACAGTTGCTGATTTTGATGTGAGATCTAGATGTCTGCAGCTTTTTAACTTTGCTAGCCGAAGTACATTTGTATGCTAGACTCAAGCGAGTTAGCTGTGGCATTTCCCATGAGTGGGATGAGCTTTATGCCACAGATGAACAAAACCAGTTCAGCGTCTACCTTGCATTGCATCTGTGCATCTCCTGCAATGAAGCTGAGGTTGTAATGTCTTTAAGGGAAAATACCAAACCTATTTTCGTTTCAGTTTAGACATAGAAATGAATTCAGGAAAAAACTTAAACAATTAGACATCCAGGTTTTTTTTTTTAATGTTTTTAGAACTATTTTGTATGTGTACATGAGGCGGTGCTTGGGATCAAACAGAGACCTTCACACAGGTTAAGCTTATACTTAACACTGAACTACATCTCCAGACAGCATAATTTTTTTTTAATGTCAGGGAATGTTTAAAGTGGCCACCTGGAGGGAAAAAAAGCAAGTATTTACATAATGGAATACTATTTAGATATTAAAAACAAAGAAATCATGAAATCTGTGGGCAAATGGATGGAACTAGAAAAGATCACCCTGAGTGAGGTAAACCAGAAGCAGAAAGACACATGGTATATATTCACTTATAAGCAGATTTTAGCCATTTAGTACAGGATAAGTGTACTACAATGCACAGATCCAAAGAAGGTAAGTAACAAGGAAGACCCAAGGGAGGATACTTAATCTTACGCACAAGAGGAAATTGAATAGACATCAGTAGTGCATGAAGAGAGGGCACAAATAGGAGAGGGAATGGAGAGAGATATGAAGGTGGAGATCAGACCTGGGGAGAGCAGAGGCAGAAAGGCAGAAGGTCTGCAGAAGAAAGAGTAACTGTGGCTGGGGGCATCTCTGTGATAAGATGAAGACCTAAGCCAACATAGGCTTCTGGGAAGATATGAAGGGGACTCTAGCTGAATCTCCTAGGAGCAGAGGATTCGGAGACTGAAGAGGATACCCTCTAACTAAACAAGACTCCTAGTGGAAGGAGGGGAACACCAACACATCCACAAAAACTCTGACCCAAAAATTTTCCTGACTACAAGATGTGCAAGTATAAAGATAGAGCAGAAATTGAGGGAATGTCTAATCATGCCTGACCCAAACCAAGACCCATCTCACTGAAGAGAGCCAACCCCTGACACTATTAATGATACTCTGCTATGCTTGTAGACAGGAGCCTAGCAGAGTTGTCCTCTGAGAGGCTTCAGCCAGCAGTGGATCCAAACAGATGCTGAGACTCACAGACAAACATTTGGCGGAACATAGGGAGTCTTGTAGAAAAGCTAGGAGAAGGAGAAAAAGACCTGGAGATAACAGGAGCTTTATAAGAAGAACAACAGAGCCAACTAACCAGGTCCTAGAGAGGCTTGTGGAGACTGAAGCACCAACCAAGGACCATGCATGGACTGGACCTAGGTCCTCTACACACATGTAGCTGATGAGCATCTCAGACTTCATGTGGGTCCACTAGTAAGGAGAGTGGGGGCTGTCCCTGATGTGGATTCTTTTACCTGCTTTCTGATCACTCCCTTCTGTGGTGCTGCCATGCCAGACTACAGGGGAGAAAAGCACACTCAGTGCTGATGTGAATTGATGGGCTGGGGTGAGTGGGTAGAGGGGCTCCCTTTTTCTCAGGAATAGGGGAGGGAGGATAAGGGAAGAGAGAGGATGGGACTAGGAGGAGACAAGGGAGTGGGCTACAGCCAAGAAATAAAGTTAATAAATAAATAAATAAATAATTAATTAAAAAGAAAATGTAGCATTGTCCCATCCGCATCCTCTGTTCCACCCTTTACTTGTGGTTTCTGTTTTTAATGCTTGAAAAAATTAACTTAAGCTTTTGATTTTTCTTTCTATTCTGTCACTAATTCTCCTCAAGTCCACAGCATGGGCTTGGGAGCTGCTCCTGACAGTTCTTTATACCCTAAAGATCAAAGTCACATGTAAGGTATGATTATCTACTGCTGCTTCCATACCAGAATATTCTGACCATCATTATACAATTTTAGCTACTTTGCTGATAATGCTGCTCAGCCCAGGCCATCCACTTATCCTTTAATAAGGAACTCAGGATGACCATTGGGTAGGTGTCATAGCCTGCAACATGGTCTCAGACTCAACTAGTAAGTTGACTGAGTTTCTCTTGTGTTGGTGCTGCCTCTCACTGCTCTCTGTTCCTTGAGACTGCCAAAGGAAGAGAGCTGGGCTTGTCTACTAGATAGTCAGGTCCTGGCCTGATCATGTGAGCGTAGCCTTCCTGAATCTCCATTCCCTGAACTCCAAAGGAATCTTAGCCCTCTTACCAGCACCATCTATATTCTTCCAGTGAATAAAGGTTTTCTAAGGGATCATGGTCATAACTATGGTCATTCAGCTTATCGCTATCTGTTATAGCACTGAGAGTGAGCCGGAATGTGCTAGGCTGGTTAGTAATGTGACATCATGAACAGCAAAGGTCACTGCAAAGCAAAGACATGACTGGAAGAATACAGGACTTCAGTGTGAGATTTGGGTCTAGTACAAAGGAAACAAATTACCTAATGAATGATTGCATGTCCTTAATCCACCGGATGTGGGTCCTTACCTACCTGACACTAGTATTGACTTGTTAAAGAACACATTCCACCAGCAAGAGTCAGCAGGGAAGCCCCGACCCTGGCCTGGCTCTGCTCTGACACACACCAACTATTCAACAGTGGAGCGAAGCTTTGAAGCACCGAGGATATTTTGACTTTTAGGCCATGAGTTCCAAGCATTTACTTCTAAGATGAAATGACTCTTTGCAGACAAAAATGAATCTTGGGGCATGAAGAATATGAAAAAGAGAATTAGGAAGCTGAAATTCTTCTCTTATGGGTACAAATATGACCAAGGCACTGTCTTATGGAGCTCGTGCACTTTATTGTTGGTAAAAGGAGCAGATCCATGACCTTTTTTCCAGGGAGTTTGAAATGAATCTTATTCAAATGCCTAAGTGATACTCCCTCAGAGCAGTGCTCTAACTTACTGATGTCACCAAAGGATATTGTTAAGGTGAATACTCTCTCAGGAGCTCTGGGACAGGGCCTGAAAAACCAGCATTTTTCATTGAGACCTTAGGTAGTGGTGATGCTGTGCGTCCATGGGTCACACTTGAAGTGTCAAGACCCTAAAAGTGTAGTTTGTATGCTAATTGATATTAATTTCATATGGAGAATAGGAGTGTTTATTGGCAAGCTAATTTGAGCAGAGGCTTGCAAAGCTCAAATCACTGCAGGTTGCTGCTTTTAAGAGTGTAAAGGTAACTCTCCACAAGATGCCATTTCTCACAGTTTAATATGTATTTAAAATAAAGGCCAAAGCATTTCTGGAGTCCCCTCTGGTTTTGTAGAGTGATTCCTAGGGAGACTCTCTTCCCATGCTGCCGTCATTTGAATGTGCTTGTTGACATGGATGCCCTTAAACACCTGTTAATATCTCTTACATATAAAACTGCCCATGTCATAGATAAAACTTATTTCAAGATTCCCCAAACAATGATCAAATGCAGAAAAAAGAGCTAGAGGACCAAAGATCTGTGGCAAAAAAATCCAGGATCCAGGGTCCAGAATAATCAGTTACCTGGTAAAATTCAACAGCAATTGGTTACAAAAAGATAAGGAAAAAAAAAAACTCTTTTTTTTTATGTAACTCTTTGTTACATAAGCTTGTCTAAAATTGTAATTGAACAGTGTGGCCCACACTAGTTTAGATTCTATGCTTGTCTGATAAGTTTTCTGCCTTTAGGTGATGGTGGTAGTGGTATGAAACTTGAGTAAGTTCTCAAACACAAGCCTTTAAAATAATTTGCAGACAGTTTTTGTTACCCTGGTGCAGTTCATTCAACAGTGGGCACCAGAGACGTGAAAGATAGTACTTTTTCATCTTTTCTGAAGGAAAAGGAAAACACAGGAAGACAGAATCGTCCTTTGTTCTCCAAGAGCAATTCTTCTGAGTTGTTTTCTTTCCCAAACACCTAGGAGTGGTCATTTTTACCCATTCTCCACAGTAAGTCCTAGACAGGGGCTGTAGATTTAAGTGTCTCAAGGGTTTAGCAGTTACATAACCAAGTGACAAGCCTGGAGTAAGTCAGTAAGGACAGGTAGTGTCTTAGTTATGGTTGCAGTTTCATTGCTGTGAAGAGACACCATGACCAAAGTAATGCTTATAAACAAAAACATTTAATTGTGGCTGGCTTACAGTTTCAGAGGTTTAGTCCTTTATTATCATGGCAGGATGCATGGCAGTGTGCAGGCAGACATGGTGTTGGAGGAGCTGAGAGGTCTACATTTTGATCCACAAACAGCAGGAGACTGTGTTCACACTGGGTAGAGCTTCAGCATAGGAGACCTCAAGGCGCACCCCCATAGTGACACGCTTCCTGCAACAAGGTCACACTTTCTAATAGTGCCACTCCTCCTGTGCCAAGCATTCAAACACATGAGTCTATGGGGGTCATGTCTACTCAAACCTTGTACTCTGAAATTCTAAATCTCAATCAACAATTTAAAATTTCAGGTTTTGGCCACGTTTGGTGGCACATGCCTCTAACCCCAGCACTCTGGAAGGCAGGGGCAGGTGGATCCCTGTGAGTTCAAAGCCAACCTCGTCTACAAAGTGAGTCCAGATAGCCAAGGCTACACAGAGAAACCTTGTCTCAAAACACTAAAAACAAAACAAAACAAGACAAACAAACAAACAAGCAAAAACCAGGCTTTGTTTATTTACGTCAAAATGAATTACTTTTTAATGTAGAGCAATAGGGTACATAAATTATAGTAATTATATCTTATACCGTTTGATCACTATCAAGTTCGAACAGTTTCCCTAAAGTATTTTTTTTTTTTGAAAATTGAAAAACATAAGGCATTGAAAATTTTTAGGCAAAAATATAGATCCTTTGAGAAGATATGATAAATGTACCTTTGGGGCTTCCTATCAATGTACTTTTTTCTTGAAATTTATTCACATTCCTTCCAGGTTCTAATCCCTTTGCTTATCTTCCTGTTCCCCCCTCTTCCTTCTGATCTATTCCCCTCCCCTAGACCTCTGACAGGTGGGGTCTTCCTCCCCCACAATCTGACCACAGCCTATCAGGTCTCATCCGGACAGTCTACAACACCCCCTCCTTTGTGTTCCCACAGGCTCTCTCCACCAAGGGAGAGTGATAAAATCCCAGGCACCAGAGATCTTATCAGAGGCAGTTCCCTTCTCCACCCGTCCTTTCTACACGTGGAGAATGAGCTGTCCATTGGCTACACCCAAAGAGGGGGTCCAGGTCCTCTGTTTATACTGTCCTTGGTTGGTGTATCAGTCTGTGAAGTGTCACCCCCCCCCCGAGACCCTCCATCCTTCTATCCGCTATCTCTTCCATACAATTCACAGCATTTCCAGAGTCTGTCTACAACTCCCAGTGTCTGTCCCCATGCCCTTCTGGGTGGAGTCTCTCAGAGGACAACTATGTTGGTCTAATATCCACTTATAAGGGAATGTATACCATGCATGTCTTTCTGGGTCTGGGTTACGTCACTCAGGATGAGCATTTCTAGTTCCATCCATTTGCCTGCACATTTCAAGATTTCCTTGTGTTTGGTAGCTGAATAGTATTCCATTGTGTAAATGTACCCTAGTTTTCTTATCTATTCTTTGGTTGAGGGACACCTAGGTTGTTTCCAGATTCTGGCTTTTACAAATAAAGCTGCTATGAACATAATTGAGCAAATGTCCTTGTTGTATGGTGGAGTGGTATAGCTGGGTCTTGAGGTAGCACTAGTCCCTATTTTCTCAGTACAAGTTTGCACTCCCTACAGCTGTGGAGGAGTGTTCCCCCTTCTCCACAGTCTCACCAGCATGTGCTGTCACTTGAGTTTTTGATCTTAGCCATTCTGATAGGAGTAAGATGAATCTCAGAGTCGTTTTGATTTGCATTTCCCTGAGGAATAAGGATGTTGAGCTTTTCTTTACGTGTTTCTCAGCCATTTGATATTCCTCTGTTGAGAATTCTCTGTTTAGCTCTGAACTCCATTTTTTAATTAGGTTATTTGGTTTGGTGGTGTTTAATTTCTCGTGTTCTTTATGTGTTTTGGATATTGGCACTTTGTCAGATGTAGGGTTGATGAAAATCTTTTCCCAGTCTGTAGGCTGTCATTTTGTTCTGTTAACAGTGTCCTTTGCTTTCAGAAGCTTTTCAGTTTCATGAGGTCCCATTTATTAATTGCTGACCTTAGGGCCTGAGCTGTTCATGGTCTGTTTAGAAAGTTGCCTCTTGTGCCAATGAGTTCAAGGTTCAAATTCTACCAAGGAACTCCTACAGCTGATAAACACCTTTACCAAAGTGGCTGGATACAAAATCATTTTTAAAAAATCAGTAACCCTCCTGTATAAAAATGGCAGGCTGAGAAAGAAGCCAGCGAAATGATACTCTTCACAATAGCTACAAATAATATGAAGTATCTTAGTGTAACTCTAACCAAGAAAATGAAAGACTTATATGAAGAAAACATCAAATCTCTGAAGAAAGAAATTAAAGACGATTTCAGAAAATGGAAAGATCTCCCATGCTTGTGGATTGAGAAAATCAACATAGTAAAAATGTCCACCTTACCAAAAGCAATCTACAGATTCAATGAAATGTCCATCAAAATACCTATACAATTCTTTACCAACCTTGAAAGATCAATTCCCACTTTATATGGAAAAATCTAGAATAGCTAAAACAATCGTGTACAATAAAAGATCCTCTGGAGGAATCTCCATCCTGGATCTCAAGCTGTACTATATAGCAACAGTAATAAAAATGGCATGGTGCTGGCATAGAAATAGGCTGGTTGATTAATGGAATTGAATCAAAGACCCAGAAATAAACCCACATACTTATGAATACTTGATTTTTGACAAAGAAGCCAAATCCATACAATGGGAAAAAGATAGCATCTTCAACAAATGGTGCTAGTCTAACTGGATGTCTACATGTAGAAAAATACAAGTAGGTCTGTATTTATCACTCTGCACAAAACTAAAGCCCAAGTGGATTAAAGACTTAAACATAAAATCAATGTACATTTAAATAGTTTCAAATGTTAAAAAAAAGGAATCATGGGAAGGTACAAATAAGTTGAAACAAATTGAGGCTTTGTTCAAAAGATAAGTTTATTTTTAACTTTTCTTACTTTTATTGGTTCTTGAGAATTTTGTACAACGCATATTGATAATATTTATTTCTGCCCTTTCCACATCTATCCCCGTTTCCATACCCACCCAACTTTGTGCTCCTTCTCTTTCTCCATCTCTATTAAAAGTAGAGATTCTGCTATCCAAATATCCTTTGATATGTGGTAAGGTGGTCAACGCACAAGGGCCCCTACCCTGAAAGAAAATCATCTTTTCCTCTCTAAATAACTACCAACTGCCAGTAGCTCCTTAGCTAAGGACTTTTGTAGGGACTCAGGTAAGATCTCGTGCTCTTAAGGCTCCATGCTAGGGTTTTGTCTGGCCTGAGCCTGCACAGGTCTTGTGCATACTATCTTAAGTGCTGTGAATTGATATGTGCAGCTGCCTTGATGTACTGGAGAACACTGTTTCTTTATGATCATCCACTGCCAAGTTGAACTTTGAATAGTTGTGCAAAGAACAGTGACATATATTTCGTTGACTATTTTATCCTCATTGTCTTCAAGATGGCAGGTACAACTGTCTTAGTCAATTAAATTCAATTGAACAGCCCAAGGAAAGTTCAAACTGTTTTTCTGTCTATATATCCTTCTCTACACAACTTGTTCTTCTGTAGTTTCGGCCTTCAGCTTTGTGAAAGAAATCCTCAGTGTTTGTGTGTTTCCCTCAACCTCAGATCCATGCCTTGCTTCGTTACCAGTGGGACTGCTGTTGTTTCCCTAGCTGAAGGCCCATCATCTTGCCTTGAATTGCTTTCCACTGTGAGCAGAGCTCACTGAAATGCTCTGATGACTTACAGTTCTTATTAACAAGCATGCCCTTCACTTATCAGCCAACGCCAACCAATGTGGTTTTCTTTTGTTAATTCCTTCTTCTCTTAAGATCCTCTGTGTCAGTTAAAGTCTTTAATTTTTCCCAAGGACAAATAACCTGTATTTATTTTAATAGTTAAAGTATATCTGTGTATTATAGCACAAGGAAGTGAAACTCAGATGAAGATATCTTTATACTCTAGGCCTGTCTTTCCCAGTGTTAGGAAAATATATATGTAAACTGTGGAGATAAAGGTGATCAAACATTTTGAATTTTGAATGTTGATGACAAAAAGTCAACAGCTTTCTTGGCTACAGAGTTCTGCATGCTTTTGGCATCTTTTTCATATTGCTGCCATATTAACTCCTCCATTCCCAAGACCCACTGTTCTTCATCATCACCTCATCACCATGGAAATTCACTGGGAGATTTTCTACCTTCAGATTCTTTTCTGGTACACTCAAGTTTATTAGCTATAAAATACTTCATACTTTTTAAAAACTTTCTTAAAATAGACTTTAATTGTTTCCCATTTCTTCCAGATAAAGAAATATAGAAGCCAAAGTATTGCATAAGATCACCAAGGTGACTCTGGAAGAGTTATCTTCCATGAGAAAAGTTCTATGTTATTTCCAGTGTCTAGAGATAAAATGTATTTAGCCAGTTTGGTGCCCTCTTCAGATCATACCACCTGGGCCTTCTCACTGCTCCTGAACCTGAGCACTCCCCCTGCGAGATCTGCGATTTCCTAGCCTCTCCACCACACTTCTTCCTTCTCTAGTCTCTAAATGGACATTCTACATAAAAGGTTTCTGTGGTAACCCTCTCAGAGTTTCTCAGGACATCCCAGGTAGGTAATAAAGCATCACTTCTGCAATATTTTCATCCTATTACTCTGCCTTTCATGGTAACCCTTAGATTCCTGAAGAAACACAATGTGTTTCTGCTAAAATAATTGTTTCTTCCTTATTGCAAATTTTATTCTGAAATAACTTCTGTCTCATAAAAAAATTCTACAAAACATGACAAAAACCATTGTGTTCTTTACCGAGACATATCATGCTCTTCAAAAAATACACACGTGTATGTGATTGTGTGTAGACAGTGTTTCTGACCAATTTGTAAGTTAATATCTCTTTTACTCCTAGACATTTCTGGAGACTAATAAAGAGCTTTTTGTTCTATAACTCCAGCAGAATGTTTGAAATCAGTGTTCAAAGTGATGAAGGTCTGTTACCTAAGCTGTAGACTGTACTCCAAGTTCACCTTACTTATTTTCTCTATAGAAAAGAAGGGGAACTCTGGCCCAGCTTGGGTCCAGCATGACTGATGCATGTAGTTGCTATGTCCTTCCTACCTCCTTTACTCTGAAATGCTCCTCCATCTTTCTTGTCTCCAGAACACGTTGACATTTTGGGAGAATACAAAATGTTACGTAGTCCCCCGTTAATACGTGTTTGTCTAAGCCTCCTCACCATTTGGTTGGGTTTTTCTTGCCCTATCAATGGTGGTTTTACTTTTGATCATGATAAGTTGGTAGCCGACAGGGCTCTTCACTCTGCCATTGTTAATTTCCCACTTGTAGATGAGTGACTTGCATGGAGATACATTAAGCCACATGAGTATGATGTTCTTGGTATTCGTTTTTGTGGCATAAGAGGCAGGGTCTCATTACACAGCCAGGCTGGCCTCAAGTTCAAGCTCCTGCTGAAGCCTACCAAGTGCTGGGAATATGGGTTTTCCTCTTGTGAAAGATGATTGGAAACAACTTTAGACTTTCAGAAAGATTGCAAAAAATCACACTAAATTCTCATGTACCCTGTATCCAGAAAATTTTGTGTGACAAAAATCTTATATTTTAAAATTTAAAAATTAGAAAATAATATGAGTGCAACCCTCTTAACTTAGTACACTGGGATTTCATCAGCTTCTTTCTGGGTTTTTGTTTTTTGATTTTTGTGTTTTTTTGGGGGGGGTGTTTTCATTTTGTTTTGTTTTGTTGTTTTGTTTTGTTTTGTTTTGTTGTTTTTGAGATAGGGTTTCTCTGTGTCGCCTTGGCTGTCCTAAACTCACTTTGTAGACCAGGCTGGCCTTGAACTCACAGTGATCTGCCTGCCTCTGCCTCCTGAGTGCTGGGATTAAAGGCATGTGTCACCGTACTCGGCTCATGAGTTTCTTTCTAATGAAGCTTTTTGTTTTTATTTTTGTTATTTTTTTTTTAATTTCAAGACAAAAATCCAGGACCCCACCCTGCTTTTATCTGCTATGAAATATTAATCTGTTCCATACCTAGTCTTTCCCTGTGCACCATGGCTTAGCAGCCTCAGTGCACACTTGTCATTGGTTTTAGACTTTCTTTCAGCTGGGGCCTATCTGCATCACTCACATGATTAGATTGTGGCTCTGCACTTGTGTCACGATGTCCGAAAGTCACAGACATTTTTTGTTTTAATTTTTTTGGGGGGAGCTGAATGGAAAGAGCTTGAAGTACCACTAGCTTGTCATATCCAGCAGCACTGCCTCTCTGTGTCTCAGGAGCTCAACACAATGTGTTTACTTTTTGCAGAGAGAGGGTACTATGTATTTGTTTACAACCAAAGGGATGTCTTCTAGGACACAGGTGACACTTTTCACTTATGGCCTCCTCATTCCTGGCTGGACTCTCAACATGTAGATATTGCAGAAGAAAAAGAGAGAATATGTATTATTCCTTGGGCGATTCTTATAGAAACACCACCACTGCCTCATGTACCTCTGCTTATACTACATTGGCAGGCATTTAGGTAGATGACTATCCTTATAGCAGGGGAGCCTGGGAAATATAGTTTTCCTGAATGTATAGGAGAAAGCATTGTTCTGAAACAGTTTCTGTTAGCTGTCTTCTTGGAAGTTATAACATGGCACCTCGGGAGGCAACTAATTACTATGTTGTGTTCACTGCATGATGCGTGAGGGGCTTCTGTAGGCTAAGCCTTGTTTATAGACATAGGACTTCTTGACTCTTTAACTTTGTGGGATTCAAAGCAATCTTTCTTCTTCCCCTTATAGCCCTTCTCCTTTTGGACATACCACCTCTATGATTTCTTTTTAATATGAGTGAATGATTTCCTATTGTTTCTCTTTGAATCCTACACTGTGTTGGAGACTAAGTGAATTTTCAGAAAGATCGTTTAAAAGGTTTACTTGCCATAGCAGTACCAATCTACGTATCATTACCCAGAAGAAATACTGAATTAGCATATTCAAGTTCAATAGCCACCACTGTCACCCACATACTAAAGGTACACTGCTCACTTCTTTTTTAAAATACATTTTATTAATTTATTCATATTACATCTCAGTTGTTATCCCATCCCTTGTATCTTCCCATTCCTCCCTCCCTCCCTCCCTCCCTCCCATTTTTCCCTTACTACCCTCCCCTATGACTGGGCCTGAGGCGGACCTCCTCTCCCTGTATTTGCTCATAGGGTATCAAGTCTCTTCTTGGTAGCCTGCTATCCTTCCTCTGAGTGCCACCAGGCCTCCCCATCGAGAGGATGTGGTCAAATGTGGGGCACCAGAGTTCATGTGAAAGTCAGTCCCCACTCTCCACTCAACTGTGAAGAATGTCCTGTCCATTGGCTAGATCTGGGTAGGGGTTCAAAGTTTACTGTACTTCTTGTCCTTGACTGGTGCCATAGTTTGAGCAGGACCCCAGAGCCCAGATCTGCCCGTCATAATGTTCTTCTTGTAGGTTTCTAGGACCCTCTGGATCCTTCTATTTCCCCATTCTCCCATGCTTCTCTCACTTAGAGTCCCAATAGGATGTCCTCCCCTCTCTCCCACTTTCCTGATAAGTCAAGACTTTCATGAACTAGAAATGATCATAATGAGTGTGTTAACCAAGAAGCAAAAGACTCAAATGGTATATACTCACTTATATCTGGGCACTAGCTCAAGGAGCATGTCCTATGAAAGTACTGCTCACTTCTTTAACTTACTGAAAGTTCAAATCTCCTCGCAGGTGGACAAGGAGAACCCTCATTACTCCTTAGGGAACTCTAGTATCTAACTGTTAAAAAATTGGCAAAGCTTTGTGGCACTCTCAAAGGGGTTGTGTGGAAAATTGTTACTTTTATCATACCCTATTATTTTTTCTTTAACAATAGGATCTTGTTGTATAGCCTAGGCTGGCTTGAAACTTGAGATCTTCCCGCCTCAGCCTCCCTAATGCTGGGATTCCACATTACTACTTCACTTAGCTTCCTTGTTACTTTTGATGCTTCATTCAGAAGAATTATGTTCCCCCTTGGCATTATGATTGCGCCATGATGGGAGCTTACGGAATTAACACATTTATTTTATTATGTGCTGCACTTTTCTTTATTCACTATGCTGTCGTTGATGCAACTAACCGTCACTGAGTCAGAAAGCTATTAAGATAACAGGCTTGTGAAAGTACATAAATCCTTATTATTATATGAATGATCCTGGAGACAACATTTTCTGACAGTGGAAATTCATGACCATGTTGGCACTGCCACCCTGTCTTTGTTGCACTGCCAGCCTTGTTCCCTGGACAGGAAGAAAAATAGGGGACGCATACTTTTTTCTTTTGAGGCATTACAACATCCTTGTGTTTAAAAGAAGTAGGGTCTCCTCCCTTCCAGCCTGCTCTATCTCCAGCACTGTAGCTGACGTGAAAATGGGAGTTTTACAGTTGAGGGTCAACTGCCATATGACCCCCCGACTTCCACTGAGTCATATCATCAAACTGTCCTTTTTTCATCATTCATATTTATTGTTCTTCCTTGAACTCAGCAAGCAAAAATGGTTCATAGAAAAACTCTGGCCAGGCCAAAACAAATAGACACAAAACTCCTCTTAGCTTGGTGGGGTTTGGAGGCAAGCACACACGATGGATGCAGAGTGAAAGAACAAAGCAGAACAGCAATGCAGAGGAGAACAGGGGCGTGGCTCTTTCCTTTGTCCTGTTTCTTTTGCTGATTTCTTTGATTCAATGAATAAATCATTCAAATGTGCTATGTACATATCTCTGTGTTGGAATAACTGTATAACATTGAAAAGATTTAGCTCTTTTTATAATGTTTGCACAGAAAAAACAAAACAAAACACTGTTTTGTTCCAGGAATCAAAGTTATTTTATTTTATTTTATTTTTATTTTTTATTTTTTATTAATTTATTCTTGTTACATCTCTATGGTTATCCCATCCCTTGTATCCTCCCATTCTCCCCTCCCTCCCATTTTCCCCTTATTCCCCTCCCCTATGACTGTTCCTCAGAGGGATTACCTCCCCCTGTATATGCTCATAGGGTATCAAGTCTCTTCTCCGTGACCTGATGTCCTTCCTCTGAGTGCCACTAGGTCTCCCCCTCCAGGGGATGTAGTCAAATGTGAGGCACCAGAGTACATGAGAAAGTCAAATCCCTCTCTCCACTCAAGTGTGGAGACTGTCCTGTCCATGGGCTAGATCAGGGTAGGGGTTTAAATTTTACTGCCTATATTGTCCTTGGCTAGTTTGCCTCAGGCTTCCCAATGTTGGGATTAGAGGCTTGGGCCACCATACAATATCCAGCCACACCTTGAGTTTTATTGTATGCTACTTTGAGTTTAGAAGCATCTCCTAGAGTTGGTTGGAAAGAGAGATGCATAATAAAGGAACCAATGCTATTTGGTCAAATAAGTGAATGGCTATCCCATTGGTTTATGGAAGGAGAAACAAGTGGATCAATCAAGAGTTTTTGGGTTATGTTTCTCCCTTTCCCAAACCAACTCACCAAATCATGTAGTGAATGAAACTTTATACTTTCAAAACACTTTACTTTATCCTTTGCTGGAATTTGCTGCTATGCTGCCTAGAATCTTCTCTCTTATTTTTTCTAGGAAAATCATTCATATGTTTCTTGAAGTCTTTTCCTTCTTTACTGATCATGTGACTTGTGCAAAGCAAACTCTATGCGCATGTCCGAGGGTGCTAGCATAACCATTGTGGTGAGCATGGAGCCACATTCATTCATTTACAATAAAATGGTAGTTTTGCTGAAGGTCTATGAAGTCTGGGAGGAGGTAAAGGAGGATGCAGATAGTTGATCATGTCTGTCCATTGGCACTGAGAAGAGGGACATAGGGTTGCCTGGAGCTGAGGATTGCTGTTTGCTACCTTGGGTTACCATGATGGATATGATTAGAAGGGAATACACAAAGAAAATCTGCCATCCCAAGACAGAAGACACTTCGGTTCTTAAGTGTAACAGTTCTTAAAATCCATCACCAGATGATGAATTGATATCTTTTGTTGTTTCTGTTATGCCAATTGAGTTTGATTTCCTGTCAATTTGTACACATGCATCCCTCTCTGTCACACACCTTGCATGTTTATTTAAGAAAACAGGCCAGTGAAATTGCATAGACTTAAAGTTCTTACCATCAAGATTGGTGACCTGAGTTCAATTTCTGGATCCAATGTTAAGGTGGAAATAGAGAACCTTTGCCACAAAGTTGTCCTCTAATACACAAATACCCACACACATGATAATTATAATAAATAAATGATTTTTAGGAGAAAAATAGAAGCAGAATATTTTTCTAGTATAACTTTGTTTGTTTCCAATACTACCACCAATTTCCCTGGTATTTTCATATAATGTAAATGTTCCATATAAGTTTTTATTCACTGCTGGCCCCATTATGAGACTAGGTAAGTGAGGTGAGCATGATTTATGTTATTAGACTGTGGTAGCCAGAGCTGGATTGTGCCTGGGTGAAGCCCCGCCCCTATGACGAGGGTCTGGCTGAATCCTGTCTCCAAAGAGGAAATGTCTCTGTCACTCTCGCTCTTCCTGAGGAAGCAAGCCTCCAGCCTTGCAAAGTCATCAGGCCTGAAAAATCACCACCAGACTGTGATAACAGAGCAGGTCCCTCCCCTGCTGCTAATTATCCTGTCTCCCCATTAAAGCCATTCACTCCTGCATTGTCCCCATTACCAATGACTGGTTTTTCCTGGGACAAACACACAGGACCTGCTATAAATACAACTAGGAAATGTTGGATAAAAGGAATTAAAAGAGAGAAGTGCCATTTTATGTTCCATTAGTAATAGCATGATCCTTTTTATTGCCTCTTACTTTATTTCTATTTGGTTTGACTCATTTCCTGGAGGTGATTTAGCCTGGGGACCTTGTGATCTTATCCTGAATCCTTACCCTTTAGCGTGCCAACTCCATGATTCTAGAGAAATAATTTAAACTTCCTGTGCTATAACTTCCTATTTTTGACGTTCAATTCAAATTTTAAAATATTTGTGAAACATATCTCATGCTGTTGTTAGAATTAATTCAGGATACTACCTTGTATGCAGTGTGCCCACCCTTAAGGCCAGCTGCTGTCTAGTTATGAATAGTTTCTCTCTTCCCTGCTTTCCTCAGTATCTAATCCTGCCTTCAAAATCTGGGCTAGATGATAATCATTGACTGCTGGAATAAGGCAATTCTTCTATAGTGCAGACTGGGAGGCCTCAGAAAACTGTTCATTGCTTTAAACACCCATTTGTCTCTGTAGGAATTGCCTTCATGTATATGTGGAATTATTTACTTATTAATAAATATCAGATTCTGGAGGCATGAGGCAAAAAAGGAATAATTGGAAAACTGGCCAAAGCTTAGTGGTTTGCTTTGCCTATGTTTTTTGTGAATATATGGTGATAGATATGTTTTGAGGACAATATAGTTTAAAGTGACGGAGAGGACTTCACTGGACCACCAGTTCACCAGAGTCAATGAGGCTGACACATTAGCCAGGTGACTAAAGCTTCTCTAGGCATCTGTCAAAGGTTATTGCAGAGAACACAAGATGACTTAATTTGAAACCAGAATATATTAAAATAGGAAATTGGCCACACAACTGATAGAAGATCTAAGATGCCAAATCATGGCTGGTGAAACAACATGGAGCTCAACAGAACAAAGATCAGACTTACCACCAGGGCTGGATACCTACTCAGGGACACAGCATATCCCTGACACTAGTATCTGGGGCAGTCAAACCAAAGCTGAGCTATTAATAACCTCTATGATGGGCACCAGAGCCATGGAGAAGTCCAGTTAGAGAGCAGTGAGCGGAGAACCCTGGCCGACCTCTTTCTTCATTCTGCTTTCTGTTTCCTTGCCAGGTACTGTTGACAAGCCATCTAATACTACAGTCTACAGAACAGGTGCAGGATCCATTGTAACAACACATTGTCAGTTCTCAGAATTTGCAGGA
>OU015742.1:11862619-11894640 GCA_907169655.1 Acomys percivali | reverse complement strand
TGTGTCTATTATTGTCTTGTAAGAACCAAATTGGTAAGAAACACATTTTCAGACAGCCAGTTGTATAGAGATTACATTTCATTTTTATGCCTTTAGGGAACATTTTCCACAATAAAGCACAATTCACATGAATTTTCTCTTTGTATTAAAAGGACAGATAATTAGACTAAGAAGAAAAAATGTATTTTAGTGAGAAAGAAAGGAAGCTGGGAAAATATCATTTATGGTGAAGGCTTTGGATTCCCATCAACCAACAAGGGTGAAGAACAGAATCACTTTGTGGTAAGAGAAATATCTAAATGGAATGCGGTTAGGTAAAGGGTGTAACCAATGTTGTCACAAGTATGGGCAGTAATTTTTAAACTGAAGCTGATAACATAACTAGACATTAAAATTAAATACAGTAGAGCTAAAAAATAAAAAGTCATTATATTCTTTAAGATCATGTGTGTGTGTGTGCATACATGTGTGTATGTATATGTGTATATATGCAATGTGCTTGAAGTTTGCAGAATATGAATCATTGCCAGTGGCTTATGACTAAAATGCTTGAGAAATATTACCTTAGATATTTTCTGCAATGATTTATTTAGGATATGTATCCTGACCAGAGCTGAATAGCTTTGAATTAAGAACAATTTTGTGTGACCAGAAGAATTTAAAATTAAGACTACAATACTAGTTGTTTCACAAACCAGAATTCCCAGAAGAAATACCCTGAGATTGTTGTCTACATGATAATAGTACAGGTGATGTCATCTTATCCAGGAATTTTCTGTCAAGAGAACTGGCTTCTGTCCCAGTCCTTTGACATGCCTGTCCTACTTCTCGTGTCTTCAGACTAGGTAGACTACCCCTGTCTGCTGCTACCTCATCTCTGCCTCCTTTCTAGTCTTGGAGGGAGTCCCTCTGCAGAAGAGAGACAGGCCTTAGGCTTGGGATCTGGGGCAGGAAGGCTTGCTGCCTGTGTCAAGTTATACTGTTTTTTTTCCCCCCTCGTTCATTGTAGTTCCCACAAGCTTGGATTCCATGGCTCTGCTTTCAGTTGGTCCCACAAGGATTTTACTGTTGCCTTATTCAGTGATTTTCTTGAAACACAAAATGGATGCAAAGAAAATATTAAACATTACAGCTACAGCAAACAATGCTGCAGGTTGTCTGGAACTGTCAGGGGAGTTTGAGAACAGTGTATTTAGGTGTCACTGGCTGAATCATCCGCTCTAGAATTGTGGGTGGTCTTGGGAGTGTCCTTTGACTAACACTCTGGGAGACCTTTTCATGGAGCAGATAAGACTGATCACCACATATGCTCCAAGAACTCCCAGGTAGTGCAAATGACAGCTGCTTTTCCTTCATAAAAATAAAGACACTTCAGGTGGACACACAATCTACTCTACTGATGTCCTCATACTGATATCTGTCAATGCATTAGCATTTTGACTCAGGATATCTTGGGTATTGGAACTATGTATTATTTTCTTTGGCCACATCTCCAGAAACACACACACACACACATACACACACGCATGCACGCACGCACGCACTCAAGCACGCATGTGCACACACACATGTATTTATGTATATGATTAGGCGCAGAGAGAAACCAATTGCATTGGGGAGTAGAATGGGGAGACACAGAGACAACAGAGATCCTACTGGGGACATATCACTAAGCTCACATGGCCAGCTAGAGTCAATGGCCTCCCCAATATCAGGCTGCACTGCCTAGCCAGGTCATTATGGAAATCTGTTTAGACCATTGTGCGCAGGGAACTGGAGAAAAGTATGTGTGGTCCAAAGCCTGAAGTACACCTGCCCTTGTCCTCCTTTCCTGAATGGAAGATCCTAAAACCAAAACACAGGCAGCAAGTGTTAGCACAGCCCTCGGTCCATCCTGCTTTAGACAAGAACCCTTTCAGTGCAAGAGCAAGCAGGCCAGCAGGCTCAGAGAGAGAGGTGCCTTTGTCCCCACTGAGACTTTTCCGTTTCAACACCAGTGCTAATTTTCCCTTTCTTTCAGTTGCTTTGGCAGTCATCATTGCAATCCACCACTGCTGCCTCCCACCAGCGTGAGACCAGGAAAGCTGCCAAAACATTCATCTGGGCACTAGCTGAATCAGTCACTTCATTCTGTCCCTTCCTCATGGACAACAGGTTGTTTCCTTTACTAGTGTAGAAACCTTGTGTTTTAGGACTCAAGATTATTTTCCCTCCTCCTGAATGTATCCCTCTCTGAACTATATAATTTGTGAAGTGACACTTTGATCCTGACAGAGGACAATTTTGTTGAAAGGAGGTGGCAGATTTTGAAAGAAAGTCCAAATTGCCTTCTGTATGGTTTCTGCTGCACTTGTTTGATAATTTGCTTGGGGCGCAGGGGAGGAAGGGAGGCAGGAGTGCACAGAAAATGAATTGCCTGGCTAATTCCTGCCATTGGCAAGTGGTTCAGGACTGAAGAGAGAAAGAGGGTCCCCCAAGGCTCCAGTTACAAGTTAAAAATAGCCATGCCTGGGCTCCTCCCCTTCCTGCTCCTGCCTCCTCTTCCAACAGGGAGAGCTTTTGAAAGGGAGTGCCTCCCCTTGTCCCCCCACCCCCATCCCTCTTTCTACCCCATCACTGACGCCAGTTCATTTGAATGGAAAATTTTTTCTGAGCTGGGATAAGTGAGATACAGGAAATCACCATTGAAAGACGCCTTTATGTTTGGTGTTATCATTACCTTAGCATGAAGGAAACTCAGAGGATTGGTGAAGAAAGTCAAGTTCTGAGTTGCAAGGATGTCTAAGAGCTCAGAGCAATGGAGATGGCAGCACTCATCCTTATAGCTCAGAGGCAAGATGCAAACCTTACTTCCTAAGATCACATCAATGAGACCATACTTGACAGCTCACAGTTTTGCTTATTTATTATTGTATTTATCATCATCATTATTACTAATATGCATGTGTGTTTGTTGTATGCATATACATAAGCAAGTGCAGAGGCCAGAGGTTGACATCCTCTCTTCCTCAAACTCTCTCCATGTTATTTTTTAGACAGGGTCTCTTACTGACTCTGAAGTCTATTCTTTCGCTAGGCTGCCTGGCAAGCCTTGAGGTCTGCCTCTCTTGTCTCCATGTTCCCTCACCTCCCACAGTGCTGACGTTACAGACATTTGGCCAACCCCAACTTTTTTATATGGGTACTGGGATCCAAAATCAGGACCTCATGCCTTCATAGCAAGTACTTTAACTTCTGATCCATCTCACCATCCCGTCAAGAGGTTTCAGATGATCCTTTGCTCTGTTGCTAGCGCTGCTCCTGAGTTGGGGGTGGGAACATTCTAAAAACACCCCCTTTTCTATCCCTGAAAAAGCTTTGCATATACACTAAAAGGTCTACATTAATATTTTAAAATCTTTGAGAAGTAATCATTTTGCCATAATTCAGGTGTAGGTGTCATCATTTTGAATTTATATGCTTTGCAATAAGTGATGGCTAAGCTAAAAATGGGTAAGATTCTGTTTTACTTTTCAAGATTTCTCAGAAAAATAACAGGTTTTCTTCCCTTCCGTCAGTCCCTACCCTCTACTGTTGTTTAAGTAGCTTTAGGAAAGAATACAGGGAGTCTAATGAGGGAAAAAAGAAAGTGTCCAATGAGCAGAGGTACATCTCACTGACTCATAGTTTTGAGCCTCAGACCTGGGACACCTCGGTATGTACCATCATTAACTGTTGTTTAATACTTTATATAATGAGATATACAGTAAACAGTCACAATGCTCTGTATGTCCCAACACATGTGGAACACAAACTTCATATGTCTACTACAGTAGTCACAAGTAGAATAGATATGGGAGCTACTATGTGGCAAAAAGCAAGACTTTAGAACTGAATCAGATCAAATGAAATGGGCACAGCACAGCAAACACTACTTCCAAAGGGACATCTCTCTGAAACGCCATGGGTTTGTGAAGCCAACACTTCCCTTTGCTGAGAACATTAGCAAATGGTTGATTTGGGTGGTCTTGTAAACTCAGCGCAGCTTTCCCAATCTTTCTACTTCAAACAATTTAATTTTGCTTCCAGTGCAAGCTTTCTACAGCTTTCAATCACTCCAAACGAATTAAAACTTATGTTTGAACTTTCTGGATGCATGAACAAGTCATTTATGGCTGCAGTATTAGGAAAATGAATGCACAAAATGTTTGAGTTGATGATTTTTTTTTTTATTGAATTATGCTGTGGCCGAGTTCTCTTCAGGAGACTACTTGTTTTCTATGCTGCCAATTAGTCTTTCTTCAGAACAAAGCTTCTTACACTTGGGTTTCCTGTGTGAGAATAAAACGAAGGCTTAATAAATTCACTGTCTCCTGATCTGCCGATTCATGTCTAGAATTAATTCTGCTTTTAGTTTTCCATGTTACCAAAGGAGATTTGGTAATCTCATCTGGAACTTGTACTTTCTGAACAGACAGAGACTTTTGCTCTAACATTGTCCATGCTTGTGATTTTATTGTGAGCAAAGTACAGTGCAGTAGCGTTAACCGAGCATCACACAGCTACTCCTGGTTTTTTTAAAAAAAATTCCCAAATAGTAGAATCTAAGGCTGCTCAAATCTCTGCCCTGTGCATCCCTTCTGTGTGCACTGCTCTGATGAGTAATTAACAGTTAAGCATCAAATAAAGCGGTGTGCCGTTCAAAGTATCTGGTCCGTGACTCAGCTCCTTTGTTTGCATCAATGCATTAGTTGCAGCAGGATGTCGTTAAGAATTAAGAACCTGAGACTGGACACAGGTTTCTCATTTGTTGAATGTCCACAGATTATTTATTTTATCATGGTCATTCCTGGAAAAAAGGATCCTTAGCTGAAAAGACATTTTTGTATTATTTAAGATACATCGTCTTTGGTCTAATATTATTTGTGTTTTTTTATTTTTCAATAATAAAAGTTTATGTTTATTTTCAAGCGGAATTTTTAAGGAGAGAGAGTTTTGTTTAATTCCTCATAACCTACTCCAGATTTAACAATTGCTAAGGACTTGTGATGCCATTTAATTCGTTTCTTTCTCTTTTTTTCTTAATACTTTTGAGGCACATTCCAGACATTATTTCCCTCCACCCTTACATTCCTCAATATGCATCTATAAAATATATGCCTAATGCTGTGATCACATCTAAAATTAGAATTACAAGGTCATTAATATTCAGTTAGAATTAAAATCTCTCTGATTGTGTCAATGAATATTGTTACAATTGCCTTTTCTTCATTGTTACTATGTGTGATTATAATTTTGCAAACTTAAGAAAGAAAACTGATCAAGTAGTCAACTTTCTTAGCAAGAAGGGTTTTCCCAAATTCTCACAGCTGTAATCTGGACACCGTTCAGTGTGACAAGCTCTGTACTGGGTTCCCACAGCTGGTTAGTGTTTTGAATTCCAGCCCCATGAACTCACCCCAGGCCACAAGGGCTAGTGCTTAGCGCCCAACCTAGGGCTGATTATTTCTGATGACAGAGTAATGGAGAAAATGCCGGCATTGTCCACCCTTGCTAAATGCACTGTCATCTGCCTTTTCTTCATCTTTGCTGGAAGAAAGTGGTCCTAATGATTTTTGGACCAGTCTAATCCAGGATAGAGATACAAATGATATCCTCCACGCATATTTTGTAGAAGACTGACAGAATAACTGGCTATATTGTCTTCCCTTAGTTTGCATCGATTCATAACTTAGTGAGACTAAGAATAGGTTTCTGAGAAGGAGTGGATGAAGAGAGGTGGATGCTTAAGAAATGAGATGGATACATACCGAAAGAGAGCATAGGAAACGTCTGGTGCTGAGCTTTATCTTCTATGAGACAGTACGATCCTGAACTTACCCTCAACTCATGGAAAAAGTTGCCTTTGGTTTTGGAAAGTTGCTACAAGGGTGATACTAGGCAGTGGTTCCTGGCAGGCACTCAGTGTCTGTGAGGGAGAAATGCTTTAGCAAAGGGCTGACATTTGAACTGTAAACTGAGCGAGTGAAAGGGCAGGCTTGAACATGGTTCATCAAAAGTCCTCAAGGAGGGAATTATATAGGATGGTAAATGTGGAGTTTGTGGTAGAAGCCTACAGGAGGGGGCCAGGCCCTGAGGTCTTTGGTCATGGATGAGAGCTTGGGATTTCAGGATCATGGGCATGGATAACATATATTCAGCAGGCACATGAGCCCCTCAATACGGCAGAGATTCTCAGAGTCTTTAGGCAGCAGCATCCCTGGAAGAATTTGTAGCAACGGAAGCTACTGTCCCCATTGAGAGTTTCTGATTCAGCAGGTCTTGAGTGTGTGTGAGAGATCGAAGATTCTACAGACCTCACAATTCTAACATTTTCCTGGTAGATGCCCAAAGGGCTGATGCAGGGAATCATGCATCGAAAGCACTTTTTAGTCAATAACTCTAAGGGAGCATGGTTTTTGTCCATCCCTGGCGGTTATCTCAGAAAAGTGAGTTCTAAGTGTAGCAGTGTGTAAGGCAGGTGCTGTGCGATAATTATCACGTATCTTTCAGCTGATATTCGTGCTTTTCCTCTTATTTAGAATGAATCTGACCCTCAATACTGATGCTCAAAGTGGAAGGAGACTATCTCAAAGCCATCAAACATCCTTATTAAGTAGCTCCCTGTTGGGTCCCCAGAGGCTGTGACATCTACTACAGTGGCTATGAAGCAGGGACTCTCTCAGTGTTCTTAAGGTGGGAGATAACTGCATCTACTCTTCAGTCTGGGGCTCTTTGAAAAGGCACTTAAGTCTTCCCAGACATTTGCACAAGAGTAAAGCAAGTTAACAGAGGCCAGCAGCATCACTGATCTCCAACCAGGAAACATTTAGACCGTTAGGAAACACGGGTGAGCAGATGTTTACGGACCGTGTAATTGATATGATGCCTTGCCCTGTCCCTCCCTCCTTAGCACCATATTTCCTGTTCAAGGCAGTGGAAAGTGAAAATATCAGTTGCCATTTGACCAAAGGAACAAGTGTCTTCCAAGTGAACACATGATCTATTAGCAGCCCTGTCTAACCTTCCCATGGGAACTGGAATTTTACTTTGTTTTACAGCTAATTTCTTTCTTAAGGCAGGTTCCCAGACACATCAAATGCCTTCCATTGGAGGCTAAAATCAAGATTTATAGTCCAAGTTCATGTAACTTAACGTCCAACAACTCTGATAACATAAAGGCTGAAAGTCAACTGTTTTCTCATGGGTTGTCATAAAAAAGACATTTTAGCCAAATTGAGTTTGAAAAGTGGGTGTGTCTTTCTGATTTGATGAATGTTCCCTACCAATGAGCCCTCAGGAAGAAGCTGGTTACTCTCTTTTGCTACTGTAGCCACAGAATCTGAAAAGGGACTGAATGTTTCTCCACTAGTATTATTGTTGGATGGCCCCATAGTGGATGTTGTTGCCTTTTTCTCTCTGGACTTCAAAGGGAGAAAGAAACCTCTGAGAGTGTAGTGGTTTTACCCACACTAGTCTCAGTTCCTTTGTTTGTCCCCTTATCTGGCTAACATCTCTCTGTCACCTACATGTCACATGGTCTAGTTCACTAGATTGGAACTACCACTTGTGCAAGAAACTAAATGGAAAGGAAGTTTTTTGGTTTGGTTCTTATCTACAAGTTCATAGTTTCCAAACTCTTGGAGATGATAGGATGTTATAGAACCACTAAAACACAATCATTAAAATACACCCCTAATTTACAAGTAAACTCCAGTGACACGCCCAGGAAGGGATAAGAATGGAGGCCTAGAGGCTTCTCTAACACTTACCTCGGCTTTTAACCAGCTGTGGGTAAGAAGAGAGTTATCCTTCTGGTTTATCGTAGCCTGATCCTGGCTAGGTTGTGATATAACTGGCCACTTCTTATCATAAAGATGATGAATATTCAGTAGACCAGAAACACAAGCACAACACTCCAAAACTCCTGGAAAGCAACTTGCACTGAGTCGGTTATTTGTGGAGATAAACTGCCATGGGTTCTCTGAATAGGACTTGAAAAAGACAAAACAAAACAAAAAGCAAAAAAGAAGAAGAATCTGAAATTTTCTTTAAGGTACACAGGACACCAAATTACGGTCCTTCTTGGGAGACTTGGATTCTTCACTTTGAATATAGCACAGTGCAATCTTCTTGGCTAAAAATACCAAGAAGTAGAGGAGAGAATCAAAGAAAAAAAAAACTTAACAAACTACAGTAAATCATTCTGGACCTGTTTTTGTTTGTTTATTTTATGTCTTGAGCCCAAAGCAAACGAAAATACAACAAACTTGCACTTCACAGGAAGAAACTTGTGTCCCGGGACTTTGTAACTGAGAGCCAAACAAAAGAAAGCCAGAACTCAGCCTGGGGCTGCATTGCCAATAATCTATTATGGTAGCAAGGATGACAGTGGCACTAATAATGATGATGGAGAAGTGGAGGGTAGCAAGAACACCATACAACTCAAATTGTCTTGTAGGCTGAACCTGAGGTGACAGTTTAACAAAACTGCCACTGATACGCTGCCCGTGTTGTTTACATTGACAAAGAACACTTGTACAATTCCCTGGCAAAGCAACACTAGTACAATGGTACAATAAGAATGATAGCATCAGTCAGGGGCTTGGTGGAGATTCTGTCTCTGAGTTCACCTTCTTCTCCTAGAGATGTAGTTCTCAACCTGCGCGACATGATCCCTCTGGAGAAGGACTCTTACATGGGGGTCTCCCAAGACCATTGGAAACCACAGATGTTTACATTGGGATTCATAATAGTAGCAAAATTCCAGCTATGAAGTAGCAACAAAAACAATTTTGTGTTTGGGGTCACCACAACACAAGGAATGGTACTGAAGGACTGCAGTATCAAGAAGGTTGAGAACCATTGTGCTAAGGTCAGAATCTCTTAGGAGTGGGATCTAGTACTCTGATGTAGCGTACCTTCCAGTTGGTCCTTACTTTCCTGAAGTCTAAAGAGTATTACCCAGGATACCTATAAGGGAGCCAAGTATGGTTGTTTTTCTATGATCCCAAACATCCGAAGGCTGAGGCAGGAAAATTAACACAAGTCCAAGGCTAGCCTGGGCTACTTAGTGAGTTCAAAGCCAACCTGAGCTATATAGTGAAATTCTAGTTGACTTTCTATTTTCTGCCTAACTGGAAACTGGCTGAAACAATTATCAAGTACCTTTACGTAAATGAATTCCACCATGAATTCAGATTTATTTCTCAAAGCAATAGAGTGATGAATACTGAGGCTTTACATCATCTCACAGGCCGGAATCCAGTGGCAGAACTTTGCAAGGCCTAGGCTCTACCTGTCAGTTTACTACTGCCTTGGAAAGGGCACCTGTTTTTTTTAGCTCCCAATTAGCTCCTTGTTCCAAAGTTTGGTCCTATCATCCAAATGCGTTGTTCCTCTATACAAGCCTAAGTATCCTCTTTCAGATTGTGTATCTTTATCTATAAAACTAAAAGAATAATAGCTACCTCGCAGAAATTCTGAGTGATGGAACATTACAGTCAAGAAAGGAGGCAGAAATATCCAATATCAAGATTTATCCATGGGCATTGTACTTCTTGAGGCATCTTGATTTGTGATAATGCTTAGTGTGATGACCATGACATTGCTAAAAACAACAACCCCCCATCAAAAAAAAACCCACCTGGTCTAGGTCAGTAGTACCCACTTTGGTAACTTTTTAAATAAAAAAAAATTCGGGAATTCCTTGTTTTTAATAGCTGAGTAGTATCCATAGTGTATATGTACCACAGTTTCTTTATCTATTCTTTTACTGAGGGACATTTAGGCTGTTTCCATGATCTGGCTATTATGAATAAGGCTGCTATGAACATGGTTGAGCAAATTTTCTTGTTGTGTGCTCCCGAAATTTGTGGACAAATGGATTGAGCTAGAGATGATCATAATGAGTGAGTTAACCAAGAAGCAGAATGACTCAAATGGTATATACTCACTTATGTCTGCATACTAGCCCAATGGGCATGTCCCACGAAAGCCTTCCCTTACCAGGAAACTGGGACAGAGGGGAGGACATCCTATTGGGACTCTAGATGAGAGAACCATGGGAGAATAGCAATGTAGAAGGATCCAGTGGGTCCTAGAAACCTACAAGTAGAACATTATGATAGGCAGATTTGGGTCAAGGGGTCCCGCTCAAACTAAGGCACTAGCCAAGGACAATACAGGCGGTAAAATTTAAACCCCTACCCTGATCTAGCCCATGGACAGGACAGTCTCCACACTTGAGTGGAGAGAGGGATTTGACTTTCTCATGTACTCTGGTGCCTCACATTTGACTATGTCCCCTGGAGGGAGAGACCTAATGGCACTCAGAGGAAGGACAGCAGGTCACCGAGAAGAGACTTGATACCCTATAAGCATATACAGGGGGAAGTAATCCCTCTGAGGAACAGTCATAGGGGAGGGGAATAAGGGGAAAATGGGAGGGAGGGGAGAATGGGAGGATACAAGGGATGAGATAACCATAGAGATGTAACAAGAATAAATTAATTAAAAAAACTTTTCTTAAATAAAAATATTTGACACAAATCTTATGGACGTATACCCTGAACTCAGTAGTAGATCTCTAGCATAAAGCTTGCTGTGTCATGAATTGATGACTTACACAGGGTGAAGGCAAGCCAACATCTAAGTCTAACCAGAGACAGACAGGACTTAACATTTCCCTGCCCAGATACAGGCACTGGATCCCTAGTCAGACCTGCCATTCCAGCTGTTAGCACTTTATGCAAGTTTTTCTTGCTTCAAAATGTTAATTTAAATTATAGTGTTTACACTATTTTACTGGCTTCTGTTGCTCACTGTGTATGCCATGTATGTACTGTAGGTACTATATATACACGTATATGCATATGTGTGTATACTGTATGCTTAGGATATGTGTGTATGCATGCATATGTGCATATTGTGTGCACTTGTACATTAATATGTGTGAGTGCATTTTGTATGTACACCTGTGTGTTATGTGTCTATGTGTGTTTTGTGCATTCAAGTATGCATGAATACATTTATGTGTATATGCATTTGTGTGTGTGACTAATATATTTTAGCATTTTAATGTAAGTTGCTAGTCTCATTACATTATAAGAGTATACCTAAATTTCTTGATCTCATTTTTGCAGATATTTGGGCTTTTTCCATATTGGGCTATTTTGATTGTGATTAGTGATCCATGAATTTACTTACTTATTTTTTTTAGAGAGAGTTTCCCTGTTTAGTTCAGGCTGGCCTCCATATAGTGTTCTTCTGACCTCTGCCTCTGAGTTTGGCAATCAATGGAATGGTTTTATATGCTCTTTTTTCCTGCCCTTACATTTGGCCAGTCATTTTTTCTTATTCACTGAGGACTGGGCCCATTGGAAGTCAAGCATAGGGAAGGTAGCTGCTGCTGTAACTGATGCAAAAATGAAGAATACATCAGAAGCAGAGACAGAAAAAAATTGGATTCTGGAAACAGACAACTGAAACAATGCAGGGCATGATGGCAGCTTCCTGAGAATTAGAAGGGGTGTGTGGAGAGAAGCAAGAAGGGTTCTCTTTAGTAAATATTATTTTATCTATTCATTTTAGCTTTCTGTATATGCTTCAAATATCACAGGATAAGATGAAGTTTAGGTTCTAAGTGGATTAAATAAATGGAGTTGTCAGAAAATGCCAAGAATCTTATAAGGTCATATGGCAAAGAAGAAAATATGGAAGCTATGCAACAGGAAGAAAAAAAAGGATGGGAATTGAACTGAAAGCACTGTCACACAGCAGCCAGGCTTGTGGAGAGGAAGCATGGAGACTAAAGTCTAGTCTTCATATATCTGGAGAGCTGTGGAGAAGAAGGCTTGATTTAGGTAGCAGCCATGCATACTCATTTATCATTGAAATGGAGGCATTGACTCTCAAATGCTATGCCCAATATCATCCACAGTGTCTGGGAGCTCCTTAGGAATTTAGGATCCCAGGCATGTCTCTGAATCTATGCCATCAGACTCTCTATGAACTGGGACCAGATATCTGTGTTTTACGAAGCTTTGCAAGTGAGTGTATGTCCTTCTGATGTGGGAGAAGCACTAGCGTGCTCCAGTGTTTTTCAATTGTTAATGTGCACCTAAATCAGAGGGCTTATTGAAATTAGAACCCTGAAGCTGACTTCACATTACTGGTTCACGGATCACATTTGAAAAAAACGAAGTGCTGAAATAAACTTTGAGGACTTTTCTGACTTAGAAAAACAAGAAAGGAACAACATTAAAGGAACAAGAAGATGAGAAGGATAAAAAGCAAACCTCGCAATGCAATCACACTCGTGTGCACGGTTGGGATTGCATGGCATCGCTCGGTAGCAATTAATGTGCTATTCGGAAGAGAAAAAAAGACAAGGTTGCTGTGTTTAGGATTTAAAAGAAAAGCTGTTCTGGGAAGATGTACATATGGACTCGTTTCCTGATTAAGATTTCTAACAGCACAATGCTATAATATTCTTTCCTGAAATCCTGTAATGTCTATTTGTTTTTAAGAATTTGTTTACAGACACATTAGACACACACACACACACACACACACAGAGAGAGAGAGAGAGAGAGAGAGAGAGAGAGAGAGAGAGAGAGAGAGAGAGAGAGAGAGAGAGAGAGATTCTCAGTGCCTGCAAAGCAGGGCAGATCCCTCAGCCCATGGAGGTCACACATGTCTTGGCTCCATCACAGCTTGAAGCCCTGAGGAATCCCAGCCACACCACATTTAAATAAGGCAAACCCCAGGCTCTTAGAGTTCAAGTTATGGGAAGTGGCAGGAAGCTCCTGGCAGACAGATCCCAGACCTAAAGTTTGACTTTGGAATCTAAATGTGACACAAACTGCCCAGAAAATTGTCATGGTAGGAGAAATTTTGTCTGGGGTGTGTGTGTGTGTGTGTGTGTGTGTGTGTGTGTGTGTGTGTGAATAAAAATGAGCCAACTGAATGCAAGTTGATAAGAATCTATTTGCCAAGACTTTGAAATAGAGGAGCAAAAAATGAGAGGGGAAGAAGAAAGAATCGTGAAGTCACCTTTCCTTGATAATGATTATGACAATATATATTACTATTTTGAGTATTTTAGAAAACTGGTTTCTTTTGAAACCTTATATATGTATTTAGACCCTCTTATAGTCTTGAGAGCTGGGCTCTATGGTTAATTTTATTTTGTACATGAGGACATAGTATGCTTAGCTAATTTGCACAGGCACATAGCAGTGTTAAACGTTTGTAACACACCAGAGGCAAAGCTCTAAAGATTGGATGCTCTGCAAGATTTTAGGCCTATTGATTGGATCAAAGACTTGATGCAATTTGTGCTACTTCATAAGGTATTAGAGAGTATCTGGAAATTTTAAATAGAAATATTCTTCCTAATATTAAGACTATGTAGACTTTGTAGTTTAATTCTTAAACTGGTACCACGTCTTCCTTTTTACAGCCCATCCCTTATTATAGGGACTTAGCAATAACAAGCAAGTGGTGATGTCTGTCTTATTGATCCTGTATTTAGCTTTGGCCTTGCTAGTTATTTTTCACCAATGAAAAATAAACCCTGGTTTTAAAAATATTTCCAATGCTTTTTCTGACTCTACCACCACTAGTCACCCCATGAGACCTCAGTAAGATTAATTTCCGGATTGTAAGAAACATGTGAGCAGTCACATTTATTGGTCCAATGTACAGTTGTCCAACTATCCCACATAGGATGAGACCCTTTTACCTTCCAGAAGCTTTTCAAAATGTCAGTGTATCATGATAAACTCGACTGCCTACATGATAGCCTATATCCTTGGTGTTTAGACACAGGAAGTTTTGGGGAATAGTTTCTTCCTTTTTGGTGGGGCTTAGTCAACATTCCTATTAGGTTTTGTTTGTTTGTTTGTTTTGTTTTTTTGTTTTTGGAGGTTTTTTGCTGGTCTTACTTCCATGAGTGATCAAGGCCAAGGCAAAAGGGAAGGAAAACATTTGGTGCAGAGAAGGTTATTTCTAAAATATCCCATTTATACACAGTGTGAAAAAGACAGCTAGACAAGCATAGAGGCAGTATTGTCACTAGGAGCTGGCAGCATGGAATGGAGAGAGATGGGGAGAAGTGGTGATATCATTAAAAATACAGAATCCTCACACACTGACTGCCTAGAGGAAAAATACAGGACCTCTCCAAACTGGCTACATTGGAGAACTGTTCTACATCAACACAAGAGAAATAGGAAATTCCAAAATGGTTTGGCCCTATTTCACCTCTCAGGATCTCAATGGCCTTCTGTGGGATAGGCTCTTACCCTTATTTGGGGAGATGAACACTGCCTTCTTGTATCTATTTATTTCCTCTGCTATTGATGACCTTTGCACCTTTATGCCATTGAACACTCTGATGACACCATCACAGGCAGCAGCATCAGAGGCCTGGTTTCTGGGAGTGAAAGGATAGCTACTGAAGAACAGAGCTGTCAGAGCTACTGGGATCTGGCTGAACCAGTTGATTTCTTCAGTTGGTAGCACTAGGTGATTGATACGGTAAGTGAGTCCATGAAAACTAGTTATATTTTTCAGCTTTCCTATGAAACATAACAGTTGAAACCACCCTACAAACATCTTCAACCTATTCTGTTGTTCTGTTTAGTCAAGAATGTTGGGTATACCTTCTTTCCTGTTATAAGTTTGTTAAATACCTGCCGATCCTGGTAAACACTGGGTGAACATATAAGCAGCCCTTTGTGCTGTATCCTGTCTCTACTTTCCCTGGCTTTCCATTCACATTGGAGCTTTCTCTCTCTCTGTGTCTGCCTACTCAAGGATATTTGGTAATCCACCAATGTCTACTTGTGGTTTGCCTCTTTGAAGCCTTAATTAGTGGCGTCTTGAATCTTGAATACTTCAGGAGTAGTCGATTGAGTTTGACTTTCCAAAACATATACCCAGTGGGTGTGAAAAATGCTCACTCATTAAATTTAAGGAACACAAAGAGGTCTTTATGTAAACATCCAAGAAGATAGACCATCTTTTTAAAGCTCGTTCTCACTTTAGTAAGCAGATAAATGATTGGGGGATGACAGATAGGTTGCTTTCTCCTGGTGATGAACCCTTCAGCCATTAATAACACTAACTTAAATTCTGGTCAGAAGACAAGCTAATCTGTTAACTATGGTGTCGATTTCTTTAACTACAGTCTGAAGGGATAAAATCAGCTCTGCCTTCTAGAAAGGGAAGAAAGCAGATCTGAGTTGTGTTGATAACTGCTTCACTGGAGCTCTCTGAGTGTGCCACATGTGTGTGGTTTAGCTGGCGACCGTGGTGTCTGTATGTATGTGGTCATAGATTTGTTAAAACCTCCTATCTGCCAGGGCAAGACCACTAGTTCCATTTTAATTCTAAGTTAACCTCAGGCTGGAGCCAATCCATGCTGCTCAAACATAAACGCTGACACTCGAACCAACCAGCTTTTTTGGCCCTACAATTTGTTGTTTTTCTTTCTTTCTCTCTCTTTTTCTCTCCTAGGGAGTTTGAACATTTCTTAACAATCTAAAGCCAGCACTTGTACAAGACACAATGATTACGTAATTCTTCATGGATCCTGCTATGTTCACTGTGTTACAAACTATGCCATGGTATCGTAAAAAGCCTCGAATTAGAGAACAACTGCTGAATGGCGTAGTTGTAGGTAGAGCATCAAATTCTACTATCAGGATCACTTTAATTCTTTTGAAAAATGCAGGCTCAACCTCTTGAGTGAATTTCTTTTTCTAAAGTGTGGATTTAGGCAGGCTCGTGTGTTGTGGAATGTAGTACCTTCCCTGTATATTTTCCCAGGCTTGCTATGCAAATGCCAGGTGCCAATGTGTGAGGGAAAATAAACTACCTTTTTTTTTTTTTTAAATATAGTTTTTTTTTTCTTGAAGTAAAACAAGAAATGAAGCTGCTAAACTTTTTGAAGGCTGTTTAATTGGTATTGTGCCTTTAACAAAGGCAGGATTCTCACCCTCCATCTCCAAACCTGGATTTAAGTCTTCTAATTTTTAAACAATTGTGAACTTGACAATGAGTCAAAACTTTTTGTCCTAATAATACTTTGTGGCAGACTCCATGGTGGGCTCTGCCCATTGGTTCAGCTGTAAAGCAATTTGATCTATATTTAAGCCAATTACTACATTTTTATAGTTGGAATTATGGCTATTCCTTAAGACTGCTTGATCTTCAGAAACATTGCTTGGTGACTTATTGTAGTTACAGTTGCTGACTACCAGAGGTTTCTTTCTCTGTTACTAACCAACTCTCACACCACAGTAGAATCATTTGAAAAATTCTCCTGCTGATAAAAAAAAAAAAAAAAACTCTCCTGGAGAAATGACAGTTAACTGCTCAAACCACTGGGGATGTTATGAGTGATCTCAGAGGAGAGCTAAAGCTGCCAGTCACCACATTCAATTATCTAGTTGCTGAGAGAAGCCAGTGGCATGGTAGAAGGAATACATGGTAGAACTTATCAGATAATTGGGAGCTCCAACTTCATCCATACTTATGGGGTCTGGGCATGAAAAGGAAGATGAATACTTATTTTATTAATGAATTACTCTAAGGACTAGTTTGGAAAAATAATTCCTAGTGCTTGCTGTGACCTTTTTGCTTTCCTACCTCCATCCTGACTCTCACTCTCCACTGGAGAATACAAGACAATAACTCCTGAACGTATTAGTGCCATGCTTTCCCCAGCCTGCGCTCACCCACAGTTTTAGCTGACTCTTTCTGCAACCTCTCCAAGCCCATAGAAATCCAGCGTTTAGTTTCTAGTCATGCTGCTCATTGGCATGCTTCAGGCCCCCGGCTGCTCCCTTCTCCAATGACATGGCAATCTCCCAGGATTGCTTCAAGGCTCAACCAAGTTGTCTCTTTCCTTCAACTTTTGTCTCAGTCTATGTATCTCTTCCCCAGTCTCCACCGGCCTTCATTTACCCAGCTAGCTGGATGTCTTGACTTTTCCCCTAGCATCCACCGCCTTTATAACTGCCATTATTCAAATTCAACATCAACTTCTTTCTCTGTTATTGACTGTATAATTCCTGGAATCTTTAGAGACGCCCCCCTCCCCAAAGGAAACAAAAACAAAAAGACAAAATGATTTTGTTTTAAAAGCATCACATTTGGGTAGTGTTTCAGGTTGGGCTAACAAGGCATATGCACATAGAGATTGCTGAACTTTGCTGATAAGACAAAGGCTAGAATCTCAAGCCAACTCCTTCATTTAATAGGCGAGGGAAATAAAGCCAAGAGAAAATGATAGGCTTGACAAAGTCAACATAGCTTGGCAATAAAGAGAAAAATAGACCCAGATTGTCTGGTTTCCAGTTCTGTGGCCTTCCAAGATCACAGTAGGCTTGGTAAGGAATAGTTGACTCAGAAAACGACATCTATTTCCCTTATGCCGACAGTATTCGGTATTCGTTCAGGCAGTCAAACTTGTTCAACTGTCAGTACTTCTGGTCCAGTGGAGAAGGAACGATTCCCTATCCCCAAGGGTGAACATGTGGTATTGGAGAGGTGAATCAGCCTATTCTACCTGTCTCTACTGTTTGTTGTGTGGCAGACCTGAAAGTTGGTATGTTGAAGTAAGATGGAGTTCCAGAAAACATGCTGGAACTATGAAGAAGCTTCAGTGGAATTCTTAATCATAAGTATCCTCTGGAGGTCTACAAGTGGGGGCTGGGCTTAGTTGAACAGAAGGCTACTTTAGTACAAGGAGTGGGAGAAGAGTGAGACAGAGGATAAATGAGTGACAGTAAGTGAGACTGAGGGAAGAGAATGTGCATTTGATTCCCTGGATCCAGCTATATTTGAAACAGAATACCCTGGAAAACTTAGACACATGAGCCAATAATTCTCTCTTAAACCAATTTAATTTGAAGTTTCTGTTATTTGGTGACTAAAAGTGTCGTAAATTATGCATAATCTAGCTCTACTGTTTATTTCTTAAATATATAGAGGGCTTCTCCTTTAAAGAAAACATTTATGCTTTCATATGAAATTTTAAATTATTTAAAAATTCCTGTGAAAAATGGTATAGGAATTTTGGGGGAATTGCCATCAAACAGTAGTCATTTATACAATATTAATCCTTCCAATCCATGTATATGGGAACTATTCCCATCTTCTTATATGTTATTCATTTTCATTATTCAGTGTGTTAGGGTATGTTATATAAGACTTTCACATCCTTAGTTAGATCTATTCTAGTATATTTTTGAAGGTCTGATGAATGGGATTGTTTCCTTGATTTTCTTCTCAATGTTTTTGTTTGCTATTGTTATATTGGAAGGCTATTGATTTTTATTTGTTTATTTGGTACCCCACTATTTTGTTGAATGTATTTATCAGTTGTGGGGTTTTCTGGTGATATTGTATTTTATGTATAGAATTATTTCTTCTGCAAAAAACACCTTTGACTTCTTCCTTTCCCATATTTGTCTAATTTTCTCCTTCACTGGTCTTGTTTCTTTAGTCAAGACTTCAAGGACTACATGGAAAAGGAGCAAGGATAATGAAAATAAGGTTTTTGTTCCTGATTTTAGTGGAAAATTTTTTGAGTTTTTCTCCATTTAGCATGATGCTGGCACTGGGCTGGATATTTCATGTTGAGATATGTCCCCTGTATCCCTAGATACTCCAATATTTTTATCATGAAAGGATGTTGGGTTTTGCCAAAGGCTTTTCTGCATTTAAGGAGTTGAGCATGTGGTTTCTGTTCTTGATTCTGTTTGTGTGACTGATTACACTTATTAACTTATGTATATTTAACCATCTCTGCATATCTGAGTACAATGCAACTTGATCATGGCTGGATAATCTTGGATTTAGTCTACAGATATTTTCTTCAGAATTTATGCATATGTTCATTAGATTGGCTAATCATTTTCTTCTTTTGGAGTCTTTGTCTGGTTTTGGCATCAGAATAATACTAATTTCGTAGACTTTACAAGTGAAGTATTGGTGATAATTTTTCTTCAAAGATCTGGTAGAATTCTCCAATGTATCTAAATGATCCTTGGCTTTTTTTCACAGGAGATTTTTAATTATTGCTTTTGTCTTATTTGTTGTTAAGGGTCTTTCAAAATTATTTATCTCATCTTGATTTAATTTTGATAAGTTTTATAATATGTATCTAGAGCTTTTATAGGTCATATATCAAGTTTGCTTAGAATTCTAGTTTAGTAGAATATATATTTTTATAGTATGCTCTTTTGATTTTCTGAATTTCTCAGTATTTGTTATAATGTTACTCTTTCTCTTATAATTGTATTAGCATTCATAATTTCTCTCTTTTTTTGACTGATTGGTTGTTATGTCAATCTATTAAAAGAACCATCTCTTTATTTCTTTGATTCTTTGTGTTGTTTTCCTATTAATTTTAGCTCTTATTTTGAGTATCTTTACTCATTTACTGTTTTGACATGTGTTTTCTTCTATCCACCACCATGGTTTTCAGGTTGATTGTTAAATTATTAATGTAGTATATCCACAGTTTTTGAAGTAGATACTTAGTGCTTTATGCATCACAGATTTTGAGATGTTGGGTTTTAATTTTCATTCAGTTAAAGAATTATTAAACTTATCTCTTGTCTTCTCTCAGGACACAATTTTCACTGAGTAGTGTGTTGTTCAATTTTCATGATTTTAATATACTTTATGCATTTGTGGACATCAAAAATTTGTGAACATAAAACAGAAGACACCACTACAGTTTTCCTATATTTGTTGAATATAGGAAAATTACCTGAAAGGAAGGTAATTGATAGCAGAGTATAGAAGAAGGAATAAGTTTGAAGGTAAGAGATGTGATGCTTGAGCAACAGGCAAAGCTGATGGCTCTCAACATTGCACACTATGAGCAATGCTCAACCGGATGTTACATCCTTTGAAAAAAATCAAACAGAGAGTTGGAAGTAGGTCCTAATTAGTTGAACTTGGTCATTCCCTAGTCTGAAAGTTATGGGGTTCAAGCCTGAATAGGAACTATTTAGTCAAGATGGAAGGACGGGAAGCACAGAGTTATTGTCAAAACAAAAGGGCTTTAGAACAGGAAGTGGAATATTGTCTGAGACTAAAATTGTGAAGGATGATTTGCACTTTGGGTCCTATTTATGGTCTCCCCATGTTTATATTCTCCATAATGAGAATCACAGTCACTAACATGAAAAGCACTAATCTAGTTTCTTAACTTTGACCTGGCTTTGGGATTTTCTCTCACCATAGAATGCAGAGGACTCTATGGGATGGTGGTGCTAAATCTGGATTCCACAAAGCCTTTGATGACTTGGATGACTCTTGTGCCTTCTTGCTTAGATAACCCAGTGGAAGATGAGAGGCATCTGGAGACCAATTTCTCCTCTTGCTTAAGCTATCTGCCAATCAAAGTCTAGCCCCAGAGGTACCCAGCTACCTTGAGGCATCACAGACATGTGGTGGAGCTCAGCCGGTGTCAGAAGAAGCAAAGCTGGATCCAAATGACTCACCTGCAGCAACAGAAGCTAAATAAACAACCATTGTTTTAAAGCACTAGACTTCATGGTGGTTTGTCAGCCAGCAAGTGCTAACTGTTGCAATGAGATCTAGAGAACTTTAAAATAATTCCATACAACACATTTCATGAGTTACAGGAGTCCATTTGAACAACGAGTTCAGTGAGAACAATGCTAACTAAAAACAACATACTTTGTTGTAGCAGTTAGCGCCTCTTCTTTTTCTATAATATAATTGTAATTGCTGAATTTCCTTGGTTCAAACCCAACTCAATGAGGCTTGTGGATATTGAAAGCTGTCAGCATTAGTAGAGATGAGGGCATTTAGAGAAGCATGTTTTTGTTTTATCTGAAGAAGCAAAGTTTTAAGTAAGACACTCCATTACATAGTTTTGTTCTTTTAAAACATACGAATAGAATCATGCTTTTCTAATCCAATGTGGCAGATTATTTACTAAAGGTGCATCACACAGGGCATGAAGAAATTCTTACCTCTTTCATTCTTCTCACATCTGTATATGTATTATATGTGTGCATGTGTGTATGTGTGCATGTACATGTGTCTTATAATGCATTTGTTTTATTTCTAGCTTTGATAAATGCTAGGAGAGAAAGACAGGTCTGAACCACTTGATCTTCCCAGGCAATGTCCCTAACACATTTTGTAGTGCATGGTGTTCTCTCCAGCTTTCAGTGCTTCTTGCTCTGAGTAAGGAGGCTGGGTAACTTTCTGGGTGCATGTCAGGGGTAGATGAGACACGTGATAAGTGTGCTCACAGCCGCATTCAGCTGATGTGAGCAGAGCTAAGTTGTATATTAACTAAATTTGAATACGGAACCATCTTAAAAGATATTTGCATTTGTATCAGAACCTCCAGAGGCACAAGCAGTTAGTGTGTGGTACTTATACAGAACCAAAATTCCAAGGTTTGGAAATGGAAGTGAAAAACAAAAACAAAAACAAAAAAACCATAACCTGTCTTTGCCTTTAAAACCAGTTGTTTGCTAAGTTCCTGAAACATCCACTTTCTGTAAAGAAAGAAGTCTTTGCTGAGAACTACATTATTTTGTTGACTTGCAGGTAGTGGTTCTGTCTGTCCACTCTGCCAGAATTATTCTCCATTTTCCCTAAAGAGGATACTGTGGAGCTCACTGGCTGTGTGGACCATGAACTAGCCCATGGGAATGGTTCACAGGCCTATGAAAGACCCAGTGTCCTGTAGTAGAATTGAAGCCGAATCAGGGTTGGGAGAGCTGGCTCTCATTGTCCTTTCACTGTTGACTGAGTGAGCTTGAGAAAGCCAATTAAAGCCTGGCTTATGCAGAGAGCAAGAAATTTAGAAGTGGTGATCTTTAATGCTCCATGTTCCCCTATAGCTATTTTTCATAGCAGTAACTAGTCAATGACGAGATAGCACCATGTTGTTTATTATTTTCATTTCAAAAGCTAAACTATCAGGAAAAAAGGGAGCCCTGGTGTTGTTTTTCTCCACTTCTACATCTCTGCCTTGGTTTAGTCCTTAATGTCACACATTATAACCAGCTAGTATTCTCAATTGAATGTTAATTGTGAAATAATTTAGAATAAATTAGAGTTACTTGTATTTATCGTGTCTGCTATGAAAACAATTTCTATAGGCTTTGATTTGGGAAACGGAGTTACTCATATGGACTTTTAATATGTCCTGTAACACAGTGGCTTTTAATGTCTTATCACTTCATGTAGCTATCCCCACAGAGTCAAGCAAGGAATTATATACTTTTCCAGAGCACATGCTTTCCTTTTAATAGAAGAATGCTTTCCTTTTTTGGGGGGGAAATTTTGATCATCTTTGGGAAGGCTTCAGCAATGATTTATGGGTTGCAATTGATCCATTTGTTATTTGTTTAGACAAAATGAGTTTTCTATTGATTTTCTGTCTCCCCTGTTTGAATTAATCTTTGGTGTGGCATGTAAGGATGGGAGAAGAGAAGTGGTGAGAAATGGAGCCTTTTCTCTGGGAAAACTTCCAAATGGGGCTTTTTATATCACATCGTCCGTCTGTACTTGGATCTTCACTGAGGGTACATTACATTCTGAAGTCCCTATGATCAGATGTACATTTCCTGGTTCAAGATGTTTACAATGACAGTAACTCATCCAGGGAGCTAACGTTGTGCTATATGATATTTACCTCTGTTATGCTGATATAATGCTCATGTGGTAAGTTATTGTAGCATTAATTTGCATTGCTCAGAGCTTTTATATTGTAAAGTTCACAAATCGTGACAGAGACAACCTAAACGACATTCTCTGTGTGTTCCTACCTTATATTTGATCTAAGATATACATGTAAAAAAGTGAACAAGTAAACATTTCCATGCCTTTTAGAAACAGAGTAACCTCATGACCAGCACCTAGATCCCAGGGACCCTTTTCCTCAGTCTCTGAAATGCCTCTGTACCCTTCCTAACTGAAATTAACCTGCCTATGGACTTCTGACATCATGCCTCAGTTTTAATGTTTTGTCCCACAGTGCTGCTCTTGGTTTCTGTCTGTCTTTGCTCATGTTGTGGGACTCATCTGTACCTCCAGAATTCATGGTTATCCTCCTCCGTGCTGTGTAGTAGTCCATTTTACACATCTGCACTGCTCATGTCTTCATTTCCCTTTCATGTGCATTTGAGAAACTTCTGATTCATGAATAGCACTACCGAGAACATTTGAATACCTGCCTAGTAGTGAACAGTGAACACACATATACTGTATATACTTGGGGATATATCTCTGTGTGAAATTTCCAAGTCACTGGTATTCATTTTTAAAAGAGTATTGCAGTCAAAAAGGACAATGGATTAAACTATAAAGTCAGATTACTCTTTTGACGGCTGATTCTATTGGGTAGAAGGAATATTGCCATGGTAATACATCCTAGGTCCTGAGAGTTCACATTGCCACTTCCTGTGTCTGAATGGCAGGATGTTGAAAGTGTGCTGACAGGGTCATGTTCTACCAAGTTGCTCTCAGCCCAGAGTTCTTGCCACATAAATTCTTGTAGTCTAAACCTTAAGAGTATTATGGGAAGTGGCCTCAGCTCCTTTTGTGTTCTCTGCCAGCCCAGGTTGCTCATCTGTCCCTGTGCCCACCTGAGGTAATAAACTGACAGTTGTCAAGATGAATCATGGCTTTTTTTTTCAGACACACAGGAAGACCAAGTTTGTGACTAACCGACAAATCCTCTGGACATATGATGAGGCACCAAGAGCCATCTCATCTAGGCAAGTTCAGGCCTGAGCAGCATCTCTGAGCTGGAAGGGAACACAAGCATTGGCAGCGAGGTTGTGTTTACTTGATTTCCTGATTTGGGAGACATGCTGTATCTTTCTTTCTGTACATCTCAGTTTCTTCTTCTAAAAAGGCATACTAGTTTATTTATGGCCTTCAGAGTTTGTCTGCCTGCTTATGAGTGCACTTCTAATCCAGGTAGTGTGAGAATAAACTGAACCTCAAGAAAACTGTGAGCCCCAGGCTAATTCCAGCGCTCTTACACCATAACCTTCTTCCTGTCTTTCGCTACCTGTTGACTCCTCCCACCTTTCTGTACAGATGTTACTGGATTAAAATGGCAGAGAACTTGGCTGCGTTCAAAAGAACCGAGACATAAGGAGGGACAGCGTGAGTCTTTGGGTGGTAAATATTGATACCCTCATAAATGTTTCCTTGCACAATAAATCTCTTGGGAAACGATTCCCCAGGAAACCCAAGGCAATCCCTTAAGACAATTCTTAAGAAGCATGCACATATATGTAGTAGCCAGATGTCAACACTACGTATTTGAAATCACCTATGTGCCATTGGTTTCATAGCATTGTTGTGTAAATGGCCTTCACCTTGCAAAGCATGTATCTGATCATTACAGCTGTAAGTAGGTATTTCCTCTGGGTGTGCTGCATGACATTTTGAGTTCCTGGAACTGGCTGTTCCCTTTGAGTCATCTTTCAGATTGCAGGATTTGCTCAAAGGAAAGAGGAGACAGAGGCATAAACCAGTTGCAAGGGTCTGGACCATTTCATTCTCACCTACTGAAAGCACCGTGTTTGTTGTAGAAAAACTTTCAGAATGGACTCAATTAAGCCCAGACAGTTTGATTTAACTTGTTTTTAATTGTAACTGGTTATTTTTCCTGGCATAAAGCCATCTAGAATATCATTTGTGTTTGTTTCTCAGATAATCTCCATCCATGTTAAGAGTTTTCTAAGTGATATTCAGAATATTAAAGTGGGGATTACTTTCCTCTTTCTTGATATAACTTAGTATGGAGATTGAAAGGAATTCTTTTGGTAGATCAGGATTCAGGGAGCAAGTTCTTTCTACAGATCTATTATCTGTTTCCAGAGGTTACAGTTACTTCCTATAAAACTAGAGGTCCCAACAATGGAATACTCTATTCCTATATATAACCTGACAGTTCAGCCCATTATAACTTCATATATTATGTAATAAGTTTGTATAATACACCTAACACCCTAAACACCATAGCCAACTAACTTGAACACAACAGTCACATTAGCCTATAGATAGGCCATAGCCCATAGTATAGCCTAATACATTAGTGATATAGTGCTGAGTACCGCACATAGTTTGTTGACTACTGTACTGAGAATCTAAAGACAGAGCAGTTGTTTAGACATGCTTTCCCTCTATCAATGCAGTGAAAATGCCATGCTATGTTGGAGACTGTAATTCATTCTTTGCCTCAAATTTTAGACTCCTCTAGCCTAATCATTATTGCAAAAAACGGCTCCTCACCATCTCTGATGGGGGAAGACTCAGTCTAAAGGATGAGGGAGTTAATGTTAAGGCAGCCAAAGCTTGGCAGTTACCTCTTCTACAGTGGTTTGCAAAGTGTAGTGCTAGAGCAGTAACATTGGCATTGTTAAGATCCTCTGTCCAGAGCTGAGCAGATGGCTAAGCGGTTAAGGACATTTACATTGCAAACACTGAGGATTGAGTTTGAATATCCAGCAACCATATACAAAGCAGGACGTAGCTGCATGTGCCTGTATTCCCAGCAACTGACGAAAGGCAGAGAGAGAATTTGCTGGTCAGGCCACCAAGCTGAGACAGTGAACTTCTGTTTCAAGGACACCCTTCTCAATCAGGCAAGAAACTATAAAGGAAGGCACCAACATTGTGCTCTGGTCTCATAAGGCACATACATCTGCAGACTTGCATGCAGCCTATAAACATAGCGCGCGCGCGCACGCACACACACACACACACACACACACACACACATGAGTGCATACACCCATACACACATGAAATATAAAAAATTTTTTTCTTTCAGACTCAGAACTATTGTGGGACCGGTCCCAGCAATTTATGTTTTAATAAGGATCCCTAGTAAGAGTAAAACAGGCTACACAACAGGCTCCATTTTATATTACTTTTACCAGCCTTCAATATTAAAACTGTAAACTTTGAAATTATATAGTTATTTTTTCTTTACCATTCGCTTTCAGGTTTTTTATTTATTTATTTTTTTTTGTGGTGGTGGTATCAATTTGTACTGCGAGTAAGATGACAAGAATAAAATAAACACACAAAATATTGGCTGAAACTTTCTTAAGCTGGCCACTTTTCTCCAGGCAGACAGACAGAAGAGCCACTGTGTGAAGTATATAAGTGTATTGTATATTTATTCCTTCACCTTTTACACATGAAAAAAAGACGATTCAGGCTTTAATCATAGGCCTGTGGCTTTCATGCCTTCTCCAGTGGCTTTTGCTGTTGATTATCTGAATGAACTTTCCCCCTGTCTTTTTTTTTTTCCTTGAACTTTTTTCTGTTTCTTTTTGCCTCCACCTATTTGTGGCCACAGTTACTTCACAACAGTGTTTGCTGCCCTCTCTTCTGAATTTTTCTGGAAATTTATGTCAGCATGCTTCATCACCTTAATTATAGACCTCTCATTTATGACAGCACAGTTCGAGGTTACAACTGAAGGGAATAGGAGTCAGAGGAAAGTGCCTCCTCATTGCTACATCAACAACGGTGGCTCTTCCACAGCTTGTCTATCGTAGGACAAGTTGAGAATGGACAGGCTCATTTCTGAGAGGCCTAACTGGTGACTGAGTTTGAGTGAGTCAGGAGAAATGACAAAGAAGCAAGCCATGCTGTGATAACCTCCATGCCAAGTTTATGGAAAGCTTGGCCAACTGTTCATTTAATTATCAGGTGAGCAGATGCCTGTGTCTATTAGGGTCATAATGAAAGTACAATAGAGCACCTCCACTTGAGGTGTATTGAAGAGTTTTTGAAATATATGTTTTGACTTGATGAACGGGTTATCATGTTGGCTAATGACTTTTTCCCTAAAACAAGCACAGAGAGAAAATGTAATATTCTAAAAAAAAACAAAACAAAACAGTTATACGTAAGAATAGTGGATGTATTAGAAGATGATTTTAACAATGCTCAAAGCACACCCAGATGGCCTGAAACCTTGGCCCCTGAGTGAACATTGCATAGGGAGTTGGCCTGACATCTAGCTCTTTTTTTTTTTTTTTTTTTTTTTTTTTTTTGTGGCAATCAAATTCTGAGGTAATTTTGAATGAATGTGTTTAGTTTGATCTGAAATAGACATTTTGTAATGTAATAACAAATATAAACACCCAAACTTAGGTGTCAACCTACATTGTATTATAAAGAGGAAATCATGCAAGGCCTTGAACACCTTGCAGGAAAGGATTGTACATCAGTCAACAACCACTGCTTCCACACCAAAAACTTATTTTCTCTCCGGAATTTAGAAGTTTAATTTCCTGCTGCTGTCTTCAGAGGCATAAGGAGAATTGCAGCAGTGTGACAGAAGCCATGTAGAGTGTGGGGCTGCAGTGCTGCTCTCTACCCTCAATCACTCCTCATCCTCCACGTCCAGACATCTTTATGGAGGATCATCCTTAGATAGGCAAAGTTAGTGTGTTGTGTTAGAAATTGGTAGCTACCCGGGGGAAGTGTCTTCACCTTTGCATTTAACTGTTCCCTTTCCCTACTCCAGATAGACTGAGCCTTTTATTAGGATGAAGTACAAGATTTTATATCAGATCCACTTGGTAGGCTCTGCTTGCAAATTCGCTGAACTATTATTGTTCTAGTTACTTACCTTTCAATGGATCCCTTTTATTTTTAAAATATCTCTCTCTCTCTCTCTCTCTCTCTCTCTCTCTCTCTCTCTCTCACACACACACACACACACACACACACAGAATCAGACATTAGGTGTAGCATTTAATGAGTTAGGTGATGCGTATTATTTCTCACCAATTCAGATACATGGCATTTTTATCAGTCTAGAAAGTTTCCTGCTGTCTTCTTTCACTCCCCCACATCTCAGTCTTAGGAAACCACAGATCTGATCTCCATCACTGTAGCTTAACCTCGCCTGTCTTATCCTTCACACAAATGCAATCATGCAGCACATACTTTTGTGTCTGGCTTCTTTCACTCAACATTATATAAACATCCAAACGTATGCCCTGAGCTAACATTTTCTTTGAAAGCAGAAACCATGAGAGGATTTGAAACTCCTTTAGGGAAAGAAAGCCAGGCCTTGTGACTTCTATCAGTGCATTTCTCCTTTACATCATTGTGTAGTATTCTACTGTATGAGTATTCCCAATATCCTGTTGATGAATAGTTGGGTTATTTATAGTTTGTGGCTATTATAAATTAAGCCTCCATGAATGTTTAAGTAGATATTTTGTGTGTTTACATTCATGTATGTTTTGATTTCTTTTGAGAAAATGAATACCTAAGGATAGAATTATTTGGCCACATTTGACTTTGAAACCAAGAGTTAATTTACTCTTGATGGTGTTCACAAACACCATGTATGAGGGCTCTAGGTGCACCACCTTCTTATGAAGAAAGAGATGTCACAAAAATATAATGGAAATCTTCAAATTTTCAAGCAAAAAATTTTAAGCATGCTGATATGTGCACCACGTATGTGAGTGTGTGTGTGTGTGTGTGTGTGTGTGTGTGTGTGTGCGCGCACGTGTGTTGCGCAGGGAAGCCAGAAGAGAGTATCTTGGAACTGAAGCTACAAATGGTTGTGAACTGTCATGAGGGTGCTTAGACTCAAAGCCATGGCCTCTAGAAGAACATCTTGTCTTCCGCTTCCTTCTTTTCCCTTTATCAAAACTGGATTTCATGTAATATATCCTGATTATGATTTCCCCTCCCTCTACTCCTCCCAGTTCCGCCCCATATTCTCTCCCATTTTGATCCACACACTTTTTGTCTTTCATTAGAAAGCAAATGGGCTTCTAAGGAATAATTAATATAATATATAAAAAATAAAACAAAAACTGTGACATTTGAATTGGACAAAACAAACAGGAGGAGAAGGTCTCAAAAGAAGGCAGAAGAAACAGACCCACTCCTTTACACACCAAGAAACAGAAAGCCGTAATATATATGCAGAGGACTTATGGCAGACCCATGCAGGAACTGTGCACTCAGTCTCTGAGTGTTCAATATGTGTCCATCTTCTTGATCTACAGGGCTTTTTTTCTCGGTGTCCTCCATCCCTTCTGACTCTTACAATCTCTCTGCCTTTTTTTCTTTGGGGTTCCCTGAGCCCTGAGGAGAAGTATTTGATGGAGACATCTCATTTAGGATTGAGTGTTCCAAGATCTCTTATCTTTGCATAGTGTCCAGCTGTGGAACTCTGTATTTGTTTCTATCTTCTGCAAGAGGAAGCTTCCCTGAACTATGAGTATAGCAGAATGCCATTAGGAATTAGGAGTCATTTTATTGCTGTGATTTTTTGTTTGTTTGTTTTAAGCTGGGATCCTGAGCTATCTAGTCTCATGTTCTTGATCATCCAAGAATTGTCAGGTATGGGTCCCATCTCATGGAGTGGCATTAAGTCAGATCAGATATTGGCTAGTTACTCCCACAAGCTTTGTGCTATCATTGAGCTAGTATATCTTATAGACAGGACACCAATGCAGATAAAAGGATTTGTACCCAGGTTGGCGCTTACATTTCTTTTTTGGTAACATACAAAGTACTATTCTATACCAAAGACACTAGAATGTAGGGATGTCTATATACACAGAATCTCAACTTCTCCATGTCCCATGGGTCATATAGGTGTTGTAGTCAGCAATGAGGCCTTGCCATTAGTTTATAGATCTATATACAATCTTGACAACGTCCTGAGTTGTTTGGGGATTCCATGAGACCTCTTTGGCCAGCAACTCAATTAGATGTATACCATTTCCAGTAGAGGAAGCTTCATTTGGTGCCAAGAGATGGCCAGTTGGGGCTCTGTCTCCCTCATTATTTGGTTTTCAGTTTGATTGTCCTCATATATGTATATATTTTAGGAAGCTCCTACTGTATTAGGTTTTGATACTACACTTCAAGTGGCCCTTAATTTTACCTATCTCTCCCTGTATTCCCTTTCTAGTCCCTCACTTCTTCCCTCCTCCCACCTTGATTTTCCCAGTCCCATATCTATTCATAACTGTTTATTCTATTTTTCTTTCCTAATGATATATATTTATCTCCCAAGATATAGATTGTAGCTTGGTTTTCATCGACTTAACAGCTAATATCCACATATAAGCAACTATATACCATGTGTTTTTTTCTGGGTCTGGAATATCTTACTCTGGATGATTTTTTTTCTATACATTTGCCTGTGAATTCCATTTGGTTTTTTTGTTTGTTTGTTTAAAAGCAGCCAGTGTCTTTAACTGCTGAGCCATCTCTCTAGCTCTTATAAATCTTTTTAGTTTGGTCTGTTCTAGTAGGTTTCCATGGCAACTCATCATGTACTCTATCATCCATAGGGCTGATTTGCCAGTAATTCTAACATGTGTTGTTCAGTGAAGCATGTAAGGTCAAGTTGTAGAGGTATATCCAGTATGATATTGACAGCAATCATGAATTAATTCCCAAGGCCCATCCACTACTGTCTTGTGACCAAGTTGTGAAATTAAGGGGTTACTCTGTTTTCTTTTGACTGTAAGTTTTCATTTCCTTCAGCATTAAAATGTCTTTAAACAAGGCAAAAACTGAAGGAATCAGTAGAAGCCTCTTATGGTGATTGCATAACATCTTAGCACATGGTAGCTTTATAGTCTATCACAGTACTGGTGGCCAAAAGACAAAATCAGCACCCTGGATCAAGATCTAGGTGTCTTATGGCCATGCTACCTGAGAAGGCACCACTAGAAAAGCTATTATTTTCTTCTTCAACCCAGTGATGATTATGTAGCTGAAAATAACTTTTCCCCTAACTTTTAGATAAGTAAAACTGGAAGAACATAGATTTAGATATTATTCTACTAATATTTTCTATCTATGATAACATTTTAATTTTCTTAATATTTAAATAACAATCATTATTGTAAATATGTGTGGATGTGTGTGTGTGTGTGTGTGTGTGTGTGTGTGTGTGTGTGTAAGCATGCTTTTTTCTCTATTTTTCTTCCCTCATAGACAGGAATTGTTCTTTTATTTGTTAACAATGCTCTTTTGAGTATGCACAATCTTATTGCAGCTGACATGTCCACTCTTTCCCTTAGCTCCTAACAACATACTGAGATATGATTCCATCAAAAAGTCTACCTAGGGGAACTAACAGAGCATTGGGGGCGGGATATAGGTAGGACCATAGGTGACTTTGAAGTTGTCACCTGAGAGGACTGCACCAAGAAGGGATGGTGGCTTCTCATCAGCTGCATAAAGGCCATGACTGCTCAGTTCTTTTTCCATTATACTGAGCCCCTAAAAACAAGGGTTTGTTTTTGGCTGTGGAGGAGCACTTAACCTGCAGGCGGGATGCAGAAGATTAAGCAACCAGGAGAAAGATATACAACCTGAGAAGGAAGCACAGTCTAAAATTCATGTTAGCGGAAAATAGCTGTGACTCCCACACATATCTTCTAGCCTTTAACTCCAGTGCACAGACAATTAGGGAGAAGTAACAATTGGGAAGAGTTTCTGAATACTCAGCTGAGAGTCCCATGTTCCTCTCTGCCCTCTCCTTCTAGGAGGAAAGTAGTCAACAGTCCCAGATATAATGATTATTTGAGAGCTGGCTTAGCCCAACTCCCGAAGATGGTGGCAGTTTAGCTCAAAGGATGGTTGTGTAGGACAAGGTCTTACCTGGGTAATCTGGGATCATCTCCTTATCTCAAAAAATGCTTAATTATATTACATCAAAAAGGCTTTTTATTTCAAATCCAGTAACATTTCAGGTTCCAAGGATTAAGCCTTCATATCTTGGTGGTGGATCAAGGTGTGGATTTTTCAGCCTACTTCAGGAATTTAGCTTAAAGCTATTTGTTACTAAATCAAGGTTCTTGACCTCTTCTGAGAAAGTGGGGTGGAGTATACTGAAAATAGGGAAGAAGAAAGAAGAAGAAGAAGAAGAAGAAGAAGAAGAAGAAGAAGAAGAAGAA
>OU015742.1:11838233-11860431 GCA_907169655.1 Acomys percivali | reverse complement strand
TCTCTCTCTCTCTCTCTCTCTCTCTCTCTCTCTCTCTCTCTCTCTCTTAGTTTAAGAAGCTAAGTGCTACATTGCTGCATTTAAGGGGATAATGACTCATCAGCATTCTTGTGCATTCTCGATGCTATGAACTTACTTCAAGAACTTAATAGTTATATATAACCCATGCATGCTACTATGTTATCTAGACAGAAATGCTTGGTAAAGTTTGTCAGTGGAGTCACAGACCTGACCTCTTTTCTGGTGAACACATGTGCCAAGAAAACGTTCAAGATGTGGGCTTCCTACAAAATATTCACGGGTGTTCGTGTATAACATGATCAGTTAAAGGTTGGAGAGAGCACCCAGCCTGGAGAAAATGGGGCATGTGTGGGTGACTCATCTTAATCAGGTTTTGCTCAACTTTCACAGTCTACATTATGAAACAGCTATCATCATGTTTGTTCACAGTCGTCTCCCCACTACCATTTTCCTCTTCCTCTTTCTCAGGCTCCATGTTTTTGGCCTTGTTGCATTCCACCCTCAGGGTAAGCTCTGCTCCACAGCCAGAAGCAGTCTTAGTCTTAGGGACTCAGAACCATAGGAAAAAACAGTGAACAGTCATGGCTTCTATGTCCTATTTCTGGAAAGTCTTGTCTGAGTTGCTTTTGAGAGTTAGCTAAAATCTTTGTCTTGTTTTCCCTTTTGGGCGTCTCTCTCACTCCAACGTATGCTTATGTTCCTGTCTAAAATGCCTAGTACCAATGCTTGAAATACTTAGATGCTACTCCTCATTTATACCAGAGCCAGATTCACCACTTTCCGAGGATTTACGTGATCACTAACTATAGCAGAAAGATAAACAGTCAAAGTAACAGCAGCTACCGTTTAGTGAATGCATACTCACAAGGATCAGATACCCAATTGACTTAATCCTTCCCCAAATGGGACACATATTTTATATTATTATTTATACAGTTGATATGCATTGGAAATATTACTTTGTGAAATTATGATGTTCATAAATTATAAATTATTCTAATTAATCATTATACATATCATATATGACCAATTAAGTAACTAATTACTATAATTAATTTTTAATAATTAAAAACAAATAATAACCAATAGAATTGACTAAATCAAGGTATTATTTACTAATTATCTTATTAATATATTAATTAATTAATTTTAAGGAAAAATGTGACACAGGGTACATTTCTTTTTTTTCTATTTTTTTTCTATTTTTATTTTTTATTTATTTATTTATTTATTTTTGTAGGTGACATGATCTCTTACTTTATTTTTTTATTAATTTATTCATATTACATCTCGATTGTTAGCTCTTCCCCTGTTTCCTTCCATTCTTCCTTCCCTCCCACTTCCCCCCTTCTCCCCTCCCCTATGTCTGTGATTGAGAGAGACCTCCTCCCCCTATATATGCTCTTAGAATATCGAGTCTCTTCTTGGTAATTTGCTATCCTTCCTCTGAGTGCCACCAGGCCTCCCCATCCAGGGGACGTGGTGAGAAAAGGGGCACCAGAGTTCGTGTGAGAGTCAGATCTCACTCTCCACTCAATGGTGGAGAATATCATGTTCGTCGGCTAGGTCTTGGTAAGGGTTTGAAGTTTACTGCCTATATTCTCCTTGGCTGGTGCCTTAGTTTGAGGAGGACCCCAGGCCCCAGATCTGTCTGTCATAAAGTTCTTCTTGTAGGTTTCCAGGACCCTGTGGATCCTACTATTTCCCTATTCTTCCATGCTACTCTCACCTATAGTCTCATTAGGATGTCCTCTCCTCTGACCCACTTTCTTGGTACATAAAGTTTTTCATGGTACATATCCCTTGGACTAGTGTTTTGATATAAGTGAGTATATACCGTTTGTCTCTTTTTGCTTCTTGGTGAACTCACTCATTATGATAATTTCTAGATCAATCCATTTGTCCACAAATTTCGGGAATTCCTTGTTTTTAATAGCTGAGTAGTATTCCATAGTGTAAATGTACCACAGTTTCTTAGTCCATTCTTCTACTGAGGGACATTTAGGCTGTTTCCATGTTCTGGCTATTATGTATAAAGCAGCTATGAACATGGTTGAGCATATGTCCCTGTTGTGTGGTAGGGCATTTTCTGGGTATATTTCAAGGAGTGGGATAGCTGGGTCTTGAGGAAGCCCTATTCTCAGTTTTCTGAGAAAGCGCCAGATAGCTTTCCAAAGTGGTTGTACTAGTTTGCATTCCCACCAGCAATGAAGGAGTGTTGACACAGGGTACATTTCAAACATGTAAGCTCACGGATATTGTCTGGGACGGTCCTGAGGAAGGGTGAAGCTTGATGTTGACAAACGTGTCTTTTTTCCTGAAGCTCACTGGTTTCTAGATTTCTCAGGGGCAATTCCTCCCTCCTTCCTGGGTAGCCCTGATATCTAATAACTGCCAGGCTTTGACTGTATCCTTAGTATTCTTAGTTGACTCTCCTCTGCACCAGACTTCTGAGTAATGCCCTCCATTATATATTTAAAATTGGTTCCTCTTGCCCAGGTTAGGCTTTTCCTGACATAGCAGTTGTTGTGGTCACGTTTTTATTTAAGGACTGAGAAAGCTGAGCTTTGATAAGCTTAGCATCTTTGCCCAGGTTTTTAAGCAAGTGAATGGCAGACCTAGAACTAAAACCTGGGTCCATCTCACTTAAGATCTTCTTTTCTTGACCCTAAACCTTATGAACATCTCAGTTGATCTCACAGGAATTTCTGAACTGGAGTTAAGTACCTGGATGGCTGGGTTACTGTCTAGAAGTCAGCTATGTCCAGAGAGCTTCTATATCCTGGTCTTACTCTGTATATCCTAACCTATACCAAATCATCATTGCATCCTGATGGCAGTTAGCACATTGTTTGATATTTCTGAAGACTACACAAGTCCTAACCTTGAGAGACTTTAGACACTTCTTGACTACCATCATAATCTCAGAAGGAAGGAGATGTTAGACTCACATGCAGATATTCCAAGGAACAGGATTCTAAGTACTGTGTAGAGTGGTGTTGAGTTGGTCATAATTTTGACTGCATAACCTTTACATAAAATCATTTTCTTTCTTCTTTCTTTCTTTCTTTCTTTCTTTCTTTCTTTCTTTCTTTCTTTCTTTCTTTCTTTCTTTCTTTCTTTCTTTCTGACTTTGGTTTTCCAAGACAGGATTTCTATGTGTAGCCTTGGCTGTCCTGGACTTGCTTTGTAGACCAGGCTGGCCTCGAGCTCACAGAGATCTGCTTGTTTTGCTTCCCCAAGAGCTGAGATTAAAGGCATGTGCCACCACACCCACATAAAAGTCATATTCTTTACTCATTATTTAATGTTACCAAGAAAATATGGTTTAATCTATGATCAAAAATTTATCTTGCTTTGTTTACTTTCCTCATAATACATCTTATTTTACAAAACTGAAATCTCACTAATAATGTTGCTAGTGAAAAGTCTGTTTATTTATTTGTAATAGATGTCACAGATGTTAGTGGACACTTGGCTGAATTTGTCATGCAAAAGAGAAGCTATGTCCCAAAGATCCAGAAGCACAGAAGCTTAACTCAAAGGGTTGAGCTAATAGGTCACAGAGATGCACTGAATTTTCAGTTTCACCAGGATCTCCAGTTCAATAGCGTTTCACAGCAGATTGAGATATTTTATTCTAAGTGCTTGTGTCATTTCCTGTGTTCTTAAACTCAATAGCTATTTCACTAAATTGAACGTGTTCGTTTTCCTAAGGAGCGCACAGTGTTTAGAACATAGTAGGTATTCAGCAACTATGACCTGAATGAGTGCAGTGAGTACAGAAACCTTCCAGATAAGCCCAATAAGACTCTACTTCCTCTTGCTTTGAGTCTTTTGAGTCTTCATTGTGCAATGTTATCCTCAATTCAACCCTAACTCTATTTTCCCAGAAGCAATGAGTGGTTTTCTACAAGCATGCTATTTCTGGGATTTTGTTTGGCTCCAGCTTTTTTTAAAGAGCCTCAACTTTTCAGATTTGAGTAGCAGCTGCTTTTTTTTTTTTTTCTTTTTGAATGATATACATGCTTTTACGGCCTGTTCCTTTTTTCCCAACCCCAGAGGGATTGACATCAAGAACTGTGATTAATGGTAGTTGAGCATTTCCCTTGCCCTCCTCCACACTTTTGTGAGCATCTTTCTTTAGAACCATCCATCTCCTTCAATGTCTTGTTTTCTCATGTTTGACCCCTGCAACTAGAATCTACTTAGTGAGTCCTCTTCTCATGACTTTCCTTGATGTCCTAATTTATCATCCAACATGAGTGTCTTTTTCACACATTTTGACATATTGATCATTATTTTTGCTTCTTTATAAACAGAATTAAATTCACTGATAATCTTCTATAAGCCAAGTGATATTCTGAGACTATCTATATATCTTCTATATTAGTTCATATAGGTGTGAGATAAATAATATCTGTCTTCTGAGGGCAAAGCCAAGATGTGATGAAGTAGTTTTCAAAAATTCACCACTGTGGCTGGATCATTAAAAGCTCATGCTACTCCCACGTCTGTGTTTTGCTGGCATTGAAAATATATAACATCTTGTTTGTCATTTTGTTAGTGACAGTTGTAATATATAAAGAGTGATGCCGTGCAACAGATCTGGTACAAAGAGATTTGTTGTATGAATGGGGGGTTGGGTGGTAGTGGTGGTAGAGAAATAGACAGTGGGAGAGCATAAGTGGAGGGAGAGAGAGGAAGAGGAAGAGAGAGACAGAAGGGAGAGATGGAGAGAAAGGGAAGTAAGAGAGAGAGAGAGAGAGAGAAAGAGAAAGAGAGAGAAAGAGAGAGAGAGAGAGAGAGAGAGAGAGAGAGAAAGAAAGAGAAAGAGAAAGAGAGAAAGAGAGAGAGAGAGAGGGATCTTAATGGCTGGTCAGTCTTTTATCCTGTGCCCCTGGCTGTGGGAGGTGATGACATCAGGTTGCTAGGCAACATAGAAGCAGGCTATTGTGATTGGCTTGTGAACTAACAACAGTAGCATCACCATTTTTTGCTCATGTACTTGAGAGGCAGCTAAGTAGGGAGGTAGAATTGAAGCCGTTGAAATGAGTCAGAGAAGTTGAAAGAAAAGGTCCAATTTCTAATTTTCTTCCAACTTTAACAAAGCCATTAAGACCACACAAAACAGTGAGATTCTTTCCTAACTTTGTGTTAGAAAATTCCAGTACTTTAATACTCTTCCAATACTCCCCTCCCAGCCCACTCCTTTCACTCCCAACAAGTGACTCATGAAACACTCCACTCTATATAGATGGGATGCATCTCCCTGACTCTCAGCAAAAGGCCACATGCTTGTCTTCCCTTCCTTGGACAAATAAATGTGATCAACTGGCCACCTTTACACTGCTCTCTTTCTCTCCCTGTCAACCATCCTGCCAAAGCCTCACTCTTCATCACCTTTGGAACATTTGTTGCCACCTTCCACCTGTGGTCTGACCTGGCCCTCTCTCTTTAATGCTATCAAACCTGCCATGATAATGACTGCCCCCAGGCAGATAATCCATCTGTAGCATCTGATGTTACTGATATCGTGATGACTTTACTAATGTCCAGGGCTCTACAGCACTTGCACCACTTGATTCTTCTCACAGACATTTAATAGCCTCATTATTAGCTGCTCAAACTTTAGTACTTAGTGTTTTCCAGGTGATTCAGCCTGGCCCCAATCCACAATAACACTCATTCTCCCTTCAATATTGTATCGTTCTGAGATTTAGCATTCTATATGCCAATGTTTGCTTGGTGTTCCTTTAACCTCTTTGTCTTCTCCAACCACTATGCCTTCTTTTCCTTCTGTATCCCTCCTTCAGCAAATGGTTTCACTGTTTATCTGGCTCTGTGAACCAAAATCTAAGAAATACTCACAAATCTTGTTTCTTCTAACAAGTCAGTCCTGTCACATCCTGTCCACTCAGTCTCCTAATCCTCACTAGTCTGTTCTCATATACTACTTGACGCTCTTGCTTCTATGCAATTTCTTGTATTATTTCCACACCCTTTCTAAAAATGCATTGAGATGATCTTCCTGACTTCATTTCCCCATTCAATAGCATACATCTGTACTAGAGACACTAGCATAGGGTAAAGTGTCAGAACACTTACTAGTATTTTTATTACTTGGTAGTTTCCCCTCATAGATATCAAATGTAGCATAGCACACTTTATTTTTAATATATTTTATTAATTTATTCATATTACATCTCAATTGTTATCCCTTCCCTTATATCTTCCCATTCCTCCCTCCCTTCTATTTTCCCCTTACTCCCCTCCCCTATGATTGTGACTGAGGGGGACTTCCTCCCGCTGTATATGCTCATAGGGTACCAAGTCTCTTCTTAGTAGCCTGCTATCCTTCCTCTGAGTGCCACCAGGCCTCCCCATCCAGGGGACATGGTTAAATATGGGGCACCAGAGTTCATATGAAAGTCAGTCCCCACTCTCCACTCAACTGTGGAGAATGTCCTGTCCATTGGCCATTGGCTAGATCTGGGTAGGGGTTCGAAGTTTACTGCATGTATTGTCCTTGGCTGGTGACATAGTTGAGCAGGACCCCTGGGCCCAGATCTGCCCATCATAATGTTCTTCTTGTAGGTTTCTACGACCTTCTGGATCCTTCTATTTCCCCATTCTCCCATGGATTTAACTAGCAATGATCATAATGAGTGAGTTAATCCAGAAGCAGAAAGAGCCAACTGGTATATACTCACTTATATCTGGACACTAGCCCAAGGGGCATGTCCCCTGAAAGTCTTCACTCACCAGGAAAGTGGGACAGAGGGGAGGATATACTATTGGGATTCTAGGTGAGAGAAGCACACTTTAAAAGGGATTTCCTGGTCCAGTTCTGATCACCTATCTAGTTGCATGAAGCATCTGCCCCTGGCAGCCTCCTCAGTGCTGCTATCTTTATATATTGTAAGCTCCTGTTCAGTGTCTTCCTTGCTATGGAATTCTTCCTTTCTTTCCCTCCTAACTCACTCATATTTCAAGAGTCCATTTCTGAGGTCCTGTGACTAAGGAGGTAAAGAAGATCCAAGGGAAAACATGATCAAATATACTGTATGAAAAAATTTACATAAGAAGTATAATTAAAGGGAGTCCATTAATGTGCTGTTTATTGCATGGAGTCTTCTAAATCTCCAGTCAGGGCTGGGAAACCCTATCAAAATGTCCCACATGAAGGAGGAGCTCAGTACATGCTTGGGGAGCTTTGCTTACACTTGTGATGATGCCCAGATTGTGCTCTTCTCAACTTAAGCTCCTAACTTAAGAACACAGAAACTTTAAGAACAGTCCCATCCATTCTCCACAGTTGAGTGGAGAGTGGGGTCTGAATTTCACATGTACTCTGGTGCCTCATATTTCACCATGTCCCCTGGAGGGGGAGACCTGGTGGCACTCAGAGGAAGGATAGCAGGCTACCAAGAAGAGACTTGATACCCTATGAGCATATAAAGGGGGAGGAAGTCCCCCTCAGTCACAATCATAGGGGAGGGGAGTAAGGGGAAAATGGGAGGGAGGAAGGAATGGGAGGATGCAAGGGATGGGATAACCATTGAGATGTAACAAGAATAAATTAATAAAAAAAATATTTTGAAAAAAAAAAGAACAGTCCCATCATTTCCCTAACAACAATCAATACATTATTCATCTTATACCAGATCTTTCTTCTTTCCTCTGACCCTTGAATCTTCTTTAAAAGAGAAACCAACACCAGCAAGCAAAACAGTAGTTGCAATAGCAATCTCGTAAACATCAATTATTCTGAGGAGAGGGGGGAGATAGGTGTCACTGTAAATGGAACAAGTTCTCATGATTTAATCAGGGAGTTAATTGGTGTGACACAGAAAGAGTGGAATAACCTTATTTTTTCAAATGATTGTGCTGGGAACCATTGAATAGATCTGAACTGGAAATGATGTGTGAGTTATATTTGGGGAGGAGGAGATATGGGAGGAAGGAGACTGGGTGATTTTATCATGGTATGTTTATTTCCATTATAGACAGGACTTCATTGTGAGCACTTTCTAATGTAAGGTAGGCAAACTGAAAACAGGTATTAATCTGTATTTCTCCAGGCTGGTGCATCAACGGGTTCATAAATAGCTAGGTGATTGTAATTTCCAGTATGTCCCAAGTACCTTATTTCATTCAGGAGGAACTTTGGATTACTGCTGTACAGATTAATAATATGACTTGTTTCCTTAGCCACAGCCCATTTGGGGATCAATTTCTCTTTGGAATGCTTGTCTGTATCAGCATTGTGAGGTCAAAATTGGTTTGGTTTAATCCATTTAATGTGGCATTGACAAGGTACAATATAATAAAATTGACATGATTGGTTACATTCTCCACTGGTAGACAAGAGAATTCAGATAGAAGTTACTTGGTAGGCTTTCACAGCACATTTTTACTCTGTTGATCTGTTTGGTGTTATTACTACTGTTGATTACCTTAGGACAGTGTCTTATTACATAGTCCAGGCTGCCCGTGAATTCACAATTGTACTGATTCTGCCAACAGACTGCTGGAATTACAGTGGGGTCCCAGCTATAATTCTGCACTTTATGGAGTATGAAAAAATGTCAAAGAGAAGAGAGAACTTTTACTCTGAAAGTAATAAGAATTTATTGATAATTGATTACATTTATCAGAATTTCTTTGAAATAAACCCAAATACATAATTATTAAATTTCAATATGCAAGATCTTCTTATTGAATATTGCCTTCCTGCTGAGAGTGTATGCATACAAAGTGTCAAATGCTATGAGCCTTTTTAGGTCTTTTTAAAAAACTGACATTTAAAGATCATAACTTGGTATCCTCAAAGAAAATTCTTTTTAAAAAAAACATTTAAGATCATATTATTGAAAAAAACTTCTGTCTTTTTTTGAAATATAATTATGTTGATAAGTGTCTTTCAAAAACATTAGGTAAAATGTTGTTTATTTTAAATTACATCTCTTTCTCTTTATCTGTTTCAATCTCTAAGAAATAATTTATGATAAATTTAATGAACTATGTCATTACCTGCAATAGTTTGATTTTCACCATAGAAACAAGATTACATACCTCTTAGATTTTTTTCTTGCTTATTTGATGTGCCAGTCTTGTTTTCCAAGGTGCTAGACTCTACATCAGCTATGTACAAGACTGTAATTTTGCCTTCCCTTTCTATTTCTGCATAGAAAACACATTCACCACCAATAATTCTGTTTAATCATCTATCAAGGAAACAGATTGAGAAGAATATTCATGTATTTTGTTTCTTAATTACCCAACTTGGACCTCACCTGGGGCCAATCTCAGAATTTTGTGAGTTCCCCTTTAACTGAAATACTTATACAAAGTCAATTTTAAAGCCATTTCCTTGGAAATTTTGTGTTTATTGCAAATCTAATTTAACACAATGTGGCATATCTATGTATTTCCTTTACATTTAAGTTTGTTTAGAATTTTATATATGTGCACTCTTTTTATATAATTTTATCTATGCTCCGCTAACTCCTCCCTCTTATGCCCCTACTCCCTTTCAAATTATAGTTTAATTTCTTTTGTTATTATTTCCCTCTCTGTCACTGTTTCTCTTTCACACCACACACATACAGATGTGCCAACACACACATATGTAAGCACATTGTATTTACGTATTAGTTTACATGTAAATATAATCTGATTCGTCCAATTAGTGTTACTTGTATGTATACAGTTTTAGGACTAATTGTTTGGTATTGGAAAAGCAATTAGGGGTCTCATCTCTGGGGAGACTGATTCTCCCTTCTCAGTAGTCACTAACTGCCCATAACTCTTCATCTCAGAGTGGGGCCTTATGAGAGTTTTCTTATCTACGTTGGATTTCCAACTGGTGTTGTCATTGTTCAAGCCTTGTTCAGGCAAACGTATTGTTGATATTTCGCTGGTATGGCTTCCCTGATACAATCAATATCACAACAGATATCCTGGATCTTCCATAAAACTTCATTGCTACATCTCATTTTCATTTGTTAATTCTTTGAAAAATATTCAAACACTGTTTTGGAGACTTCATTCTTTTATATTTCAGAAGATTCAAAACTTCTCTAAAATTTTAAATGCAAACTTACAGTGGCAATGTTTATTGAAAGTCATGATGTTTTATAAAGACATTTTTAAAAAGAATATCACGTACTTTGACTATATTCACCTTCAGAACCTCCCTCAGTTTCCCTATAGTATTCTGCTTTCATATCATATTTGTCTTTATGATTTTGTGTGTCTCTATAAACATCCTCAAATGAAATAATGTGTGATATTTGTCTGTCTTTGTTTACCTTATTTCTTTTAATATGATGGCCTCCAGATGCATCCATGGTCTTGCAAGTGATATTATTTTTTCTTTCTTCTTTCTTTCTTTCTTTCTTTCTTTCTTTCTTTCTTTCTTTTTTCAAGACAAGGTTTCTCTTGTAGTCCTGGCTGTTTGGATAGTATTGTAGACCAGGATGGCCTCAAACTCACAGAGATCCTCCTGTCTCTGCCTCTGGCATGCTGGGATTAAAGGCGTGCACCACCACGACCCAGCTATTATTTCATTCTTAAATATGATTGAATAGAATATATATCTCATATTTCCATACTTATGTATCTGTTGACAGATACAATGACCCTATATTTGATAATTGTGAATATTACCACGATAAATATGAATGTTCCAATATGTGTTATATTGATATAGGGTCTCTTGGTAGAGATAAAGAAGGAACATAGGTTGGTAAAATATTCTATTTTTATGTGGCTGAGGAACCTGCATATTGATTTCCATAGTGGGTAGACTAATTTGCTTTCTTACCAGAAGCATGTAGACTTTCCTTTTCTTATCCACCCTTACCCAGCTTTTGCTGTCATTTGTTTCCTTATGGCATGGAATTATGGTGTAGTTTTAAGTTTTGTTTTCCTGATGGCTAAGGATGGTGGACATTTTTTCCATGTCCTCATTAACTACTTTTTTTCATCTTCTGAGAAGTGTTTGTTCATTTCATTAGCACAATTATTGGTTAGTTTATTTAACTTCTTAGTTTTTAGTCTTGTGAGTTCTTCATATAGTCTAGATATTAATTCTCTACTTAATTTATGGCTAACAAATATTTCTTCCTGCTTTTGACTTGATTATTTCATTTTCTGTGCAAATACATTTGGATTTTATGTAATTCTGTTGATCATGTATTTGTTCTCTTTCCCAAGCTACTGAGGTCTTTTGCAGAAAGCCTTTGCCTTGGCATATGTATTGAAATGTTTTCCTCTGAGATGCACAGGCTTACATTAAGGATTTTGAATAATTTTGAATTAATTTTTGTCCAGAACACAGGAAAGGGACCAAGTTATATTATTCTATGTATAGATTTAATTTTGTTATTGATACACACACAAATACACACAGACAAACAGAGAAACACACACATACATGCGCACACATCAGTGGACTAGAATATGGGATCCAGAAATAAACCCATGCTACTAAAGCCATTCATTTGAACAGAAATGTCTAACACATACTCAATCTTGAATCATGGGATTATTTCCTAAACAATTAAGCAGCAAGGCTTCATTGTTTTCTAATTCGCTCTTTAAACTATTGAAAAGCCACTACCAGTTTTGATCTCTGTTATTGTTTTGAAGGAAATATTGTACTTTTCAAACACTTTTAGTTCCTCTTGAAGCCATAAGATTATTATATTGATTTGCAGTTTGATCAGATGTGTCCATAGATAGGTTTATTTTGTTCATCCCAATCCATAGCTATTGTGCTTTCTCTTTGAGGTTTCATAGATCCCTCCAATATAAGCACATTCACTCACAACCTGGTGGGAGACTGATGAAGTTTTCCCACACTGTCCTTCTGAAACCCTTATTGGATATTCAGAAGCTTCTCAGTATATTTCTCACAAATCTCTAATATTGTTATTGTTACTATTGAAATATAAATCACGATCATAAAATACACCCTAAGTGTTTTAAATGGTGGTTTAAATAAAGTGATTTTTATTATATTCTAAAAGTTTTGCAACAATAACTATTATTTAATTCAAGAACATTTTCATTACCAGAAAAGAAAATTATGTATAATTAGCTGTCTGTATTCATTCCTCATTGCCCCAAGCCCTGGCAGCCAATAAACGACTTTCTGTTTATATAGAATTGCCCAATGTCCATCCATGTTGTAATACAAGCTAAGACTTCATTACTTTTTATCTGTAAGTACTAGTCTGTTGATCAGATAAATGTCATTTTATTTGTCCATTTACTGGTTCATGGGAATTTGAGTCTTTGCACTTTGGGTCTATGATGAATGAAACTGTTGCCTTAATCATCCATGTCAAAGCTTTGTGTGATCATATGTTTTCAATTCTCTAACTAGAAATTCTCTTCTGGAAGCAAAAATCCAGGGTCTTATTGTAAATCAGTGTTTCAATTCTTTGAGGAATGGTCTATCTTCCAAGGTAGGTGTAGCACTGCACATTCTTAACAGCAATGAATTAAGATTCCAATTTCTCTACATCCTAGATGATGATTTTCACCTCTGCTGGTCTGCTTTCCCCGATGCCTGTTCTATTAAGTGTAAAGAGAAAACACATTGTGGTTCTGATTTGCATTTGCTTATGCCTAATGATGCTGGGCCTCATTTCATCACGTGTAACACTTGTTTATCTTCTTTGGACAAATGTCCATCCAAGGTTTTCGTTTTTATTTTATTTTTTAAAACTGGATTGTCTTATTGTTCCACTGTAAGACTTCACAATGCCTTATCCTGGATACTAGAGTCTTTTGTTGATCTAGAATAAGCATATTTCATAATTACTGAAACATCAAAATCTGTTTCTTATGATATAGATATTAGACTCTTAATAAACATGGTTTAGAAAACATTTTCACAGTCTACTAGAGCTTTAGTTTGTTTCACTTAGATATTCTCAGTTATGTTATTTTATTTCTTCCGTTGTTATTTACCTAGTCCTGCTTATATCCTTCATCATACTGTCACTTCATCACTGGCTGACTTCTCCAGAGCATCTTGGTTAGCTTGGTGGTAAATTAAGATATCTTTGCTCCAATCTACTCAGATAAGGTTATATGTTGAATTAAGTTTGCCCTAAAATGTATTTCTGGAAATTAGATATAAAAATTAGTGAGCTTTTTGTTGTTGTTTGCTTTGTTTTGTTCTGTTATGGCGATTTCTAAGATCAGATGTTTGCTTATGCACCATAAACCAGCTAGGCATCTGGGCATTGAGTGACACAACAAGCCTAGGAATGACTTTCAATACATGGAAGAGGCTCCTTTAAGTCTGGTAACTTCTCACATGTTGCTATTGGAGTAGCCATGGGGCTGCATGGATGGTAACCTGGCAAAACGATTAGATATGTCTGTAGAAATGAGTGGTTAGTGAATGACTTATGTGGCCTCTAGCCTTTTCCAAGGAGCAGAAAATTATTTAACTCAAATGCTTGATCTACCCTTTTGCCATTTTCTCCATTCATTCCTCATGTTTTTTAATTCTAAAATATTTATACACTTAAAAATACATATGTAACATCTATGTGTATGTGCATACGTGTGTGTGTGTGTGTATTGCGTGTTATACCACATAAAGTAATCATGCTTCTCCCCAGAGCCATGTAATATTTAACAAAAATTCCAGTACCAGGCATGGTAAACCTGGGCTGTTACCATGGCCTCTGGTTGCCTTCTAGAGTTTGGACGTCACACCCCATGGCTGAAGACATCATCCACTTTGGACACAAAACTTGTAGTAATTGAGCTCAAACTTATCCGGGAGCTTTTGCCCTGGGGATTGGTGCTCATACTATTGGAAAGGGCTATACAAGCTACCTCAGGAGAGTAGCAATCTGTAGCCGTTCTACCTTGCTGTGAAGCCGGCAGACCACACTAGGGACCAGCATAGCGAGGCATAACCAATGGTTCAATAGTGACATTTATATCTTGTAGTAATCAACAGTTGTCTAATTTGATTTAAGACCCTCTTACTGGGAAGGAATTCATGTCTGGCACTGTAAACATAATCACTTGCTGATAGCTGGAGAGTTCCCTGACCCTAGAGGAGAACATTCTATTTCAATTTTCCTATTAACATTATTTCTAATTGTGTTTTAAACATTTATCCTCCTAACCACAGATAAGGGCAATTCTCACCACTTATCAAAGAAGCTTCTTTTTGTAACACATGGAAGTATTACAGGGATCAACAACTGCTTAAAACACAGAGCACCAGTGCCTGTGAGATGCTCAATCCCAGTTAATACACCTGTAAAGCAGTTCCTACAACTAAGGTTCAGGGAAAAGTACAGAAGAAGGAGGGGTCCACAGCTTGTAAGAGCCAGAGGACAAGGAAGCTTGTTACCCAGCGGTATCCACGAAAAATTAGAGGAAATCTGTACCCATGAAATCTCAAAAGTATGGCTGTCTGAGCATGACCTCCATAATGACAACAGCAGTTCAGTTGGCATGAGTAGTAAAAAATCCACAAAGTCTCACTCTTAGATGAAGAGCTACATGTGGTCTATGGCTGCCGAGAGATGGAGAGTCAGTTTTTTTTTTTCTCCCATGGGAGGAACTTATACATCAGTTATGCAATCAGAAGGGGCCAGCAATACTAAATGGCCTGAGTAGGTTGTACAAACATGTAGGCATACTCAAACACAATAATATTACATATTTTATAACATATAAGTATAACAATAATAAAGAAGAAGTCATGAGGAGTTAGGAAAAGGGAGGGATGGAGTAATATAGACTCAGTGCTTGTCTATGGAGCTCTCATCAGAAGACTGTGAGGGCCATTGAAAAAAAATTTATACACACAGGGGATTTTGTAATATTTTTCTCTTGGCAAGGTTCCCATGCAATAACATAGGAAGCAGAGTATTTTGAAAGAATCATCTTCAATACCACTATTGATGGATTGGGGGTACTAATGTGGTAGGGAGATGTAGACACCATCTGTTATTGTGCCTTCAGACTGTACATTCTTATTTCTGCCACCTTTAGATGTAGTGCTGAGTAGGTTGACCCCTGGGTGCTTGAAGAGTTCTTTGTTTTTCCTCCTGATATGTTGGAATGTGAAAGAACACTGGGCCTTTGCTCTGCTGCATTCCACTGGGACCCTTCCAACTCCAGCTCATTAGAAACACCCCCGAGTCTGAGGACTATGATGTCATATGTCAAAGCAATGAAGTAATTGTGGTAGGCCAAAGCAAAGAATGATTTTATATTTTTCAGCTTTGGGAATTTTTCTCATATTGTTTCAAATGGAACTCCCAACTCTTAAGTAAGAATTTCTACATGTAAATTCAGACAAAGTGGAGGCTGTTGGATGGGGTCATCCTGGAAGGAGGTCTGGGGACATTTATATGGATGACCACTCTATTTCTAATCCAGGTATGTGGTATATTAGTCATATGCTGGAAGAATGAATGAGAAGGCTATAAACAGCTCCTCAGGAGACTCTCCTGACATCGTAATAGCCAAGGAAAATTGCTGTATGTCCTGCTACAAATAGTCCTTTCTATACTTTTGGAGAGAAAATTTCTAATCTGGACTTGATGCTTCTGTAAGTTCATGTCAGGTAGAGCTTTTCTATTAAGTAACATTTTCTTGTATTTATGTTTTTTCTTTTTTAAAAATTTTTAAATTTTATTTTATTAATTTATTCTTATTACATCTCAGTGGTTATCCCATCCCTTGTATCCTCCCATTCCTCCCTCCCTCCCATTTTCCCCTTACTCCCCTCCCCTATGACTGTTCCTAAGGGGGACTTCCTCCCCCTGTATATGCTCATAGGGTATCAAGTCTCTTCTCAGTGACCTGCTGTCCTTCCTCTGAGTGTCACCAGGTCTCCCCCTCCAGGGGACATGGTCAAATATGAGGCACCGAGTATGTGTGAAAGTCATACCCCACTTTCCACTCAACTGTGGAGAAGAGAAGCATGGGAGAATAGCAAAGTAGAAGGATCCAGAGGGCCCTAGAAACCTACAAGAAGAACATTATGATAGGCAGATTTGGGCCCAGGGGTCCTGCTCAAACTATGGCACCAGCCAAGGACAATACAGGCCGTAAACTTCAAACCCCTACCCAGATCTAGCCAATAGGCAGGACATTTTCTTGTATTTAGATTTGAGGAAAGCAACATAGGCAATGATTGATTCTCAAGTTTCTGTTATACTGATATACTTTTCAGAGATACATCAAAATTAATCTGTGAAATTATGTACAGACTCCTAGTTTTAGATACAAGGTTTAATATGTCTTGAATTATACTTCAGGTGATGAGCTTGGCAAGTGAACATGTTTCCACAGACCTGTCTAGAACAGATCTCTCCTCTCATCACCATCAAAGGGATACAGACAGAGGAAGTAGAGAAAAGCAAAGCTGTTATATCTAAAAGGGAGAATTTTAACAAACCTTATTATTTCTCTTTAAATATTTCAAAGGATCTGTTTTTTGTTTGTTTGTTTTGTTTTTGCAAAGATAACTTATTACATGTTTTTCTTTGGAGAAAAAAAGGCAATTTGTGGTTTTCATTATATTCTTAGCAGGGTATGTGGCACACAAAAGTGTTCAGAATCCTCCCAAATCTGTACTGTTATTTACTAATATTAATGCACAAAATTCAGAAATTAAGTATAAAGAGTCAAGAAAAGAATAAATGTTAAGTTCACTGTCAGTCTGGTTCTGCTTCAGTACCACATAGTTCGCAGCTTAGAAGCCAAAGGCTATGATGACATCTCTTTTTTGTGAAATAAAACAGGGGGGAGTTGTGTGACTCTGCTGGTTAAGGTAGAAGTCTGGCTTCTCTGGATAAGCATTTTTTGCTCAGTCTATGAAGACTGGACTCCCATTTCTCAGCAGGATCCTCATGCCAACTGATTTGGTACCCCCAGATCTTGTAAAAAGAGTCACATAGTCCTAAAAGAAAATTCAGGCCTTACCCTTTCCTGATAACAGGCACAGCAATTCCTGGAAGTACCCCACCCTGAGCTAAGATCCTAGCTTCCAACAAGTGGCCATAAATTTATACAGAGGTGCCATCCCCTCACACATAGGATAATTAAGTGCTGTTTTTTCTTCCTGTGATAAAGGCCCAGTGTTAATGAGGCATTGTGCCACTATATGTAGACGATGTGTCCTGGCGCCCTTAGCCCTAGCGAATCAGGTACATTCACCCTCACTGGCTAGGGCTTATAAATCCCTGATTCACAAGTAAAGCAGGACTTGATTTGTTACTCCATTGTGATAGTCCGAGACTCCATTTATTCTGGAGAGGGTCAGTCAGTGGGCAGAACCACCACTGGATGCCCGCAGATCAGGCATCAATGGCAGAACTGCCTTTGCAGCCGCGGGGGCCTACTCAACCACTGCTCATATCTCAGTCCTGACTTCTGGGGAAGCATCCACTGAGCCTGCATCTCCCTTGTCTTCTTGCGGGTTTCCAGTGCCTGCCAGCATCCCCTGCCATGCTGGGTGCAGTAGACAAACGAAAGAGCTGTAGCACTTAGAACTTGTGGGGCTCCCAAATCCCCACTTACTATTGAGACCTGCAGTCTCTTTCTGAAAAGGAGCTAATTGAAACACTTACTCTCCACCTCCCCCACAGAGGCTGGGAACCTGACTTTGTGCCCAAGGCACAAGCCTCACCCTTAAAGTGCCCCAGCTTTCCCTGAAACAGAAACCGGACCTCTGATCTCAAGGTCCATCCATTCCTGTCCAGAATCAAGAAGCGTGGGACTGAACTGCCAGGCTCAGGATGCAGACCTGCCTGGCTTGTGACCCAAACCGGCTTCACTGGTCACTGGCCAATAGGCTGGCACTAGACACAGGACTACAAATGAAGATTTGAGTAGCTGGGTAGACCATGGATATATGATATAAGTGCTGCCCCTTCCCTGAGCGCCTTGCATCTAACTTTCTGAATAAACTGATACTTTTCTTCTTATATGTGAGGTTAAGTAACTGTTATCACCTTCATGCTAATAATGTACTTGTCAGGTTTTGCTGTAATGTCAGGTAACAAACCGCCCTAGCTTCTCAGTGGCTTATAGTTATAAGCATGACTAAATACATAATTGTTCGCTCATTTGTCTGGGATAAACAAAATGAACTTCCAAACAAAACTGATTCAAATGTTCATATTGCTGGGAAAAAAAAAGCAAAATAATACTCAAGAAAGCAAAATCAGCTCAGATTCATTTGATATACCGATTAACCTGCTGCCCTGCCCTCCTTGTTTTTCTCTTTCCATCCTGTTTTTCCTTCCTTTCTGTTTTAAGGTCCTGTTTTATCCTCACATGCAGGCTGGCTTGAAACCCACTGTGGAGTAAAGGCTAGCTACAGCCTGTGTAATCTCTGAGTGCTGAATTATAGGGCTGAGCCACCTGGCCTGACCATCTTTTCTCTGTCTCTCTGTCTTTCTCTTTTGATAGGGTCTCACCATTAGCCCACATTAATCTGAAACTTGTAATTCCCCTTGCTCAAGCCTCTAGAGTGCTGCAAGTATAGGCATGCACGACCTCACCAGTGTGTATTTATTTCTTTGGAGTTGCCTAGCCAATGCTCCCAATTGCTTCCTTGCTTCCCTCATTAACATTTCAATAGCTACAAAAATAACTTGTCATTTTTCACATTAGTGATTTATGTCACAACCCAAATCTTCCAGTGATGCTGGGATCTCTTGTGATTGTCTGAAATCGACTATGTGACATTACACTACAACACACACACACAAACACACACACACACACACACACACACACACACCCCAATACTTTTGAGACTGACTGCTGACTGCAGATCTGTTCTTTCATGGAAGAAAAGCTTATGGCTAAAAGCGATAAATATACCAGTTGTGTTTTTATGGTCTAACAATGACAACCATCCCCCAATAAATCAGTGGCTTATAAGAACTTATTATTTGCTCCCCAATTTCAAGGGCCAGTGATTTGAACTGCACTTGGCTGAGTTGTTTTTGGTCTTATCAACTGTGATCTGTTGCTAGCTTGCCTGGGAAAGCGCACATCATCATTGAGAACAGCAAAGACTCAACAATCTCTTCTCTCTTCTGTACTTTACATGGTCAATAGTTGGGATGAAGAAGGAGACTTGGTTGAGATCATCTGTGGGTAGAGGAGTTGACGTGCTAGTGATCTTCCATGTATTTGTACCTAGGAGGAAATTTGAAAGACGTAGCCAGAACTCAGTAATGAAGTCAAGGTGCGTTTGTGTTACATTCATATGCCAGTAAGAATTTTGTAAGCATGGAAGTGCCTGTGGTCCAGATAGAGCCTGTTCCTCACAACACCCCCAAGCCAAGCTTATTATCTGGTAAGGACAAAACTGATAATTGTCTAGACAACCGGCAAACAGTATGCAGTCTACCTTCTACATTCAGGATCAGCATATTTCATTTCTTGGTAAGTTCAGTGTCATTCAAGAAATTAAGATGGAAGACAACTAGGAGTGGTGGATAACAATGAAAAATGGTTTTCTTTGTAAAAACACCTTTGTGATAGTTCCTGATCAAAGCAGTTTTCCAGTGTTAGCTCATGAATTGCAACAGACATCTTCTGAGGTAAGTACTCTGTTCTCTCCCGCATCACAGACGAACACTCTGAGATTTGGGGGATTATCTTTCCTCTGAGCATTTTCCAGGACACAGAATATGATACTGTCTTAGAGACTACTACTGCCCAGAAGCTATGGATCCTGCGATCTAGTATTCTCCCCTTATAGCCAACAGTATGAGTCACTAAGAATACCTACGACATATTCAGGTTCAGCTCATTCATTTGGAGAGTGTGGGTTAAATAAACTTCCCATAAGAAGAGATAATTAATAGTCAAGCTGTGCTAACACTTCGGTTCTTGATTCAGATTCACCCCACTGTCTCAAATGATGGCCTTAGAATATGGAGATGGTTTATCATTTGAATCATATCTTGAGTCTATAAACTAAGAGTGATGACGTCTTTTGTTCTTGCAGTTTTTAGGCTGATACAATATTTTAGACAAACATTAAGTAAACTCTTGCTCTTTACACATATAGTTTTCAGATATCAAAGAATATTAGAGCACAAAATATTGAACAAATAAGCTATTCATTTCTATTCTCTATTATATTTACTCACAGGTATATTTAAATAGCATAGCTATTTAAATGTCTTTTACAATTATGAAATATGCTTTTCACTGAAAAATGTTATCTGGCCAACTTGGCCTCAACTTCAGAGATCTGTCTGCCTCTGCCTCCCAAGAGTTGCAATTAAAGGTATGTACTATCATGTCTTGTTTTTCTAGATTAATTGAAATGAATAAGTTTTGGTTTAAAAGAATGTGTCTTACATTAACTACTACCAATCCAAAGGTTTTGACAGCTCCAAATACATATAAAATCAGTTTTATTGTTTTCAGAGCCAAATCATATTAATCTATTTTAGATGCATTAGTCTCTTCTGGACTCAGTAAAGGAAAGTCATGCTTATTCTAGTATGCTATTACAAACACAAAGAGAAGGGACACCAGGCTTAAAGATACATTAATGTAGTAAAAGTGATAATATTTCATAGAGATGTAAAGGTGGTGAGAAGGTGTGGTGGGTGTTATAAAGAATGTTAAGGTTTTTTTTCACTTTTTAATTATTTATTAATTCATTCATATTACATCTCAATTGTTATCCCATCCCTTGTATCCTCCCATTCCTTCCTCCCTCTTTCACCCTATTCCCCTTCCCTATGACTGTGACTGAGGGGGACCTCCTCCCCCTGTATATGTTCATAAGGTATCACGTCTCTTCTTGGTAGCCTGCTATCCTTCCTCTGAGTACCACCAGGCTTCCCCATCAAGGGGATGTGGTCAAATAGGGGGCACCAGAGTTCATGTGAAAGTCAGTCCCCACTCTTCACTCATCTGTGGAGAATGTCCTGTCCATTGGCTAGATCTGGGTAGGGGTTTGATGTTTACTGCATGTATTGTCCTTGGTTGGTGCCATAGTTTGAGCAGGACCTATCGGCCAAGATCTGCCCATCATAATGTTGTGAAGGTGGTTTTGTTAACAATGGGCAGCAGAGTTAGGGGGAGTAATGATGATGGAGTAGGTGGCTTAATGATGGAGGTGATGGTAGAATTCAAAGTGGGCATGATGATGGCAGAGTTGATAGAGGATCTATTTGTACTTTTGGTAGAATTGGAATATTGCTGACATTGTTTGAGGCTGTGATGTAGACAGTGGGGATGCTGGTAGTAGAGATAAAGAGAAAGAGTGATGGTGTTGGAGATAGTGCAGTTGGCTTGGGAAAATTGTTAAGATGACAATGGTAGAGTGTAAGAAACTAGAGACAGTTGTACTGAATTGTGCTAACGGAGACAGAGAGCACCTGGTGCCAGTGGTGGTGACAAAGCCAGAGTGGAAGTAGGGATGACAAGAACAGGGGTTATGAAAGAAATGGCAACTGAGGTGCTAAAGCTTGTGCTGATATTAATAAAGGTAGAATGAAAGGAGTGGAATAAATGTGGAGGCATTTCGAAGGTAAAGCAGAGGTTAGGAGATCATAGAGGAGCTAAAGATACAAGGTGGTGATGGTGTGACGGTGGGTGGTGGTGCCAGAGAACATGAAGGAAGAGGGGGATAGACGTGACAAAGCAGTTTGACACAATCAGTAGAGAAGGGACCTTGAATGCACGGTAAATCTTTTATATTGAGAAACTCTGAAAATGAACATGATAGAAGAAGACCGGACATGGTGGCGGTGCATGCCTGCAGTCCAAGAATCCTTGAAGATTGTGAGTCTGAGGTTAGCCTGAGGTACATAATGCAGCCCTGATAAGAAAAAAATAGAAGGGAAGAAAAAGAGAAGGTGAGAGGGAGAAAGATAGGAGCTATCCATTATGAAGCAGCTTTACTTTCATCTAGAGTGATCCAAATGTTAGTGAGTCACAAAGTGGTTTTCTTTTTCCTTTCAACAGTACTGATAGTATCTCAGTCAAGCCTAAATTTCTATCGTCCTTTAACTTCTTTGTCCATTATCATGCCTTCTGTTTAAATTTACTTCCTTCAAATATACTGTTGATTAGATAAGTCTCTCTGTGTGTGTGTGTGTGTGTGTGTGTGTGTGTGTGTGTGTGTGTGTGT
>OU015742.1:11822452-11838223 GCA_907169655.1 Acomys percivali | reverse complement strand
TGTGTGTGTGTGTGTGTGTGTGTGTGTGTGTGTGTGTGTGTGTGTGTGTTTGTCCTCCTGCTTGGAGGTCATGAGAGAATCAAATCCCACTTGTGGCTATTTGTTTCCTTATCTGGAATTTGGATGCTTGATTCCTGTGGTAAGATGATTGACTAATTGTGTAAACATGGTCCTTCTCTGGGCCTTCCATCATCTTTCTGATATGCCAGCTTCACTCTATGAAGATATGGACCATCCGATATAAACGACATAATTCTTCCTGTGTATAAGCATGTGGGAAAAACAGCCTCTGGGTCTGAGCCCTGGCCTTTGCCCTTTGTACTCAGTTGCTTTATTATGTTCTTGACAGTCTTGATTCCTTGGCTGCCTTAGGCTCTGATTTGTTGGGCTGTGACAAATTCCACCCAATTAAGGCCCATGTATTATTTCTTCCACCACTTTCAAAACATCACTTCATGCACCAGGCCACCTTGCTAAGGGCCATGCTGCTGGCATGAGACGCAACAGTTTATGGCAGCTCAGAAGGCTGTGGCCCCACAGCCCATCAGTGTAAGCTAACAGCCATCATAGAGACCTGTCAGGCTTCCCGGGATTTCTTATAAGTCTGGTGTTTGTACTTGCCGTTCACATTGGCAGATCAGAGAATTTCCACCCATGTTGATCCATCTTGCATAGCCACAAAGCTGACTGAGACCTCTGGGGTCTCTAGAGTGCGTGGGTGACTCTGGAAACCATTTCTGGTACCAAACAGTGGAAAATGTCCCCTGCCAGGATAGGATCTTTGGGGAAGTGCCTACTTTGATCTAATTAAAAGTGTTTTATTGCTCAGGGTCGGCTACTTGCTGAAGCTTTGCTTTCATCAGGTCAGCTTTGCTAAGTGAGTATTTTTTTGTGCTCACTAATCTTTTGCTCTGACATTCTCCTGGCCAATGGAATCACAAGTTCAAACGATGGACACAAAATACTTTGTATTTATTATAGTCTTAAGATGTTTTCAATAAAGCAGACAGCATCTACTTTGCCAAGTGGGTGTCATGACTTTTCCGAGGTTTTGGCTAGTTAGCAGCCTGCCAAGGCAAACATGCTGTCCTCAAACCCTCTTGTGGGCGTCCTCTACCTCAGAGCCTCCTACACAATTATGTTTGGCTTGTAGAGGAGACAGACAAAGCCTTTTGGATCAAGGAGATTAGCTCTATACATTCGTAGTGCCTAAGACAATTTCTCTCCCATGCTTTCAACATTTCTATCTGTCCCTTGAGAAGTATCATAGCATTTCATAGTCATTAAGTAATTGCCACATGCCAGGGGTGTGCTGAATACTTTGTCCAGATCATTATGTTTTGCATTTAAATCATGGATGAGGTAGGTGTTGCTCATCCTCCTCTTTTTAGATGGGGAACTAAGGCATAGAGAGAATGACAGACTTTCTCAAGGTGGCACTGTTAATAAGTGATGGATCTAGGATATGAGTGTACTTGACTATCCCACCAGACCTTTCCTGGGGTAATAACAAGACAAGAGAAAATGGACTATAAGAAAAGCTTTGATTATGTGACTGGGTGGAGATCATTTGGACTTTTCAGCCAAGATGCCTACTTTTGAAAACTGTATGCCCATTCCCAAAATTCTGTTTTCAACCTGGAAATGCTTGTGAATAACTTTCTAGGTGAAATATGAGCACGGTCAGGACTCTGTTCCTCCAAGGAGTCCAGATGATTTTCTGCCCTGCTTTCATACTAGATTCCTTTGGTCACCTGACTCAGCCTTGCTCGTTCTCTCTTTAAGTATTTATAAAATGTTGCCATCAGTCACACTCCCTGGCTCTCTTACATACCTTGAGAGACTATCAGACAGGTCTGTTTCTTCAATCACTTTAAAGATGATGGTAGCCACATCCATAGTAAAATAGTTGTCTAAATCCTCAGCTTGGGATGCTGCAATAAACTGACTTATTTGCCAGCCTAAGTGGCTATGTGTAGATAAGGCAAGTAATGGTAGAGAGAGTCACATGCTGCAACATGAAGGTTGGTGAGGAACACAAGGCATTTCTGAGATCTTTTGCTTGCATGGATTTGGTATAGAAATTTTCCACTACTATCTGTGGAATGGATCTAATATTGATTAACATTTCTGGCACCACCTGTGACAAACTAAGCAACTGTATCAAGACAGAGATCCTTTAGATCTTGCAATAGGATCCCAGGGAAGCGTCTCAGAGAACACTGATGCCTTTTAGAGACACCACCAGGCCTCTCTGCGGTGCCCAAACCACCCGAGGTATTGATAACACAGAGAGGGGAGCATTGTCTCAGAATGGATCACCTTACAGAGGAGCAGTGCCCCTATCCCATGGGTGTACCCAAGACACTCTCAGAAGAGCTGCACCATCCGGGCCTCAGAGAGTCACTTTGAAGTCGAATGACCCCAATAAGATTGTGAGAACAGGAAAAGGTGGAGTTATTCTTCAGATAAGAGAACATCAAACGTCTGTGAAAATCAAGATAAAGAAGAGCCAACTGAGAACTAGGTTTCATATTCATTGAAAAATAGTGTCTTGGATGGTGGACACAAAGAGGGTGCTATTTGAGACAGATGCTAGCTATCCTGTTTATTTGCAAAGTAGGTTAACAGGAAGAGGCAAGGAAGGAAAGGAAAGGGAGAGAAGAAAGGAGGAAGGAGAAAAGGAGGGAATGATAGAAGGAAGCTTGGGGGTCAGGGAAAAGAGAGCCACAGGAAGAGTGGGGGAATGGAAGAGAGGAGAGTGAGGAAAAGGAAGAATCAAGGGATAAAATAAAGGATGTAGATAGCGAGGGAGGGACCAGAGGCCTTACACTGTAGTGGACCCAAGGCTGCTGAGCCATACACTTGCAGGATGCAGCTGCAATAGGAAAGGGGCCTAGACAATAGTTTGATATAAACACAGCTGTATTCGGATAGCCCAATTTCTCATGTTAGTGGCTGTCTTTCCTCTTCCTCTTTGCAGGACAGGGAGGGTCCCTTACTATGTGCAAGGTCTTGGCACCTTCCTGGTCATCATTTTTTTTTATTAGAAAAAGCATATGTTTAGGAGTGACAGAGGCATCATTTAATTCCCCTTCAACACCTGGGGTGCTGGCACTTTGAATGCAAAGTACAGATTTAAATTGAAGATTTAAATAATCCCTTGGCATTTCCTAATCTCTGCCATAGAGCTAAGGGAAGCAATTTGAATCCTGTGAGGTTTTCTCCCTTTACATTCAAACCACAGCCCTAAAGTGACTTCTTTGTGGCAGTCTGCAGTGAGTATCTTGAAAGAATACTAGCTTTCCAACTCTTTTGGGGTCTAACCCCAAGTACTCCCTTTCTGAGGACCTTGCAGATGCTTGGTAAATATTTCTTTGTTGCCATGAATCAAAACATATCATACTAATTCTCCCAGGGTTCTAAACATATTTTATGATATTTTATAGCCAATAAATCTGAATATACTTAAAAACTAGCTATTATTTAAGAGACAAACATAACCCCAGCACTGAAACGTAGTCTAGAAGAAAATTCATTTTAGATTTTGGAGTTGGAAGCAAAGGCCTGATGAAAGAAGTTGTTGAGGCAAGACTCGGATAAAATCTCTGCTGTAAGAAATTCAAGTGAGAGACTGGAGTGTCTTTATTTCAAAGAAAAAAACAGTAGACCGTGTATGTCTCACACATGTAAAACTTCATGTCTTCATAAAACTCCGTCCTTTATCCATAGCCTTGCTTCTAAAAGTGTCAAAATGAAACTTATATTTGTTGAAAATCAAACGTATTATCCTGGCCCATTCTGACAGGCAGTCACAAAAGGGAGAAATGATGAGGCATGGCAGTGCAAAGGGAATGGGACCTAATGAAGAGCTTTCGGATTATTGCTTCCTTCCCTACAGAGATTAGTGTCAATGGCACTTGCTCTTTATGTATGGGAGACTGAGCAAATATGTCTTAAGAGTGAGATTGGCGTCACCGCACAGAAGCGTATAGGACGTACACTTGTGAAGGATGGGCAAAGCCAAGTGTTTTACCCTGTTTGTTCATCCCTAGAAAGTTCAGAATTATAGGTGACCTATAGCGAATTATTTCTAGTGGTTGTAAATAATCTTTAAGTTTAAGGAGAAAGTCAACTTGTAAAATTAGCATAGATCCTGAAAGTCGTAAGGGCTTTGATTAGGTGAGTCAAAATGCTGTCAACTTGGCCAATAAGAAGCAAAGTGAGCTTAAGTAATAGCGCATGTGTTGAAATGCTGTCCTCCAGTAAACCGCTGTTGGAAAGTCTTAATCAAGTCCACAGTTTCTCAAGTTTATTAGCTGTCTGGAGAGGCGTTTCTTTAATATAGTTTATTCAGTTTGTCTTAAGTAGAAATAAACATTTACTCCTTTCAATTATGTCATTATTCAATCTGTCTTCCCTTGGCAGTTCCATATTTAACTATTGTGCTTTGATTTTCCCACCTATCATAAAATTGTCACAGATAACATGGTACTTTTTCATATAGGCTGACTCGCATATGTAGAAAAGACTGCAGCTCACATCTAAAAGCAGCACGGCATTAGATGCACAGACCACAGATCTCATCAGGATGTAAGGCAGTTAAATGCATGGGTGCCATTCTTAGGCCACATTGTTGCCAAGGAAGAAAAGACGTGACAATATAATTTTTTAAAAACACAGTGATTGACTAAACTCAAAGTCTGCAAGAAAATAAAAAAGCAAAGAGCTGTGGGCTGTCACACATTCTGGGCCATGCAAGATTGTGTTCACATCGAAGAGCCACTCTGATCTGAGACTAACTTCCAGATGTCACAGAGCAGTGGACTAAGAATCAAATGATTCAGCAAGTATTTCTGTGTGGTTATAATCATTTTTTAAGTTAAAATACAATAATATAATTTCTCCTTTCCCTTTCTTTTCCCCCACTCCTCCCATAACTCCCTTGCTGCCTCTCAGATTCATATCTTTAATTGATATTGTTATATATAAATATAACCTGCTTAGTTTATTTAGTGTTACTTGCATGTATGTAAGCAATTGGTGTTGAATAACCAAATAGGGGATCTTTATAAGTAGTTATAAACAAAAATAACTCTGTCATATGTTGACAGGTGTAATAAAAACTAAACAAAACGAAAACAAACCTCTAATCAAGATGAGAGAGTGGAGCCTGAGGAAGAACAATTATAAATAGCATGGTTGAGAAGGATTTGTTCTAATCCCTGTGAGCTGAGACCAGATATGGTGAAAAAGAAGCATGTGAAAATGTGGGGCAAGAGAGAAGAGGAAGACCCAAAGATCCAAGGCAGCATGCCAGGAAAGGCAGATAAATGCACTGAAGAAAGAAAGAAGATGGCAGAGATTGTGGTCAGTGAGGGCATGGTGTCCAACTTATGCTGTGCCTTGTGGTATTTTATGTCAAGCATCCTGGAAAGCCACTGGAGTAACTGAGTCAGCAGAACTGTCACCATTCAAGAAACAGGCTATAGTGGGAGGACTTACAAGCCCAAGGCTGTCCTGGCTAAGCTTCAAGTCCACAATTCAAACAGTGTTATGGAAATGCATTGATTATTACATAAGTTAGGAGTTTAAAAGGAATGTACATTTGTGAGTCAATGCTGTGAAAATATTGACTACATCCAAGAGACTGAACACAATCGAACAAGCAATTAAGCAAGGAGGTGACAACAGTGTCTGATAGGAGCTGTTTATGAATTGATATATCCCGATTTCATGAGATAGTTTAAAATAGTAACAGGGCCGCTGTCTTCTTTCAGTATATAAGGTGTTGCTCCCTTGTCCCCGCATTATTTCTTTGTAACGGATGAGGAGGGGTATAAAGGTGATTTTGTTCATGCCCAAGATGTTGATGGCATCATTGTTACAGATATGAGGGTAGGGTCATTGTGGTTTGAAAAGCATGCATCTATAGTTTTAATGTCTAATCTGCCATTGTTCTTCTATATAGGCCAATGAAGAAAGCCTCTTTTCAACTAATGAGCTGTACTTATTTCCTCTGTGTTTTTCTCCCATGTAGAACCCTGGCCTGAAGACACTGATTCAGCCTTCAGGAAGATGATCTGGGCTCGTTCAGTGATATTCATTTTCCTTCATTCATCCCTGGTCAGTGGAGATGGTCAGCTTCTTTCATTTTCTGTATGTAAGGAAGGAGTTTAGAAACACATCAGCCAAGAATCTAGATCTTTCTATTGATTATCCAAATAAAGTTGTGTTTTAGACAGCACTGATTATATGTTTGCCATGCCACCCCTTATTTTAGCCACTAATTCACTGTGCTGTGTTTCTGAGGAAAGTTGCAGGCAGAAGAAGAGTAGGCATAGGTGGGAACACAATTCTTTTGAAAAGTACTCTAGTGAGTATGGCAGGTAGCTCAGAGTGTTTGTCTAGCATGTGTAAGGCCTTGGTTTGGTCTTCACTCTTGAAAAATAAAAGAGAGAAAGAGAAGAAGAAAAGGATCCCTGCTTACAAATGTGTGGATTCCCAAATATGATGAAACGCCTAATACAATAGTGTTTTGTAAATGTCTTTGACTCTTCCTACCTGACTAGACTAGTTCCCCCAGGGCAGGAATTGTGCTTTGTTCACAGAGGTATTCCCAGTGACTAACATGACCCCAAGAACATGGGAAACACTCAACAAGGCTTATTGAATGAGGATCAGAAATCGTGCCTGTGGCGCTATCCATTTGCTATGAAAGGGGGTGGTATCGTGTTCTCACAATAAGCTATTTCTTCCTCCTTTTTGCACGCTGTGAGAATTCACCTCTCCACCAATGGCCTTGTTATTTTTACCTCTCCTGAAATGACATATGGCTTCGGTCTGAATTGGAAATATACCTTCAGTGAACCTTCCATCACTTCTTATGTTTTCAAATATTCTGTTACAGGCTGTGATCCATTGTGAAACTGTGGTCCCTATTTGACTACATAAACCACTCTAAGACTGCCTCATTGTCACTCTGGTATCCAGAGTTACTTGTGCGTTCTCATCCCCCCCGCCCCCCCATATACCCTAGATCACATACTTCTTTTTGCTAGAATTAGATGTCCATCTTCTTTATGCTCACTGAGACTTTCTCCTTTGGAATGGCCTACATTCAGTGAACTAACTGAATAATTCTGTTTAGCACATCTATCATTTGGGACCTGTATTAGCTAGTTTGCACTTACTACTGTATTGTTTGTGTGTAGTACTGTGCTGTATTTGTGCCTAATAATGCATTGTTTGAATACATTAGTGTAGACGTTTTTAAAGTTTAGCCTTCACAAGAGGTACCTGGATGATTTATTATTGTGAATGGATCTTACCTACTCCCACCCCCACCAGATTCCCTGCTCAGATTCTGTGGGTATAGTGCAAGGCCCAGAAAGTTTACATTTGGGATGGGCTTTCTAATGATATTGATCCTGGGGCCATACTTTGGAAACCACCGGACAAGTAGTGTCCAATTCTACTTAGAATTGAATAACCTGGAAGAAACTTTAATATAGGCCAGGCTGGTTCTCTTCTGGGGACACTTTAATTAGAATCACCAGATGGAGAAACAAAGTAGTCTTAGAAAAAAACCCACTCCTTTCATCCCTTGGAATTAGCAGAACCCTATAATACAAGCATGCATGCCTTACCAACCATACTGGAGACAATTGAATCCCCAAGACAACCTATTTTTATAATGTTAGTTGACTGTATAGCATCTTTGGCATCCCCTGGCCCCATATCAGACCAACCCACAGAATCACAGGCATAGGCTATGCAGTACTTCCATTCCTCTATGTTTTATATGCTCTTCAGGTGATCTTGATGTACATTTAGATTTGAGAATCATTACTCAATTGGACGATGCTATGATCTGGGTCTGAAATGTCATACTCAGATTCACATGTGTAATCACTGTATGAGTTTTGTTTAACAAAACTGTGGGACATCTGGGATATGAGGCCTGCCTAAAGAAGGTAAGCCATTATTGGTAGGTCTTTGAAACTTGTATCTCTGCTCTGGCTTTGGTCCATCCCATTCTGCCTCCTTGCACTCTAAGAAGTTAGGAGCATCCACCATGTGCTGCCTGAACTCTAATATGCCTCCATCACGATAAACTGAGGCCCAGGAAGTCCTTAATGGGCTTTGGACAGTGTCTTGTCAAGGTGGTAGGGAAAGGCAAGTATGTGGGTTGATAATTACAGAAGTCAGCATCAGAGTTACAAAGTGTTGCAAGACCCTGCTATTTAAGGTGGCAGTCCACTATGTTGGAACAGCTCTCCCAAGCTCCTTATAGAATGGCAGATTCCCTTTCTCAGCAGGGTTTTTTTTTTCTATATGCCTGAATTCATATGGAGAAGAATCTTTAAGCATGACTCACACCTCTGAGGGAAGTCATATAACCCATGGCCAAAATGTAAGTTCAACTTCCTTTCTTCTGATAAGAACTTCCTCACAATCATCTTGAATTCCTGTTATGTAAATAAAGCATTCCCAACACCTCAAACCCCAGCCAATAGTGTACACCTACCCTGGAAAACCTTCACCCACTCCAGGAGAACTATATAGCCTGCATAAAATTGAGCAGTTTTGCTGAAGCTGGTCCCTGAAAGCTATTCTGTTAAAGTAGGCCTGACTCGTTCACAGCAGATATTTTTATTATTAAAATGTCCTGGGTGGGCACCGGTAGCTTTCAAAGCACTGCAGTTGGTTTCATGGCACATCTATTGTTCCAAAATGACAGAGATAAATGTTTTGGAACCAATTAACCCAAACACTTATAATGACCCAGGCTCCATTTCCACATGGATGAGCAGACCTTTTGGCTGAGCAGAAATGTTATAAATGGACACGCCAGTTGCAGTTACCATCACTGAGTCAAGTAACTTAGAGAGAAGTAAGTGAAGGGCACAGTGGTAAACACTGCAGGTAACTGCTGCTACAGGAACGTGACAGAGAGCTTGAGGAGATACAGCAGTGGTTCTCCGCCTGTGAGCGGCAACCCCTTTGGGGGCTGAATATCAGATATCCTGCCTGTCAAATATTTACACTATAATTCATAACAGTAGAAAAACTACAGTTATGAAATAGCAATGAAAGTTATTTTATGGTTAGGGGTGTCATCATAACATATGGGATTGTATTAAGTGTTGTAGCATTAGGGAATGTTGACATGCACCGAGCTACAGTATAGAAAGAGGCAGTGATCTGATAGACTGAGTACAAAGAGGGAGTCTTATTCCCCTCTGTGGACCCATGCTCTTTTGCCATAATAACACAATATGTATTTTCTGATCTCCGAGTCTGATAAACCATATTACTTGATTTGATTGATGGTATATAGCAGAAGTGATGTTGCAGTCCCCAACCAGGCCTTGAGAGACCTCCTGTACAATTGTGCTCACTCGGAATCCTATCTGCATTATGAGAAAAAGCTCCATTGTGGAGAACAGAATCCCTATGTGGAAGAGCATCCAAGATCAACAACTCCTTACCAGTCCAACAGCTGAAATAGAAATACTCTTGAAATCAAAAGAACCAAATGGATGGACTATGCTCATATTGCTGACCAGTAAAACAATGAGCCAAATAGGCAGCCATTGTTTCAAGTCCCTACATTTTAGGTAGTTTCTAAGGTACCCAAGCCTAATTGTTACTGACTAATATAGGTGCCTTTGACCTCAATGGAAGACAGTGGTGTTAACAATTGGATGCAAGAAGAAGACAGTGTGCCTGAAACCATAGAGCATTAGCGATAGTGATAGCTTAAAAAATCAAAACCAAAGGCTTTACAATACATGGTATCCAGTAAGATATTTTATAAAAAATTTATTTTGTCTGCTAGAAAAAAAGTTTTATGACTCATAGGGAGAAGTCTTAAATTTCTTCTAAACAACAGTAACAACAATAAATAGCCTTCTAGGCTGAACAGGTAAAAAATGTTAGTAGACTGTATAGATTTATGAGACTGGTTCTTGAGATGTGGTCCCTGAACTAGTGTCTTTGGCATCCCCTGGCCCAATATCAGACAGACTGACAGAATCACAGGCATAGCCTTAGATATATTGCAGAGCTGGTTAGGAGGAGTTGATAATATGCTTAATGACATTGTGATATTTATTGGAGATGAATTTCAAGTGACACAGTTTCACTGGTGTCAGCCCTTCAATCTTCACTCTGTCTGAAGACTGTGCCCCCCCCACCCCTGTATGCAGTGGCAGCTTTTCCTCTATTGATGCCTGTGTGGATTATTTACATTTTTTTCCTGATAGAGGGAATGTAAGGCTCCTTTTTGTTTCCCAAGAGATCATTAAACATTCTAACTCAAGAAATACTAAAATATTAGCAATAAAATTCAAACCATCTAAGAAAAATTATAAATATGGAAAGTACAAACAAGTGATTAAAGGATTTAGAAATTAAATATAATCCTTAGATCAGATACTGCAAATGAAGGGTCACTTCGCAGCAACATGTGTCACACATCCTTATTTTTAAATTCTTGAACATCTGTTACAAGGTAATATCGTTACTTTGCAGAATTATGCACTTAGTGAGTCAGTTTATGCATTTAAATCATCAGCAATCGGATTCCCACTTCCCTACTGCCTTAAATAATATTAGCTATTAGTTCACCCGATACAGGCTATTAGCTCATGTAACTGAAGAGAGGTGAGATCAGTTCTGGCTTAATCAGGAGTTCTGTTCATTTGTTTTGAGATTCTGTATGCCTATTGTATCTTCTTGTTTCACCTTTGTATTCCAGAAGAGTGTCTTTGGTACTTAGAACAGGCTTAAGCCTCTCAACTGCACACATCCCTTAGGAGAAGAAAATAGTACATGAAGGGCTTGTACTTCGTTAAGAATAAACCCAGGTCATTTGTCTGTTTCTGAATCCATCACTGTGGCTGTAAGAACGTTGTAAAGTCCTGGGTCATGTCACACCAAAAGACACAACAGCAGTTCTTTTAACCAATCAAGAACCATCCCTTGTACAACAGACAGAGCATTCCCATCCAAAGCTTTCAGCATGCGCACAATTACAGAGCGAAAGAACAGAGACCGTTAAGTGGCTGGTAGGTGGTACAAACAGTAGTTGAGCGCTTGTTTTTTGTGTTTTTGTTTTCCCTTCCAACCATAAACCACATTCATGCCCTGCCTTCATGGAGGAACTCAAAGCTGTGCTGGCCCTTCCAGGGTTGGGCAAAAAAGAGGTGATCTTAAAACGCTTTAACTTATGAGAGCTTTTGAGATCTGCAAATGAAAAGCACGATTGTATGTGAGCTCTGAGAATTAACAGTAAGGGTTGTCCTTTCTTCCATTGGTGGCGGTGTTAGAAGAGTGGCAGTCATTTTGTGCTACTATCCTGACAATTCAGGGAATTTTTATAAGTAGTGATCTTTGTAAAGGAGGGGTTAACATGACTTCTTAGACATTGACAGTCCATCTCTAATAGTGCATGTTTGCTGAAGGAGGACAAAGCTACGATTCAGCTGCTAGGTCTTGGTGATGTCATAGACACTTATGACAGCAGTAGAACTTTAAGATTGAATTACCTTCTTTGTACCCACTGAAGGGGCAAGCCTTGCTGTGTAGAACACATTGTGTTAGCTAAACAGTGTTTGGTGGTTTTTGCGTGGTGCATGGGAAGAAGGGAACTTGATCTGTGAACCCAGAAGATCATGAATCCGATCCACAGAGAGACAATTTAACCCCGCAAATTGCTTTTGTCTCTGATATGTAATTTTCAAATTAAATAAATTAATATGTGCTGACATTTCCCTAACCTAATCTTAAAGCATCACAGCTCAACTAGACTAATGGCGAGCCCCAACTCAAGCACTTCATTATGCAACTAATAACAGTACAGTCTGATATCATAAAATCAGCTACTGATTCAAGCACACTGAAGTTTGTAAGTGGTGCCTTATAGCAGGCAAGAAGAACGAAACAAAGACTGCTTATTTTCTCTCACCAAAGCAGCATTTTGCAGCAATGTCACCAATCAAATATTCCAGAAGTAGAAGACATAGACAGATTATTCAGATTGAAATTTATAAAGTTAAAAGCATCAGGTTGAAAACCAGGGCACTGTGGACAATAGAAAATGGGTGATGTCTTCAAAGCCCAGGAGAAAAAAAAATGGGGCAAGGAGAACAGATACTAAAGAACACTTTGAAGAAGAAGAAAAAAAATATTAAGTTGTTGGTTATGCTTTTGTCATTTTATTTTGACTCAGAATAGAGATATTTAAATTTTTTCTCTTAATATATTTTTTTTACCAGAAAAATTCAAGTTGACTAGGGCATGAAAAGCCACAGGCAGTCTTAAGTCATGCACAGTTATGGAGCTAATGTAGAAGTTACTGCAATAGAACAAAACGTTTAAATTATAGTTCTAAAGGGTTTATGCTGGAGAAAAAAAAAAGATTTGTGAAAGCCTTTGGCTTTCTGTACTTGTTTATTATAGAGTTGAAGGTGAAATTAAATCCACACTGCTGATGGTCCAAAGACTCATCAAGGGAATATCTGAACCGCTGCTGAGAAAATCACTTTGTCAGTTATATTAAAATTGGGAAAGTAAACACTTTGTTTAACTCACATAAAGATATTTGAAACAGCTTGGTGATAAACATCTGATCTTGCCATTTGACTGTTGCAGGTTTCTCAAGGGCTCAATACTGCCAGGTGTAATGACCATTTTTATCACCAGTGGCAGACCTCTACTTTGTCTCATTGGCATTTATATATTAAAAATAAAATACGTGCAACCTGGTAAGAGGTATACAAGAATTTTGTTATGATCCAACAACAAAAAGGAAAAACAGGCTATTTTATTAATCATAGTGCCTTTGAGAAAAGGGCAGCATTCTCATCTATTCACCATAAAATGTGTTTGATGAGGCAGTTGCCCAGATCTGACTATAAGGCAAGCATTTTAATTCCTAGACACATACTGTTGCACTCTAACCATTTCTGAGATATTTGTTGCATCTTCCTATGTGAAACTCCCATCTAAAAATTTCCCCCAACGTTGGATCTGTGGATTAGGGTGACTCAAACTGGCTTGTCTATGCTTAGAGAAGAAAAGTGCTAACCCAAATAGACAGAACCTGTGGAGGCTTCCCCAGCCCACAGGTCTTAGCTAGTGTGGATGGGATGCAGAAGTCATCACAGATGCATTCAGAAGCCAGTTGTCCTGACTCAAAACCTTCCTATTTATGAGAAGTAAGTCCTGGAATGTTATTGCCCAGACTAAAGGATGTGTGAAACGAGTTGGTGGTTTGAGTCAAGAACTCAGCTGATCAGAGGCCAACTCACAAATGCTTCCAGTACAATTGTTACTGTTGTTGGTAGTATCTCCAAAGAGGCTACTGAGTGGTCATCTGTGAATCATGCACGACATCTCCTGTGGTTCACTAAAGATAACTTGCTTTCTGGATGATTCTAAGGCCCCACATGAGAAGAAAAGATGATGTCATTTGCATTGTCCACAGTTTTAAATAAATTTAGGACCCTTTATAAAGCACCTTCTGGTCTGTACAATTCCTACCAGTGGACTTTTAGACAGCATTTGTTCATGCTTTGGTTTAGAGAGACTGTTAGACATTAAAGATGGGGTGGAAAAATAAAATTTCACATTCATTGATAAGTAGATACCAGTCCTTAGAGAAAAATAAGAAAGAAAAAAAACTTTTCTTAAACGGTCATTTTGAATTTTAGAGAAGGTAAAAGAGTAAAAAAAAAAAAAAGAGAGAAATCAACATTTAATCAGCAATCCTATAAAGTACCCACTAATAACTTAATCAATTACTTTCACTGGGCAAACACATGCCACCCTGCCAATATGGACATCAGAGGACAACTTTTCAGAGTTGTTTCTCTTTCCACCATGTGGTTCTGGACACTGAGCTCAGGTCATCAGGCTTGACAGCAAAAGCCTTTGCCCACTGGGCTGTCATGCTGGCCCGTTATATGGCTTTGTAAGTGAAGAATGTAAGAGTTTATTTATTTATTTAACATTTACATAATTCTTTATTGTGTCATGTTCCTTTTTTTTTCCTTTTTTAAAATTTATTCTTTTTTTTTTGTTTGTTTTTTGTTTTTTTTGTTTTGTTTTTTGAGACAGGGTTTCTCTGTGTAGCCTTGGCTGTCCTGGACTCACTTTGTAGACCAGGCTGGCCTCGAACAGCGATCCGCCTGCCTCTGCCTCCCGAGTGCTGGGATTAAAGGCGTGCGCCACCACCGCCCGGCCTAATTAATCTATTCTTGTTACATCTCAATGGTTATCCCATCCCTTGTATCCTCCCATTCTCCCCTCCCTCCCATTTTCCCCTTATTCCCCTCCCCTATGACTGTTCCTCAGAGGGATTACCTCCCCCTGTATATGCTCATAGGGTATCAAGTCTCTTCTCAGTAACCTGTTGTCCTTCCTCTGAGTGCCACCAGGTCTCCTCCTCCAGGGGACATGGTCAAATGTGAGGCACCAGAGTACGTGAGAAAGTCATATCTCACTCTCCACTCATGTGTGGAGACTGTTCTGACCATTGGTTAGATCTGGGTAGGGGTTAACAGCACATCATTGCTGGAGGTGTTCTGAAGTATTTTGACGCTAATTACTGCTTGCTGTCTCTGTGACCAAGCTTGCCTAAGAGTCTAACCTGTTTGACCAATAAAAGGTCATCACACCTGCATGGGCAAGGTTCCCGGGCCTGGGAGACAGAGAATCTTGAGACGAAGAGAGACTGAGACAAGAGGAGAGGAGAGGAAGAAGGAAGGCCACCATGGCTTAGGTAGAGAAGAAGCACCTGGCTGCTGTGGATGGAGGATTCAGCCTAGATGAAGAACAGTAGCAAGTATATGGGATTATGGATGGGAGGTAGCATGATAGGATTAGAAAGAGATGGGATTATGGATGGGAGGTAGCTTGATATGATTAGAAAGAGATGGGATTATGGATGGGAGGTAGCATGATATGATTAGAAAGAGATGGTATTATGGATGGGAGGTAGCATGATATGATTAGAAAGAGATGGCATGAGATTGGGGTGGGTATTCCATATCTGACCCACTATGGGAAGTAGTTAGGGGATTAATGTCTGTCCTGCCTCAGGTTAACTAAGGCTATTTTAAAATATAGCAGGTTTCTGTGTCTTGACTGATTGCTAGCAGGTTAGAAAATACTGCCGTAACAGTAAGAATAGGACTGATAATAAACATTATTATGCCATGCTGGTAATATTAACTGCAACATATCATATTAGAAACAGAACTAGGGACTTATTTATAAAGGGTTTACTTTTTTCATAAGTGTATTTTATGTTCTTACTAATTCTCTTTACATTTCCCCCAATTAGGGAAAAGGCAACACCAGAAGTGATAATGCATTCCTGTAATTCTGAGCTGGGGAGCCTGAGGCTGAAGGATTCAGGGTCTACCTGCACTACATACTGAGAGAATGTCTTGAAAACAGGAGTGTGTGGTGGTGGAGTTGGCATGATAGCTTACTGGGTAAGAATATTTGCTATGCAAGCAAAGGGGTCTGAGTTTTAATCTCATAACTCCTGTGAAAACTGGTAGAGTCACACTTGCCCATGATCCCAGTATTAGGGGTAGAGACAGGTAGATTCTAGAAGCTTGCTATCCAACCAGCCTAACTGGCAATAAAGAAAAACACCAGGCAATCTTTACTGGCCTATCCATGCATTGCCATGTACACAGATGAGCACACACACACACACACACACACACACACACACACACACACACACAC
>OU015742.1:11794497-11821257 GCA_907169655.1 Acomys percivali | reverse complement strand
GAAGAAGAAGAAGAAGAAGAAGAAGAAGAAGAAGAAGAAGAAGAAGAAGAAGAAGAAGAAGGGACAGTGGTCTTCAGTCTTGAGAAAGAGATCACCTGAAGTTCCCTCACAGACAAGGGGTTCGGAGAGTGAATACCGCCCTCCTCCAGCTGTCTTTTTTTCCTTCTTATTTTTTCCCCAGAGTTCCTATTTGGTGAACCTAAAAAGTGGATGAAGACCTAATCCTAATGAAGAGTGTAAGAGGGTGGAATTCTGAGTCTGATACGAAGTCCATGCACCCTGTGCATGTGGGTCAAGCTACACTGGAACAGATTAGGTTCTCCATTTGGTGGATCCTAAGCCAGTAAGTATAACCAGAAGGTAAAAGAGTGAAGACAAATCCTGCTGCAGCACATGTGAGCCTGGAGTTAAGTCTGAAGCAGGGCCCTCCTCACCTGAAGGAAGCGTGGGAGGTATATTCAGGGAGCCTAGAGGAAAACACTCTGGGAGCAGGCACGTACACCTGAGCACAATCAGGTTAAATGTACATCAGAGATGGCAGACCCTTTCAAGCATACATGGTTCAAGGTCATGGACTACATAGTCAAAGGGTTACAAGAGTGACGGGTGGATGGAAACACTCTGGACATGCCTAGCAGTGGTATTAAAAGAGTACCCCAGTGAATCAAACTTTATTTCCTCAGAGAAAAGTCTGCTGAGTAATCAGTCTGCAAACCTATAACCTGCCTCAGTTTATCATGATCTGTCAAATCTGGTCCTTGACAGACAAATTTCTCTATTGAAATATCAAATCACAATAGTCAAAAGCCTCGTTTTTGTAATCATATTGAATTACAAATAAGAACTACATTTTAAATGAAATTTACTTGATGACATATCCTTTGTATTTCTAGTAATAATCATATGAAAAAATAAAGGAAAACTGGAATTAAAAAAAAAATACCGAAGAAAACTCTGACCACCTCAGCCTATTTTATAAGGGTGGGGGACAGGAACACTTCTGGGCGTTTTGATTTCTTGTCCCCCAAAGCTTTATTCAAGTGCCCTAACTTGTTTTTTTTTACCCCATTTATTTATTGATCTAATCACTTTGCAGCCTGATCAGACCCCTTGCTCCTCTCCTACCAGTCTCAGCCCTACACTCACTCACCCCATCCCCCCTTTTCCTGTTTCACCCGAGAAGGGGAGGCTCCCAAGTGGGTACCAACCCACTCTGGTGCCTCATGTCTCAGCAGGACAAAGCATATCCTCTCCCACCGAGGCCAGACATGGCAGCCCAGCTAGATGAAAGGGATCCAAAGGCAGCCAACAGAGTCAGAGACAGCTGCCACTCCCATTGTTAGGGGGACCAACATAATGACCAAGCTGCATATGTGTAGGGCTTCTAGATTGCACATGCATGCTCTTTGGTTGGCACTTCTGTCTCTGTAAGCCTCTATGGGCTGAGGAGGTTAGTTCACTCTGTAGGTCTTCTTGTGGTGTCCTTGACCATTCCAGATCTTCCTATCCTTTCTCCCTCTCTTATACAAAGCTCCTTGAGCTAGGCCTATTTGGCTGTGGGTCTCAGCATTTGTTTCCATTGGCTCCTGGAGACTAAGTAGCTCATGGACCTAGGATAAAACCAAATACTGAAAGAAAAGAGCAGTAAAATGATTGCTAATGACATTCTGCTATACTTAAAGATTACCGTCTTACTCAGCCATCCTCAGAGAAGCTTCCTCCTGCAGCAGATGAGAAGAGTTACAGAGGACCATAGTGAGACAATATGCAGAGAGTGACAAATGCTGGAACACTCAGCCCTAAGTAGGATGTCTCTATAAGTCCCTCCCCTTAGAGTTCAAGGGACCCTCAAGAAAAGAGGTTAAGAGTCAGAGGGGATGGAGAATACTAAAGAAACAAGGCCTTTTGAACATAGCAGGATGGGTAAAGATGAACTCAGGGAGACTGAGGCAGCATGCACAAGGCCCATCCAGTCGGGACCAGATGGACTCCTAAAGCTGGACAGATAAGTGGACCCATGCACTCATCCCTAAGCAACCGGAAGCAAACTCCAATAGACAACCAATTTCATACAAATTTATTTTTTTATTCAGTCTCACAGAGGAAAAAAAGAAAGTACTCTTAACGGTAGGGTGCATGCCCAGCAGTAGATGGTAAACAGAAAATGAATTCAAGGCATCTTTGGAGGTTTCTATAAAGTAGTATCAGAGGTTTCTTAAAATTGTATTTATTTTTTATTTATTTCTCCTATCTTTCTCTGCATCTTTCCTTCATTTCCTCCCTTTCTCCCTCCCTCCCTCCCTCTGTCCTTTCTTCTCTTCTACATATTCTTTTATGTCTCTATTATGGCTTCCAGGTTTGTGTTATGCTATTCCTGCATGTGCAAAAGAGTGGGCCTCGGTGTCTGTATTTGTTTCCGGGCTCAGAGAAACTGAGGGGAATGGATTAATTATCATAAGAATGAACCTGTTATAGAAGAAGTTCAGCTCCCTCTTGAATTTGCTCTTTCCCAGCTGTCTCCTTTCTCTTATGGTGTGACATAGCCTTGAGGCTCTCCTCTGATGCTGCTCTCCTGCGCTTGCACTTCCTATCCCCCATAAAAAGAATCTAAATGACTTTCTGTGCTTCATAAGTTGTCCAGTCTTTTGCATTTTCCTATAGCAACACAAATTGGGTTAAGATAGTATCATTGACTGAGATTTCAGAGATCCAGGATGTGGGGGTGTGAGGTACAAGCAAATGGAGATGAAATTTGAAAACGAAACAATTTTCTTGAAATTTTGATTGCAAATAGTGAATGTGAATGCTAGAGGATAAGCAGAAGTTATTTTTCAAGGTGCTGATCATCTACATGGGGGCTTGGGGAAGAGCATGTTAGGGACGGATTCTAAATGGGAAGCCTATCTGAGATGAATCCCTACATTGAAAAGAACCAGTTTGCTGAGGAAACATCAAAGTCTGTAAAAAGATAAACACACACTATGTGGCAGGAAATAATGGTGAGAGTAGACTGGGTTTACAGATGCTTAGAATATAGGCTGCAAAGACTGGATAGGCACAGGAAGAGAGATCAAACAGGGCACATGAGTAAAAGGTAATTTCCTGGAGTCTTTGTGTCACTTTTTATGCTTACGGAAATAAGAGGGTCCTAAGTACACAAGGGAAGTAACACACAGGATTGTATATTAAAGTTTCAAGTTGTTATCTGTAGGTAAATTAACTGGCATCTAGCAAGATGAGAGACAGAGATGGGTCTGGGGGATTGGAGTGAGTGGTGTAGGCCTAAATTGAGAAGCTATGGTAAGAGAAATAGCATTCAAGGAAGACTATGAGTAATTCCATGAGGATTTTTTTTTATTTAAAACACACACACACACACACACACACACACACACACACACACACACATACACACACACACACACACACACACACACACACACACTTTAAAACAAAATAAAGCTGCAAACTTTGCACCCTTGCTCAGGCAACTGTAGTTTTCAGCTACTCATTAATGAAGCTCTTTTGCAGCAGAGAAAGACCATTACGGAATAGCACAACTGGGCAAATACAGTGAGCCCCTGACTGTGGGGTGCACAAGGCCAGATGACACAGCTACAGAGCAACCCCTGCATCCAAGGATCAGGAAACGTTGGGGAAGAGGGAGCAGAAAGATTACAGAGGCCAGAGGCCCAGGCATCTGCTGTGAGCAGTGTCTTCTATGAAGGACATGGAAGCTAAATCCATGAAATTGACATTTCATGTAGTTATAATCAATTGGGAAACTTTGTTCCCTGAATGTCGGAAGAGATGGCATTCTACCCAATTTTCATATGACATAACTGGTAGCTTCTGGGGCCAGTCACTGAAATGGGGAAGAAGCAGGAAGCACAAATTTGCAGAGGACATGGATGAGTATCAGACGCCATTTGACATGCAGAGGGTGATGTCCAAGCTATTAGATATTACGGTTTGGATACAAGATGCAGACTATAGATACAGTGGACTGCAATTTTCACGACTATGGATACATGGCTGCTCTCATAGTAGTATTATAACCATGAGGTATGTGACAGTCTTGGCAATGGCAACATCCAGATCAATTGCAAACTTTCATATTTTAATTCTCCTTAGCAAAAGGTCAAATTCTCCTGACACGTTTACAGGTTTACAAGGTAGTGAGTCTTTCTCTCTTTTCTTTCTTTCTTTCTTTCTTTCTTTCTTTCTTTCTTTCTTTCTTTCTTTCTTTTCTCTCTCTCTCTCTCTCTCTCTCTCTCTCTCTCTCTCTCTCTCTCTCTCTCTCTCTCTCTCCTTTTGGTAAATTAAACCAGGAATGAAAATGGAAGTGAAAATTTGGAACAAATGAACAAAATAAGTTCAGAAGTTAAAGCTGGATGTGGCATGGCAGCTCACATATGTGATCCCAGAACCATGGAAGCTGAAGCAGGAGAATTGTGTGAGATGGAGGCCAGCCTGGGATATCGTGAGATTTTATTTCAGAAAAATCAACAACAACAACAACAACAATAAAAATCCTCAAAAAGTCCTAACTGATAATAGCCTTATGTTGAAAGTATGCACAATTACAAGATGATAAATCATTATTTACTTTTAAGTAGTTGAGAAAATAATATGAGCTTTATGGACTAGATATTGAATGTAAGTTAGCACAAGTACTTACATATAAGGGGACAGAAGACACTTAAATAAATAAATAAATAAATAAATAAATATTTTATTGATTGATTAATTTGAAGCATGTATTAGGGAGTGTAAGTAGTGGTAAAAGCCATAGTTTTACTATGTAAAGTTTAGAGAATTTGGAAAGCATTCAAATGTTAATAAAATGCTTTAGGAAGGAAACTCACCATACTATAGGATGGGCAATGCTTGAGGTTGAGTTTGGGATGTCCTTTTATATAAACTACTATCCGCTGATTCTAATTAAATAGTACCTTGACTGTGAAATAAAGTAATGGTAGAAACTTAGCCATTAAGCCTATCAAACTTGATAGGTAAAAGCTGAATTTTGCCCATATATTTTTACTATCATTTTAATTTTAAGTGCCGTCCACTTATGAACTCTATTTGACTTTCCTTACTCTTATTGTGGGTTAATGGCTAGTCAACTGGCATCATAGGCTTACATCTATATTTAAGAATGTTTTGCAAATAATCCAGTTAATATGCATTGTTACTAGGACAGCCAGCTGCTTTTGCTTTGCAGATATCCTTCATATTAACCCAACAAATCATGCAGACTTTAAGGGCCATCATAATCTGCTGCACAAATTGTCTATTATTTTGGCAGGCCTTTCCTGATGTTATTAACATGTGATGTTGTAATGGGCATCACAGATTCACCCTCAGCTCAATGCCAAATGTTTGTAGCCATGCCGACTGGAAAACATTCTTTCTCACCATTGCTATGGGAGTCCCAGGTGGAGGAAAGGGCAAGGCTTTTGATACTAAATAAAAAATGGGATGGGGAATTCCCAGATTATATCAGATGGCTCACTGGTGACTATGAGTTGGGCTGTAAGTGCCCAACTATCTGTTATTTAAAGAAGAGAAAAAAGATTGATTTCATCCTTAAAGTGTTTCCCATAGTTGTTTGCTGATGTGTTCAACTTGTTATTTCCATACGACACAGATGTAGTGCCTGAAAATATGTTGTATAACATGTGACTGCTCATATGTTCCAAAGAAACCTGCATGTCTTTGCTCAGCGGTGTCACTGTCTTATCTAATCTGCTAGGATAAGATTTTGAAATCCAGGCAACTTTCCATCATATTTCCATATTGCATTTACTATAATAATTACTCACTGAAAATTAATGAGAGGCTCAACTTCTCTACCATAGTTGAGATAACTGCTGTGTGGTAGTTAAAGCCAAGAAAGTAAAGCTGTGACAAACTAAAGACAATCCAAAACACTACTACCAAAGCATGGCAATACAGGAAAAATGCCACTACAGTTTATCTAATTGCATGAGGGAATAGAAAATCCTCATTTCTTTTCTTCTGGGTCTCAACTGAAATTCTGACAGTTTAAGTAAGAGATATGTTTACCTTGGAGCTTCCTTTAGAAAACACCTAGGAAATTTCTCTTCCTATGAAAGGTATTCATTATGTCCACATTGCTCTATCTCTGAAAATAGCATCACTGGTGTTGTAGGATAGACAATTAATGGCATTTTTATTTTGTCTCTGATTACCGAAGATGATCAAAACTGATTTATTACTTCTATGTATGCTTCCAAAAGCATACATTGTATTCCTGCTCAAGATTTTTTGCTGTGGTTGACTCCTCTCATTCTGTTTCTTTTTCCCCCAGAAATATATGTGTTCTTTCTCTTCCATTCCTCTTTCTCTCCTTCCTTCCTTCCTTCCTTCCTCCCTCCCTCCCTTCCTTCCTTCCTTCCTTCCTTCCTTCTCTGTTCCCTTACCCACTTTTCTCTGTTTATTAGCATCATCTTTTGGGAGTAGATTTATTTTGATATTTTTATATGATTTAGAATAACACAGATACTACATCACTAAAAATGAATAGAGGAAAATATTCACAGCTGTATATAGATCATACGATACAACATTATCAAAATCATAGCAAAGAGCCAACCATCACTAACTGGAGAATGTAGGGATGTGGCTGGTACACAGATCAGGCTGGCCATGCAGTTTTCTATGAAATGAGTGCCTTAGTGGAATAATTTATTGACCCCCAGTTGTGGCCCTACTTGGCATACAGAGGAGGTGAAGTGCCACCTGGGTGGCTGACCTCCTAAGCTAAACTATTTTTTTGAAATAGTTACATAATTTCTCCCTTCATTTTCCTCTTTCTGCTGCCTCTCATATACAGTTCCTCTTTCAGATTTTTCATTAATTATTGTAACATGAAGATACATGTACTTCTAAATATAATATGCTCAGTGGGTATAATGTTACTTACATGTTGTTTTCAGAGTTGACCATTTGGTATTAGGTAATCCATTGGTGTGCTCTCTCCTAGGAAGCCTATTTCTCTCACTTTGAACATTCCTTAGCTGCCTGTAGGGCTGTGGCAAACTTTTGAGGGTAAACATTAAGTTGCATTCCTGGAGCACAGCATTATTTACCAAACAGTTTTGCTTTGCTTATCCTTATCAAGATAATCTTCTAAGATAGGAGTCATCACCTTCTCCATTATATAAATAAGAGAGAATTAGCCCCTGAGGGAAAACAGCTAATTATTTATACTTTAGCCACTCATTCTATCTCTATCTATGATATATATGTACACACACACACACACACACACACACACACACACACACACACACACACCAATGGGCTTTTAAGGGAATGAAATCTTGCTCTTTGGTGGAACACAGTTTTAGCAGAATTGAAGTAAGAGAATAATCAACAACATGCAATTACAAAACCAAACATAACAAAATAACCCTCTTATTTGTCTGAAGCATCTCTTCACTTAGCTAAATGCAAATCATCCATATGAGAGTTATTAAGTCCAAGAAATCATCATTAATTTCACTTAGCATTGAAGAGAGGACATTGGGTGCTAGATCTTAGGGAAGGGAAGAGAGGACACAGGGTTTTTCAGAGATGGTTTTCATTCAACACATGTTCTATCTGTAAAATCCTTTAGGAGATATTAGGTATATGTTCTCACACCCAGCAACATATTTTAATGTCTTCAGCTTACTTAAATAATTTTATACACATGTGTATATAACATTAAACATATGCATTTGGACATAGAAAAAGGGAAGCCCAACAGTGGGGTGTGTTGCATGTGCAGATGATCCACTGTTCCAGTGGTATGCATCTGGCTTGAGTCTGTCTCCACAGAGAAGATGCTCAAGATGCCATCTGGGATCCAAGTTCAAGTTAAAGAGTCAGAAATAATGTTTTAAATATGTCTAATTATTAACAACCATGTTATAAAGTAGTATCAAATATTTTACCAGTATTTTCTCTATTCAGTAGATCAGGTAATTTAACTTGAACAAAACTTTCTCCTCCTTCTATTAGATTGTAAATATTTTAATTTCAACTGAAAAAGGAATATTTATGATGGTTTCTGTATGGTCTAAAGTATCCTTCATTGGCAAAACATGGCTTAATATTGATAACTTAAATAAGAGAAGGAATTTTGTCCTGAAGCTGCATGTCTTGGTAATATCTACAAACAGAACATAATTTTCCTGCTTCATATAGAAATGACAACTTTATTTCGTTTGAAAAATGGGGAAACAAACTCCTGTTTTGTCCTCCCTTTGTTGTTCCAGCTGTGTGTCAGCGATGCTAGCATGCCTGGCCATGGGAAGGTGTAATGAGGCAAGACCAGGACTGTAGCAATTATTAACCTTCAAATATGCTCTAGCAACATCAATGCCACACAGAGTGACACTTCTAAATAGTGCAGGAAATAGTACTCATGTCTGACCCACTCGTCTCCTTAAAGAGTTTTGATGAATATAGGAGAAATTAATAGCTCTTCAGTATAAAGTGACCTAATGTCATTAATTGGGTGTTTCTCCCAGGCTGCAGTCTGACCCCCACTTTGGTGGTAATTTATTTAGCTGGGAAAGCTTGGGTTCTGTGGAGCATCTGGTTTTCAGTGATATCCTGCTGGTCTTATCCAATTTTCCAGCTGGGAGCGTGAGGCACAGGGAGGTCGAATGACTTGCCTAAAGGTCACCTGGTAGCTCAACTGGGATTATAACTCAAAATCTTTCTGATTTTCCCATCCTTTGCTCACTGGACCACAAAACTCCCTTGATCTCATCTTCTCAAGCTTGCCTGAGCAGGAAGCAAATGTAGACCCAAAAAAAAAAAAAAAAAAAAACCCTCAAATTAAATGCTGGTCTCCAGCATCTTAAAACAGAGCCAAGTTCCTTTGTTACAACTGTAAGGAGAGTGTCATTCCAACACCTAAACATTAGAGTGCCACTCTGTTTCCTTACAAGTGACTACTTGGTTTTACTGTTTCTCATTGCTCAGATTCTGCCTTCAATCAAATTTTTGGCCTCTAATGATTTGATGATTGAGAAAGAAGAATAAAGATATTTTTATATATAATGGATGCTGTTTGCTTTGTCCTCAGGTCATGCTGTTTGCTTGGCCCAACCAAGTGCTGTGGTCACTTAGCCCATCCTATCATAGAACATTTAAGCTTACACTTTCCTTAGGACAGCATCCAATCCCTGTTATTTTGTGACTTTGTGTCATTCATTCTTCATGACAGCAATGGTTTTCAGCTTCCTGATACAACTGTTTTCTTTATCTGACACTCCCATTTCTCCGTCATTTTATTTTATTAGGAATTGATTTTTGGTTCTATTCTCAGCTTAGGACTCTGACCCTTGTTGTTTTCTTGCATATTCTGTACAGTGTTTACTATATACAAGTTCAATAAACATTTGTTGAGTGAATAGCTGCTCCTGATGAAAGACAGGCTCTCTCTCCCTTTTTGATTATCATTCAAGGAGTTTCAAAGGGGATACCCATGGGGTGGCAAGGTCAGATGGAGATGACCTTTACTCAGCCAGCCAGATCAGGTGAATTAACCTCAAGGTCAATGGGATGACGGATGACAGCTGTCTCATCAGGTCAACCGCTCTTCTGAAGCTTCCCCCTTGGAACTGGCCTCAGGCTCTTGTGAACAGTACATGGAAAGCAGCCCGGCTATATTTATAGTCATATGCCACTTTTTATCTAAATTTGCACTGTCTGCTTTCATCGCCTACTCTGTACATTGGATACATAATGTCATACGTTCATTTCAAAAAGCCATATGGTAAGGCTTACTAGTGTGTAGAATATTGAAGAGAGTTTCTCAGATTGAAAAATAGGTGCCAAGCTTTTTTGTTATTAGGAAAAAATATGCTGAGCACATCTTAGTCTAATGACTTTCCTAAATTGTTTAAGATCATTAACATTTGAAAATACTAAGCCTGCTTTTCTCCAGACTTGCAAGAGATATCTTCATTTATGACTCCTGAGAGGGACATGAAGGTGTATGCTTCAGACATTCCATTTACTGGTACCTTTACACCCAAGCTGTTGCATTTCTAACCAGAAAATCTGACTAGCATCTTATACAAGATCAGACAGGACTGCAGTGAGGCACTCTTAGGAGCAGCTGCAGTGTTGTCCTGGCATCTCCATTACCTAATGGCCATGCAGTTGGTATCTACCTGCAGGCCTTACTCCAGAAAGCCCTCTGTACACATTAACTTTTTCAGCCTGGTTATGAACTCCACACGAGGGAGTGAGAACGTGGTTGACAGTAAACTGAGAGAGTGAGGTACTTGCTTCATATTCAACAAAAGGTGCTTAGGTAAAGGGTTCTGATGAATAGAAACAGGCATGATGACAAAAGGCACCCGGGCAACTATCATTTAGGCATCTTATCACTTGTACAAAATAATTGCTTCAGTCTTTCACTGATTCAAAGTCAACTTGGATTTCCTGGCTAAGATATACTCAGACTTGAAATATAGACAAGTCAGGCTTTTTATCTTCTTCTCCTTCTTCCTATTAACACCTGTTTCTGAGCTCCTGTGACTGTCCATGGCTATTTGGTGGAGTGAAATTGAGCTGCAAATTCATGTTTTAATGAAATAAACCGCCAGACTATTAGAACTGAAACAACATGGCCACAGGCTTTCTTGTCATCTGCAGAATCCAAGACTCACTCCTTGGAATCTCTCTCCTAATGGCTGACTGCACGCCTCTTTTGAAAAGCCTGGTGCAGAACATGGGTTCCTGAGTGATCCCGTCGTTGTCCTGGCAGCCAACCCACTTCGCTTTTATCATGGAGAAAGAATTAGGTTGTGCTCACACTTTTCTGGAAAAGCCAGAAAGTCTCATTGATATGGCTGGTATCAAGAAAACAGGATGTCCTCTGAAGGGCTTTCTTTGTTTGAGCTAAGAAAAATGTGATTTCTTGTCTTCTCTTTTCACAAGTGATAGAGAGCAAGTCTGACATTCCATCACCCAGGGATTCATACAACTTAAATAATAGGAAGTTTAGCTAATAATTGGAAATGGAAGGAGCAGTCAAGACTCAGAATGTAGAGCCCAGACAAAATTCAAACAACGTACTGGTGAGTGTGGTATTTCCTAGAGAAGGAAATCTGATTTTTAAAATCCCAGTTTCTAGTATTATCACCTGGACATCAAAGTTGATAATTTTCTTTTGAGGGGTCATCTTGTGAGGTTTTCTTTTCTTTTTTTCCTCTGTTCTTTAAAATTATTTTATTCATGTTACCTCTCAATGATTATCCCATTCCTTGTATCCTCCCATTCCTCCCTCCCTCCCGCTTTCCCCTTACTCCCCTCCCCTATGACTGTGACTGAGGGAGACCTCCTCCCCCTGTATATGCTCATAGGGTATCAAGTCTCTCTAATCAATCCAGAAAGACACTTTTAGAGAAAGAATTGATAATTTCTCCTATAACTGACAAATACCTTTCCCCCTCCAATTACATCGGTTACTCTACAGGCTGGTTTCCTCTTACTGATCCGACTGGTATTAGGCAGGATCCCAGAATAAAGGAATGGGTTTTTGGAGAGTTGCTGAATGACAGCCAAGTCATGACATAAGTTGTGTATACATGGTCAACCTCTCACCGATGATGCTTGGAGACACCGTGTAGGTGTGACATCACGGGAATTGCTTGTAAGGTAAATAGTGTGACTCCCTGGAACATCTTTTAAGCTATTATGTCCTGTAAAGAAATGAACCCTAGAACCAAAACCCATGTTGGGAAGACTCAGGGTCTTCGTTAGACACAAACCTACTAGTGTCTTGACCTTAGGCTTCTCAGCTTCCTGGACTGTGAGGACTTTCTCATTTGCAAATTCTGCAGTCTTGGGCAATTTGCTGTAGCAGAACAAGCAGATAAAACAATTATAACCAGAGTTTCAACTTGTACTGGACCACTCTTGTAGTTCCATCCTTGACATTTCATGAAAGAAGATGGCCCCAAACAGCAATCACCTTTTCTATGGAGGGGAAGAGAACAAGTATTAATGCCAGATGTGTGCAAAAACTGATATTCCTTTTTGCTTTACATTCCCAAGTGAAAACTACTTTGGGAAAAATGTATCACCCATCTAACTCATTTATCTATCTTTACAGGTAATGCAAATATTAATTATGGGTAGTGTTCTTTCACTTTCTCGGTAGCTTGAATGCGGAGAAAGCAAGACTGAGTATGAGAGTGAGAGCAAGAAAGAAGGCAAGGGAGCGAGGTGGGGGGCGGGGAAACTCAAAGTTACTGGGGAATAGAATTTCCCGAGCACTAGTCACAATACATATGTTTGTTAAAAAGCAAGAGGCGGGGAAGACATGCATGCCTGATGTTGAAGAAAAGCCTGTTTGTGTCTCACACACTGGAGAAATTGTTCAAGAACAGTCCATCGATGTGAAAATATGACCCATGTCATTTTGCCAGGGTAGTTAAGACACTAAGTAGCTGAGTAAGGCCTGATTGGATAAATTCATAATCCTGGGGGTGTACATACTTCCTAGTGTCCAGTTTTTCTAAGATACCAAAAAAAATGTCAGTGGAAATAAGGTTACAGAGTGCCACATGCGTGGGCGAGACGAGGTCTCCATAGGGTGGGAACCAGGCAGATCTCAGACATGGACTATTCTTTTGGTTTCTTCCCGTTTTCTTAGTGGTCAAAATGAGAAACAAAGGATGAATGGCCAGCACCAGAAGAAAGGAAAGAACTGTGGTATTTAGAGATGGGAAGGAGGGAAAGGTTATTGACTGGCCTTGAAATGAATTTCCCATTCTCCTTTAATATTGTCATATTCATCTTACACAAACTCCCAGTGTGTCTAGAGATAAAGTCACAACATCTATTGTGGGAAAATGAGTTTTTCAAAGACACCAAAGGACAAAAATCTGCATGTGGAAAGTGAGTAATCAAAGGTACATAGAATATTGATAACAATAGGTAAGATTCATTTTCCTTTGCTGTTCTGAGAAAGTTGCATGGAGCTTGGAGACCCTCTACCTAAACTCAAAAAGACCAACTGAAAAATGAACGCAGCAGCTCACCATTTGTCTGCTTTAATTTAATGGGCTAGGAGAAGCAGTTAGTTCAATATCAGTGTTTGCATTCTAAAATGTTCTTTGACAATTATGGTTAGTGCTGGCTTTTTCCAGTGCCCCAAGCTCTTTCACATTCACGACAGTGATAGAACAATTGTATAATTCATTTAAAAAATTAGCAAAATCTTAATAATCTTTTTGTGGGATAAGTCCACTAGCCTCTCTCTGAGCCTCTGCTTCGTTATCTGAAAATGGATGGAGCATGGCAAACTGATGACCAAATTTTGTTCTTTACCTTGTATGATGTCTTTTATCATCCAAGATTCAGTAAGAGGTTCTTGTAATCTGATTGGTAGTTTTGAAAATTTGTATCTAAAAAGAAAATATTATAAAGTAGGCTTATTATGGTCTTTCTGCAGTATCACCTGAATATGTGAGGAAGGACACAGGTTTTATTGTAACACCTGTGTACTATATTCAGGCCCAAAAGAACAATCTCAATTTACTGAGATCAAACTTTTTTTGTTGTCTTAAATCAGTGAAGCAGTTAGGCAGTACGAAGCTTGTACTGAGCCTAAATGTCCCATTCAATTTTATGTTCTAAAATCCCACAAGTTAAAGTCAAAAGATTTTTTTTGTTGTTGTTGGACCCTTTGAAAAAAACTCATCTCCATCTTTTCCATGGCTCCACGGTATGTTTCAAGGTTAAACAGCTTAGGAATATCTAGTAATAAATTTGTTTCTTCTATTTAAAAACTATGATAAGGGGCCCAGCGGTGGTGGCCTACATCTCTAATACCAGCACTTGGTAAGCCGAGGCAGATGGATCTCTGAGTTGGAGGTCACTCTTGTCTACAAAGTGAGTTCCAGGATAGCTACGGCCACACAGAGAAACTCAGTCTCAAAAACCAAAACAGAAACAAACAAACAGAAAAACAAAAAAATAAAAACCCATAAACTAAACAAAAAAACACGTAAGATATGGTTTTCAAATCAAACTAGCAGATATGGAACCAGAGACTCTGGAAAAAAAAAAGCTGTAGCTACCTGAAGTTCTTATAAAGAAGGCATTGAAAAACAACATTATAAAGCAGCCACCATTCGTACCTTTGACAGGATTAGTTCTTGGATTAGTCAGTACTGCTGGGTTGTCATAAGGAAACATGTGTTTAAAAAAAATGAATTAAAGGAAAAGTTGACCTCAGGTTACTCTGGTCTGTCAATGAGGTCAGGGGAAGGATGGTTCAAAACCTAGTAGGACAAAGGTCAGTCTGACAGTGGATGCAAAAGTTCACAAGTCTGCATTATAAATAATATCTGTAGGAAATGAGTGTTTACACCTCTCTAATGTTAGCAAACTGGAAGGGTAAGAAGTCTTCCTTTTGACGCGGAAAGATCTAAATGTGAGGTGCTATTTTAAACAATGAACAGCTGTTTCATCATAAACTGAAAAGAACAAAGAAATCACCACAAGGAAGGGTTCATAGAATATGCTGTGCTTTTCTCTCTCCCTCTCCCTCTCCCTCTCCCTCTCCCTCTCCCTCTCCCTCTCTCTCTCTCTCTCTCTCTCTCTCTCTCTCTCTCTCTCTCTCTCTCTCTCGTGTGTGTGTGTGTGTGTGTGTGTGTGTGTGTGTGTGTGTCTTCCCCTCTTCTCCTTTAGCTTAGGGTAATTGAAATGTCACTTTTTCTTAGGATGTTTTCTTTTCCAACCAGGGATGTGAAAAGTTAAAATATTGAGGAATTTCCTTTTCATTATTTTGAACAAAAACAACTTTTCCTGAGTGTTTTCTTTGTTAATCCAACAGAGATTAATGACCAGAATGCTCAATTGTGGACTTTAGGGAAAAATCATGATGACCTATTGGTAATATATTTCTGAGAAGACTGAAGCAAAGAGCTTAGCTTGATCTGGAAGACAGTTGTAAACATATAGGACCGACCAGTTACTGACTGAAGAAGATTTCAGTTGTGTAATTATGTCCTGGAAGTGGAAGAATTGCATCTAAAGAGGCATGGGAACAACTATTCAAGCTTAGATTAAGAAGAAAATCAAGTTCTGGGTTTTAGAAAAAAATTATTGGAAATTTGACTCAAAAGAATATTGTAATAATCTGTAAAGCAATTTGCCTTAGTTTGTGTTTTATATTAGAGGTCTCTGGGGCTTTAAGCAAGACCAAAGTGCCACATATTTTATAGTAGCAGGCTGAGATAAAGTGAGTTAGAAAACCAAACAGTCCTATTTACAAGTTCAGGTGTTTATTCATCTCTTTATAAAAGGTTGGCACATAAGCTTGTGACTTTTAAAATATTATTACTTGTCCTTTGGGAATATCATGCACAGCCCCAACATATTCTGATTACACTTACTTTGCCTTCTTTATCTAGATATCTGTAGTTATGTAGTTTCAGAAAGTATGTTGGATATATGTAATATATGGTTCTAGATCCTTCTTTTTAACCTAACACAGACTTTTATTGAAGATTTTTTGTAGGTTAATTTCTTTGACTTTTGGTTTGAAATTAAGGGTAAATTTCTTTAAGTTAAGAAATTAGCATTTTTAATCAGAAACTCTTTCTCCTGATACAGAGGTCAATGACAGTAACATTGTGTAAATCTTGGAAGACAAAATGAAGGAAAAAGAAAAGCAATGTGCAGGACTGTCCCTCAAATCCTGGTGTGGTTATGGGGGCCACAATAAATTGTCTTGTCAGCCTCTGGGACACAGGTTCAACTCCAGTTGTTTTAATGGCCACAAATGTTTCCTTAGACTATTTTGGCTTTCTGGGTGCAGGAAGGAATGTCAGTGATCCTCAGGCCAAGCTTGGGAGCCCCCCTCACCCAGAAGGTGGTCTGGGGCCATAATCACATCCTGCTGATAATATTTGGCAGTTAAAATAGATGGAGGTCAGCCTGTCATTTTGTCTATTTAAATAAGTCATTTGTGATTAAGGGTTGAGTGGCAAGTTTTCTTTCTCTTGTACCTTAGGGTCCTTAGCTCACATCTATGTCTCTTCTAGGCATTTCCCCTCTTCCTTTACTTGGCTTTTTACAGGGAAAATATTTTGTTTCCTCCGCCTTTTCCCACCTGGATTCATGTACTAGTAGGTGATTTAGCTCTTTCTCTATTCAAACTAACAAAAATTTATGGAGCAAATATTTTCATTCAGAGGGAGGCTTTGTGTTTCACTAGATACTTTGTGACATTCAGAAAGTGTAGTCTTTACCATTTCCTTTTTGCTTAGGGAAGCCTTAAACATCTGTTTTCTGCAACAGCCCACAGTAATTTCTGCACTGGCTCAGGTCCTTTGATATATAGTGTTATTTTGAAGCCTAATTTGTAAACTACTTGATGAATAATTTTATTCAAACACATATGAGTGTTGCTGTTGAGTACATTTTTAATAAAAGTGTATCAACTGTCTCAGAGTGGGATTAGTAATGTAGGATTAGAATTTGCATGTATCAACCACTCTGCTGAAATTATTTGCCAAATATCATTCTAAAATTATTTTCTGTTATTTTTATTTTGAAGGAAAGGCTAGCAAAGGAGCAACACCATATTGGGTGCAAGTAAAGAAGAGTAAATAAGTCCCATCTTGGGCCCTCTGTCCAGCTTTGTTTTTGATTGGTTCTGAAGGTTCTTGTCTTTGTCTAGATTCAGCATGATGGTGATTATTTCAGGTGCATCCTGAGTTTCTTGCTTTTTTTGCCTTGCAGGAAGAACCTTAGGATACTCAAACATCATGTCTTCAGAGTGTCCATGGATATCCCTTCATCAACAGTAACAAGTTTGTAAAGTGAGTACACAATGCAATGCTGAGAGTCATGCAATGTTCTTCAAGATTCCCTTTTCTTTTTCTCTGTGTAGCCTTGTCTGTCCTGGAATTTGGGAATTTGCTTTGTAGACCAGGCTGGCCTTGAACTCATACTGATCCATATGTCCCTGTCTCCCAAGTGTTGGGATTAAAGGCATGTACCACAAAGACCTGGCTCAATTTTCTTAATGGGTTTGAATTGGGCCAGAGTGGTGATTCAAGTATACAGTTTTAGTTTTCTTCTTGGTATGGCTTCACCCAAATAAAGAATTCATAAGCAAGGTTTTCATTTGGGTTTTGCATTCTAGATAAAGCTACCATAAAGCAAAATAAAGAGAAAGAGATCTTTCTTCTAACATAACTTGATGTATGCTCTCATCATTGTTTAGGCATAGTCAGTTATTTCTATCCTAGATATAAAGTTTGTTTGATATAGTGGGAACAAAATATTCTCAGATCCAGAGTGGGAGAGCTTGCTTAGCAACTGACAGTGCTGGCTGCTCTTTCCAAGGACCAGGGTTTGATTCGTAGCACTCCCATGGTAGTTAACAACCAGCTATAACTCCAGATCAGGGAATCTGGTTGCCTTTTCTGGTTTTCCAAGGGCTCCTCCACGTGTATGGTGCAGAGACAGACATGAAGGCAAAACATTATGTACATAAGAAACATATTTGCCTAGCTTCTATTTTATGACCACCTGTTTTCTGGAGCTCAGGTATAGATCAATAGATGGGAGATGCTGTTCCAAATTAAGTGCATGTAGGCCACTGAGAATGTTTGAGTGGAGGACTGAAGTGTGGAACTTTACTGCATATGCATTAAATAATAAATCTATGTATTACCATTCTTTAACAGGGCATTTAGACAGTGTGAAGTTAAAAGATGATACAAATGACAGTGAGGCTAATGAATAGGATAAATTATTCTATTAAGGTGAAAATTAGTATATTTCAACCTTGTTAAAGAGATAAAAGTGCAAGAAAGTTAGTAACCATGTCTATGTGATTTATGACTTAGTGAATTTAGACCCAAGCCTATTGTCTGTAATTAATAAACTTTGACCACATATATAGAATAGGCATCTACAAGTATATTTTGTCATCATCATTAATATCATTATCATTGGAGAGAGGGTCTTGCCATGTAGACCAAACTTTCTTGGCACAATCCTTTCACCTTCTGCTTCAGTAAACTTTCTCCCTGTCCCTGTCCCTTGCTCATGCCCTCCCTTGCACCCTTCCTCCCTCCATCCCTCCCTTCCTTCCCTTCCTCCCCCTCCCCCGCCAGGCATAATCACATGAGTATGCGGGTATGCATGCAAGTGAGTTAACACAGAGACCAGAGGAGGACACAGGCGTCTTTCTCTGCTTCTCTCTACTTTATGCCTTGAGACAGGAACTCTCACTAAACTGAAAGCTCACCACTTCAGTCAAGTTGGGCTGTCAATGAGCTCTGGAAAGCTGGATGTTTCTATCCCTCACATGTAACCCTGCTTGGTATTTTACATGAATTCTGAGTATTTGAACTCATGCTTACAGAATAAGAGCTTTTACCCACTGAGCCATCTGCCCAAACTTAAACTTTACATTTTGATATATATGAGAGCTGCTAGATTTCATTAAGAGGCAGATTTAGGTTTTCATTTTTATAATACTACATTAAGTCTTACACTAAAGCATTTCTTACCATCAATCTTAATATGTCAAAATATCGACTATTCATATCAGTGTCAAAGTGCAAAGTTAGAATCTCAGTTGTCTTTTTTTTCTTTTTAATCAGTTCCTTATCTAGTTTTAATACAGATCTGTCCTGAACAAAAAGTTGTTTTGCAAGACAAAACAGAGATCATGATCTAATTGTGTTTTATTTTTTCATATAAAGACTTATGTGGAGAGGGTTTTTTTTTTTTTTTTTTTTTTTTGGCTTTTCGAGACAGGGTTTCTCTGTGTAGCCTTGGCTGTCCTGGACCCGCTTTGTAGACCAGGCTGGCCTCGAACTCACAGCGATCCACCTGCCTCTGCCTCCCGAGTGCACACACAAATCCAAAGTGTGACAAACAAGATTTTATTATATAAAACCTTCCAACACTGACCATCTCTCTAAAAGCACCATCTGTCTTAGTGATGAATGTTGTATAAGAGGACTCAAAGAGCTAGATGCATTAGATTTGAATGCTAGGATTCTAGCACTTATGATACTGAGGCAGGAGCATTACCATGAGTTTCAGGCAGCCTGGGCTTCACAATGATAATTCCATCTAGTTTGTGCCATATACAGTGTGAGGCCTTGTCCTGAGAGAGAAGAGAGGGAAAAGGTACAGAGATATATAACTATTTTGTCTTGTATAATCAATTTCTTCTAAGGTTCCCAGGATTAATTGAAGACATGCTGGAGCAGGCAGATTTGTATTGAGAATCCAACCGTGAAATGCCCCTTCTAGTTAAATGTGCTTTGCTGGCATATTGTTGTTTTAATTATTATGACCTTAAAAGGACAAAACTTATCTTTTTACATTTATGAGTTGTCTTAAAGTATGCAAAACATTTTCATATATTTTATGCAAAACCGTCTTCACATTTCAGAGGAAAAGGTATTTACATAAAAACATCAAGAGCAATGAAGAAAGCATTTAACTCAAGTGTTTTATAAACAAATGATAGTGGTGCCTAATTTACCCTTTCACAGTTGTTCCCAAAACATAACCTGCGCCTTCCCTTCTTTCATGCAAACAGAACAAATGATACTCTGGATAGACAGCTGAGATTACCTTTGACAAAAGGGACTTAAAATTTAAGGAACATAAAGTGGTTTTGAGGCAGACTTTGCCTAAAGTTTCCTTATTTGGAAAAAATAATCTCACAAACAGTCATGACCTGACATAAAATTTTAGTATCTTTTAACTTATTATGTGCAAAAAGCACCCATCAGACAATGTTGTAAATTTCAGCTCATGCTATTTGTAAAAAATCAAAAACAAAAACAAACAAGTATCTTGTACAGAGAGGGGGCAGGGAAGGAGGGAGGGAGAGAGAAAGAGAGAGAGAGAGAGAGAGAGAGAGAGAGAGAGAGACAGACAGACAGACAGACAGAGACAGAGACAGAGACAGACAGACAGACAGAGAAAGACAGAGACAAAGACAGAACAAGAAAGGGAAAATAAGCTACTTGGCAATTTCCTTACGATAACGAACAGATTAAAGCTTGCCACTTTGGCATGTTATGATATTGAGGGATTTTCAAAACCAAGAGTCAAGGTCTCTAAAGACTGTTACTGGAGCATTGCATTGATCTCTTACCGCGTATTTGTATTTTAAAATAAGAAAAATATGTTTTGACAAGGCATGTGGATCTTAAATAGGTGGCTTTACATGTGCAAAAGTTGATTTTTAACCCAAATTTCTCAAAGCATTTTAACTGGCCGATTTACTATTTTGTGGCTAATGATAGCCACATGGTTCAAATCCCTTTGAAACTGTGCGTCTTGCATGATAATTACCTAAAGCATCGTGTATCCCAGAGCTCACTAGAAAACACACTGAATCTCACTATAGCTCTGATGTGTTGTGAGAAAAAGAGAGGAAGAAGGAAGTGGTAGTGAGAGGGGAGGTCTAACATTCAGTGATTGAATTGCTTGCTCATCTGACAGAAAAGCATTAATCAAATCTGAAAAGGTGTGTTAGGTCTTACCATAATTGGGAACCAAAGGAAAGGAGAGAGCTAAAAATAGGGACAGAGAATTAAACAACATAAAAATAGGTTTGACCAGGCATATGGAAGTCATTACAGTTTAGAGGTTAAAGAAGCCAAGGAGGATAAAAATCAAATCAAATATTATTACATATTAAGTACACTACCTATAAACATAGTTGGTAAATGCTGTGTGGATTTCAGCTCCCATCCAATACAATTATTCATAGGAAAAAATAAAAACGAGGGATCATTTCCTAACCTAGCAAAGAACATTTCCTTGGAAAGGTAATTTTGGCGCCAGTCCAGGGCTGCTTTGACTTAAGCTAGCTCTATCATGCTATGGACAGGATGTGTGATTCTCTCCTAATGGAAAAACAGAATGACTTATAGATCACATTTTTTTTCTACATAAGATAATCTTTAAACTGCTCCAAAAAGACTTAGACAAAGAAGGAGATTTCCAACAAAGCACATGCGTTTCTCAATTTTTATTGTTAATATAAGAAGATCAAAAAGGGTTATTACTATCGCCATCATGGGTGATTATTATTATGAGGCACTTTGTGTCTTTGTAGTAGTCTATATTTCTTGGGGACCTCACTGCTTACAGATATTGGGGGAAACATAATTCATTCATTGTTTTAAATTCCTGGTATTTAAGTGTGGGGGTCTGAAAATGGGAACTGTAAGAGAGAGCAGTGTTAATGGGGACAGAGCATGGGTGTTATGTGAGATTGAGACCTGGATCAGAAACCAAGCTCTGCCAAGTATCAGGTTTATGACCTTGGACAAGGGGTTTATTTATCTTCCAGAGCTCTTTGGGTCCTATCAGCAAAGTGGAAATAATATCTTGGTATTTATGTTGGGTATTATAAGACTCGTGTAGAAACATATAAAGAACCTTTAGAAATGCAAGGTCTTAGTGTAAAGCTCTTGCTTAGAAGGTTAAAGTAAATTATTAATATTGTATCAGTAACTTAACCCAGTATGAGTTTTCAGACTCTTAGGATATTACTAGACAGGTATGAGACCGTTCTCCTGAAAACAGGAAGCTGCGTATAAGAAAATTTGTGTTTTTCTATTTTGTATTTCCACCATCCAAATGTCAACATTGTTTCTCTTTGATTTTAAGCAATAATTCTAAAAATAATCATAAAAATATATTATACATAATTTTTTGTAAAGCAATTTTCTCTTGAAAAAAATCTTGATTAATTTCTTTAGAACGCTCCCCTGCTGTGTCTGTAAAATATATGTTAGGTCCTAAGTGTTTGTGGTCTGTAAATGTAGAAACCTTTACTAGCTATCACATTCTGCACTTCTTCACAGAGCAATTTCTCCAGGTGAATCTTTGGGAACCATTTTATATTCATTACATCATCTCATAGTTTTATCTCCCCCCTTTATTTTTTCAATTTTAAGTGGCTGTTTCTCCTCTTTATATTGGTCTCACATGTTACGATGATGACAAACACTCCTGCCTTATTTCTAGTGTTTTAGGGTATGTCTCTATTGGTTTGTCCTAAAAGTGGCACTAGCTTCTGGATCAAGAATTTTCTTGTTCAGGTCAGGAGGGTGTCCTTCTATTGCTAGGCTGCTGAGAGTGTTTATGAAAAGGATATCATGATCTTTTCAACGTAAGTTATGTCACTCCATTCCTATTCTCTGTCTGACAATAATTTCCTTAATTCTATTTTCTCTCTTGTTAGAAATAGCAGACGATATTCATGTTTTGTTTTGTATCATTATCCAAGACTTCTTTGCTACTTTGATGAGATGAAAACCAGTTATGCATGTTTATATATATATATATATATACTAATTGTGATCATTTGTAGACCCCAATAGTGGGTTGTGATTACAAGGGTCTTAAGCTCTTTCATAATTGTTTGTTGGAGAATATGTTTGATAAAAACAGCGAATAGAAACCCACTCTTGTGTTAAATTTAGTGTTTCAACCTGTGTCACCTTATGAAAATATTTTGGATTGCATTCATATTTACATTAATAACTTTTCTCCTGTAATATTTCTCCTATAGTAGTTTTAGGCTTTTGAATTTTATCATGAAGAAAATTACATTCTGGGGCTGGAGAGATAGCTCAGTAATTCAGAACACTTGTTGCTATTCCAGAAGACCCAGGTTCAGTTTCCAGCATCCATGTGGTGGCTGAAAACCATTTGTAACTCCAGTTTCTTCCTCTGACATCTAATGACACAACGCATACATGTAGTATACATGCATATATACATACATATTTACACATGAAACACTACACTCATACACATAAAATATATACATCTGTTTAAATTTTTTAATATTGCATTTTTTAATTAATTACTTTTCTGAGGGGCTGAAAGGAGCACGTCCATTGTAACAGCACTGAATCTTCTTTGAGAAAAGCAGTTTTCTGTGCTTATTGCTTATGTCTAAATGAAGCTACAACTGTGGAAAGTCCAAGATCATATTCCCTACAAGACTCAATATGTAAGAGGAAGCTAGCCCACATCATTCTTGTGTAATGTAAAGGGGATTGGGTCTGCATTATCTTTAAGAATTATTGCATAGATATATGGAACCATTCAAACATAAGATTTTGTTTTGTTTTGTTTTGTTCCATGAGCAGAGCTGTGAATATATATGGAGTGTTTGGTACACACTGAAGAAGAAGAAGAAATAGATGGAGCTACAGCCCTTTTGAAGCTCCTTCTGTTTTAAAGGAACATGATGTGGGATGTTTCATGTTTGCCTGAGGAAATGAAGACAAATGAAAGGGCTGACTGAAAAAAAAAGTCAAAATATATTTTATAGCCATGTATAAATTCAAACATGAAAGCAGTTACTCACCCATATTAAAGGCTGAAAAAGTCCCCTGGCCTAGCATTAGAAGAAGAAATTGTATGTCTTAATTATCTTGTGGGCCTTATTAAAACTCTAAGCCGGTTCCTCTCTGCCATGTGTGCTGAGAACCATTTCTCACAACGCAATAAATAATAATGGCATAATCATTGAGAGATGGGCACTTAGAAGTTTCATGAGAAAAGATCCCAGAGGAAGGGCCATCTATACTTGGAAAAAGCAGTTGACTCTCCCCTGCCAAGATTGGCTATGTGAACAGGCAGCATTTTACATCTTTTAGAAAACTGGAAAGTTCAACTATTTGTGTTGCAGTTACATGCCAGTAATGACAAAAAAGAGCTAAGAATGGCTATCTGTTTTGTGAACTGTCAAATTATTTTGGGAGGGAAATGAACTGTTAAACTATCTTAATAAACAGACAGGTGTTATGGGGAAGACAGGGACAGGCAAATGGCTTCTTAATAGTCTTTTCAGATTAGAAGGACTCAAGGATTATTAAGCATATTTCCTTATTGTGTAGATATGAAGAGAATGATAGAGATAGGAAGGAAAATATCACTCTCTTCACTGTTAGATTACCCACTGTACAACATGACCTTGTGTAGGAGGGACATTATATACCACACGTCACTTACCCTTCAGCAATGGAAGGAGTCTATTGGCGGGCTTGGCAGTAACATGTTCGCCCAGCCCTCATAGTTCTATAACAAATAACTAGTTCCTCTATGTTTCTAAATGGATGCATGATAAGAGGGAAACATCATAAGCAGTCATGCATTTGATATGTTGGAAGGCAGCACACAGAGTATCCACAGACAGAGATCGGCCGACCTGTGAATTGGGAGAGGGGAAATTACATCTTTATTCTCATACAATGTTTGCTTCAGTAATGAATGTGTGCATCAAAGTACAGAAGAAACATGTTTTCATAGTGAATGGCAGTTACTGCAATGTATTACAATATTACAGGAGCTGTGTTGCAAATGTAGTAGGTTCCTAATAATTCATTGATAAGGGTCATTTTATAGTATCACAAATCTCATTTTAAAATCATGCATATTGAAATCAATTTCTTTAAATTCCTAAACATTCTATTGATAGTATTCATAATATTCTCAATTTCTTTAAATTCCTAAGCATTTTATTTATAATATTCATAATAATCTGAGATGTTCCATAGGCTTTATTAGATTACCAAAGACCTCATAATACAAAAAGACTTCAAACTCCAGTTGATAATAACTCTTTTTTATTTTTTTTGATAATTACTCTTAAGATTAGGTTTCATTTATGATTAGCTTTTATTTATATCCAGCTATGTACTTCTGAAATTAGTTAGCAATATTATCTTCTTAATTGAAGATGTGATTATTACAAACATTGCTTTCTATTGCAGCTTTCACTAGAAACATATCAAGCTGGCATGTCTTGTAGCAAGTTTATTATTACTACTTCTAATATAAATATAACGTAGGCTTCCCCAGTGAGATGATCATTATTTTTAAATAAATCAAATATAAAAATGATTTCAAAGTGTACTTTAAGATCCACGGATTTACAGTTGTTTTCTAACTTTCTTTACTATTGATAATGATCTGATGAAGCAAAGAGGTCAAACAATACGATGTTTGTGGAAAATAACACATATTTTATACTTTATATTTAAATGGGTTATTTAATTCATATCTGATGTTGAATCATACCTACATCATGTGTAGATGGTAAAGAACCTGATATAGCATCATTACAGACTGTTATTATTATTCAGAATTTGTTTTACTTCATTTAAAAATAATTTAAAAGACTATGGAGTTGTTGAGACAAATTATGATTTAGTCTTAGGCAATAATAGATAGAACACTATGAATTTAAAAGCAAATTACATAAAAATTATAAACATAACTCCCAAACACCAGCTTCTGCACTGGTTTGCAGTGTTCTCATCTTGGTGTAGTTTATCTAGATATATGGAGAACAAATGTCATGGCCTGGGAAATATATAAGATGGTACAAACTAAAATAAAATGCCCAAGTCCAGCAACACTCACAGTCAGCACGCTGCTCACATCTAACTCCTGGTTGTGAGTGGAAGTTGAGGGGTCTCACACAAATTTCCCTGAGGCATTCCTCTGGTGAGGTAAGGGCTTCAGCTCTCTAAATTTGGGTTTGTAACAACCTCACAAGGCCTTTTGTCTTCTGTTGTTGCTGATGGTCTTCTCGGCCTGTCGTACCTGTGACAGTGGTGGCCAAAGAATCACACCCCATTACATCGGGCGTCCTTGATTATTTATGGCTTCTCAACCACAGTGTAAGTTACAAGCAATTATTTTTTCTGTCTCCTCAACATAATTACACAGCAATCTTTAGGGACGCTTAACTGCAATGATGATTCCATACTAAATTATGTAGCAAAGTGACTACATGAGAATTCAGGCATCTTTATGGACAGTACTTTGGTGGTCTCTCTGTGAGCACCTAGTGCTTGAGTGTAAAGGTTTTCGTGATGGAGATTTCCAACCCAGATGCAATGTTGTGGCCACCCGGCAAACTGACTAATATCCTAACGTGGACAGATGGCCTTCCATTTAAAATTCTCACATTATGAAATATCTGTGAGAGAAGAGTAAGCAAAGGTTTTAAAGATGTATACATATATATTATGTATGTATATATATATTTGGTTCCACCTGTGTTCCTAATGCAGATGGATGGAGCATCAGATCCTTTGGAGCTGGCTGTTCAGACAGTTGTGAGCCACCACATGAGTGTAGAGAACCAAGCCCAAATGCTTCATAGTGGCAGTTGTGCTCTTAACTGTTGCACACCTCTTTAAACCTAAAGTAAAACATTCAGTCTTTGAAATTTTCTAGAGGAGTCCAGGATCTTCCCCTTGCTATTTTTAGGATACATATATCCAATAAAGGCCAAAGTAAAACGTACATAGTTTTTATCTTAATATGCTTCCTTAAAGAAAACAGTGATCTGGTTTACCATGACAACCTTTAAACTTAATATTACAGGTTCATTTTTTTAAACAAGGCACAACCAAGAATGATTATATCACACTAAAGACATAAGCTGATGTAGGATTCTATTAGTATATCTAGAAAGGAGCAGTGTTTGATTATATGTTTATCAGATGCTATATAAGTGACCTTCCTGTTGCTATGATAAAACACCATGACCATGGTACCTGGTGAAACAAAAATTCTATTTGGGCTTGTGGTTTCCAAAGGTTAAAGTCCACAGTGGCAGGAGCAGGCAGCAGGCAGCAGGCAGCAGGCAGCAGGCAGCAGGCAGCAGGCAGCAGGCAGCAGGCA
>OU015742.1:11778836-11794487 GCA_907169655.1 Acomys percivali | reverse complement strand
AGGCAGCAGGCAGCAGGCAGCAGGCAGCAGGCAGCAGGCAGCAGGCAACAGTCATGGCATTTATGAACAGCAAACTGAGAGCTCACCTCTTGAACCACAAACACAAAGCAGAGAGAGGGAATTGAAAGTGGTGTGTCTGAAAGCTCTCAAAACAGGCTTGCAGTGATACAGTGCCTCCATGAAGGCCACACCTCCTAAACCACCTAAGGTAGTGCCACCAACTGGGGACCAAGTGTTCAAATGTCTGACACTATGGAAGACTCTGTTGCTCAAAGAAACACAGATACTTTCTGAGATAGTCTGTGAAGTGTCAGAGTGTGTCCAAGTGGGAGACAGAGAAAATTTGGAAGAACCTGTCTTAAAGCTTGGGACAAAAGGATACATCAGGGAGCAAAACCAAAATGGGTGGAATCATTTGCTATGTCTCACTAGCCAGTGTCCTGATGACAGTGCCATAGGTTTTACTGGCACTCTCTACTTGGCTTTCTGTGCAGCTCCATAGATCCTGATGTGCAAGTGCTGGTCTTCATCCTTTTTGTGGGATGCATTTTTCACTCATTTCATTCCTTCTTGTAAAGTCAAATAAATTTGTTTATTATGAGAAAGTCTTCAAACAAGACTGGGGACAGTTTGGAGAATTAGAACTAAAACAGATAGCAGATTGAGTCTTATAAGCAAAAGGCAAAACTCTTCCTTGGTTCGCTTCAAATATGAATGTCAAGCAGGAATGGGCTTACGTAGTTTATTGCAGGCCTTCCACACGAGTGTGGATTTTAAAAACTATTTTTAAGTGAATAAAATGAGCATTTGATACATTCTAAAACTAGTTTTTCTTCAAAGAAGGATGTTTAAAAATCCTGTCACTCAAATGAATTATTATTTAGCAATGGGATATGTTTTCTGTTTTATTAATATGTATTAATATTTTTTCTATTTATTGATATGCCTCCCTTTGAAAAATTCCTAATGACTTGAAACTAATCTAAGGCCTTTCTTTAATTTCATCACAGTATTTGCAGGGTTATCTCTTCTAAACTTGTTACTTTCTTCATGCATCAACTATTTACCTGTGAATTAAATTTTTTTAATCATAGGAATGATTACCTGAGAATTCTCTGAAATAAATAATTACATATATGTATATATATTATCATTTAGCTTCTTTAGTTGTTAGCTATTTTCAATAGTCCTCAGTCAGTGACTGTCATTCATCCATCTTTAATTTATTAATATGTGATGCTTTTATTAACCATAGTCACTCACTATAGAGAGTGTACTGCTTCTGTCTAGTGTAGCTTCATTTGTCTAATTTTATGTTCATCATAATGATATATACATATGTAACATGGGCTGAAGTCATAGTTTGCGAGTAAGGGAATGCTGGGTTGTGTAGTTTTGGCCTGGATATTATGTATAATTTTTATGTTGACATAGTTTGGAGGTTTGAAAAATACTTTGAGATCCACATCTCATCTTCTTTTTTTAAATATTACTTATTTTTATGTGTTTGGGTGTTCTGCCTGCATGTATGTCTATGCACCACGTGCATGCCTGGTGCCTAAAGAAGCCAGAGAGTTCCCCTCAGCCTGGAGTTACAGACAGTTGTAAGCAGCCACGTGGGTGCTGGGAACTGAACCTAGGTCCTCTGGAAGAATAGCCAGTGCTATTGACCGAGGAACCATCTCTCCAGCCCCTCACACCTTTTCTTTAATGTCAACACAGCTTCAGGGATCTCCACTAAAAATAAATGAGAGGTTCGGGTGGCTCTGCTTTTGTGTTGTATTGTATGTCAATGTGCCCTGCTCCCATGAAGGAATTCAAGTATGTTCTAATTAAATAAGAAACAAAGCTTTGTACTTAGATGGTTACCATGAGGAACTGAAATAAAAGCTGAGTATTTTCTTTTTGTAGTTATATTAGTCTTTAGTTAACTTGTAGACTTTATCAAATTTCCAGCAGAACAAAAAATTTTTAAATATTTGCCTGTTACCAATACTAAAAACCATAGCTCTATGGTTCTACTCCAGTGAAATGTTTATCAGCTTGCCTATGCATACACATTCAAAATTATATTAAAGTGTCTCAGTTATAGTAACATTTTTCTTTGGTTTTTCAAGACAGTTTTTTTTTTCTGTTTAACCTTAGCTGTCCTGGACTCAGTTTGTGTACCAGGCTGGCCTTAAACTCATAGAGATCCACCTGCCTCTGCCTCTCTGAGTGCTGGGGTTATAGGCATGTGCCACCATGTCCTGCTGTAACTTTAATTTAATTACACTATAGTCTTGGCTTAAATGTTCAGAGTATTTGGTTTGACTTTTTCCCATTTTTTAAGTACTCAGGCCTTACTTCTTGGTGAGAATTTTCCTTCGTTTCAGTAACAATGGCCAAAGTAATAATAAACCAACTGAATGTGTCTCATATAGAAAATAAGAGACAGGGGCATGTCTTCGCTCAGATATCTAGTGGGAGAAGTGTACACAGTATACCTACCCCAAGGACAGTATACGCAGTACTTGAAATATGGCCAGGTTAAATAGAAGTGCACTACTCTTGAAGATGTAGAGTAAACTCAGATTATAAACCAGCTCATTAATATTTTTCAAAATGGATTGCTTGTTGGAACAATATTTTCTACACACAGACATAAGTAGAACCTAGTATAAAAAAAAATCAATCTATCTGCTTGTGATCACTTTCTTCTTAACTGATGACTGAAAAAAATCACACATGTCATTCAGTACCTACTCCCACTGGACACTAGGGGTCTGGAAGTTGAGGGGTTGGTTTTTACTGCATGTCCTTCATTCTCTTGCCAGAGCTGGTTGGCTCTGGATGAGACATTTGATCATGAAAGCCCTCAGTTTCTTCATCTATGAAGTGGGGATAATAACACTTCTCAGGTGCTGACGTCATACAGAGTCCCTGTAAGAATTAATGACCCAGAGCTCATAAAATGCCAAGTTCTTTGGATCTTCTATAGTGAAACTGATTTTTTTCCTTTTAATTTCCCTAGGGATGGACTATGTGAATAAACAAATAGAGGGCATGGGAAAACACCCACACACTCACATACTTTTGCCCAATTTTCCCTCGGTGAGTTTATAGCAGCTACAAACAACAGAGGGGGGAAAAAGGCTGCATGAGCTCAAAAATGCCAAATACACTGCTGTCAGGCTCAGCTGAACTTTACAGGACTTAAGGCAGTACAGTCTCCTTGTTGGTCCCATAATATGAGGAGTAGGGACTACTTCTGACATGGACTCTGCTACCTCGACATTGATCACTTCCCCCTGGCAGGGCAGCCTAGCCAGGCCATAGAGGAAGAGGATACAGGTAGTCCAGATGAGACTTGATAGGGTAAGGACAGATGTTAGGGGAGGAGGGCTTCCCTTTTTGAGGACTAGAGGAGGGAGGGAGAGGGTATGAGGGAGGGATGGTGAGATTGGAAGGTGATGAGGGAGGGGGCTAAAATAGGGATACAAATTGAAAAAATAAAAATAAAAATAAAAGAAAAAAAAAGAATTAAAATACCAAAAATGTCCACAGTGGGCTGACACTGGACAGTGACTTTAAAGGTATAGTAGTTCCTTTAATCTATGAAATTTTGTTTTTAAAGTTGAAATGTTCTATGGGCCATTCTAGAGTTTATAATTCTGCTTCTATTTCTTTATTTCATGTGTGCTTTACATTTACATATAGATAGCTTTTATTACAATAAATTGCATAAGTTATATACGTAAAGACATGCTGAAAAAAATAGTTTTGCTTTAAACTCCAAGTGAGAGCAAACTTCAGAAACCAAACATGCAAACAAATCAAAACCATTTGGTTATTAGCAAATGAACCAAAATGGGTCTATGAAGGAAGCCGAGTAGAGGAACCAGGATGGGTAAATTAAACCCACCCTGACTCCTGCCCCCTAACCTTGACGCATTTGTTTCCTTTGCCTTTTCTTTTCTTTCTCTTCCCCCCTCTTTTTTTTTTTTTTTTTTTCAACATGGAGCATGACATTGCCAAGTGGACTCAGATTCTTCCTGTAGTGCAGGAAGCACAGAGTATTTTCATTCTCTGGAGCAACAGCCTCCTGACCCGCTGGAGCCAGTGCACTCAAGCTGAGTGCTCTAGGTTTTCCTGTCCTGTTGGAAGTCGTGTTTGATGTCTAAATATGAGGCTGCTGTAACCCCTGGAAGCCAAAGCCTGGGTCTGTATCCGTGGTTGTCATATCCTTTATGAGGAGGCACACACTTCCAACATTGTGATATGCTTTTTTTGGGATCAAATCTATGTCAGCAATTATATTTATGCCTCTATCATGGGCATTCAGCTGAAATATCTTCCCGAGGATGATGGCATGGGGGGGCAGAGGATATTACATGGGTATGTGTGCGTAAGTGAAGAGGTATTTTTTTTTATTATAAAACTAGACTAATAAATTGAAGTCATGCAGCTAAGCTGTGATAATTATATGTCCTAGCCAAATTGTTAAAAAGAAGTCATTTGGGTTCACAGTTTTCTAGCAGACCTATAAGGCCACTTTTGCAAATAAAAACCCCAACGCCTAGAGAAGTTAAGTGACAACCCTGAGCTACACATGTTCCTGGGGCCACGGAGATGGGGCACAATGATGGATTTACATTAGGAAGAAAGTACTAGTCATCTATGGACATTAGTAGGACAGAGTGGCGATTGGCTGAATCTATCCTTTGTCTCCAAAGTGCCTTAGAGCAGTTAAAATGGAGCCAGAGCCTTACAGATTGGGAAAGCTGTGGAATTTAAGCCTTCCCCATGGGTACCTGGCTCGTGGAGCAGACTGGAGACCCAGTGCTTGACCAGCATGCTTCTAGAAACATAAACTGCTCTTCCTGGAAAGCTGAGGCTGTGAGGACTAGCCAAGCCTTCTTAGGTCACTGCTGTTGTCAAAGGACAATCACTGTTCTCATGAAGCAGCACAGTGACATAAAAAACTCCAGAATGCCACAGCAAATGAGCCACAAAAGTATCAAAGACATAAACATATTTGAGCTCTGTGGCCTTCCATCTTGGTGGGTTTTGCAGATGGCTTAGGGAGAGGACGGAGAACATACGAGTTGGCACTAACTGCATCTGTCTATGGGACTGAATCTGCTGAAGTGAATATAAACTTGAATAGTGGAAAGAAAAGAACAGAAATACCCATTTCTATGAGTTCGAGGGTTGTTGAGGCCAGCACGAATCCATATACATAAATGTAACTTTTTTTGTTGTTGTTGCTTGGTTTTTTGAAACAGAGTTTCTCTGTGTAACAGCCCTGGTTGCTACTTGAGCTCTTTGTAGACCAGGCTGGCCTTGAACTCACACCTGCCTCTGTCTCCTCAGTGCTGGGATTAAAGGTGTGTGTGACTGCTCCAGGCCCTAAATGTAACTATTTAAAAGGCATTTTGAAAATGTGTTTATTAGAAGCTAACAATAGTAGCTTCTCTGTGCATTTTAAATAAACTGGAGTAAGTGGCTTGGACTATAGTTTGAAAAGCCCTCCTTAAGAATCAGTCACTCTAGGTGGTTCTGGAATATACATAGGGTAATGTGTGTGATGCTAAGTGTAGATGCAGGCTAGTGATGGTGATAATTCTTGATAAGTGAGCGAATTCATTGAAGAGATACTGGGAAGAGCACAGCTTTCCTGCAATCTCCTGTTTCTGGCTTAGCTACAACAGGTCAGTAAGTTCTGACCATGATGGGTCAAGGGGACACTCATACATCTCTAATCGTCTTTGTGATACTGAGAGGAAAAGAAGCCATGGCTTTATGGTATCAGAACAGAAATATCAGGGAATAGGAAACTAATAGAATTCTTATGCTGTCTAATTGAGTGGGAAAAGAAGAAATTTATTTAAACAACTGCTGTTCATTGGGAGAATTTTTGTTGTTGTTCGGGTTTTTGTTTTGTTTTGTTTTGTTTTGTTTTGTTGGTTGGTTGGTTGGTTTTGTTTTGTTTTTGAGACACGGTTATTCTCTGTAGCCTTGGCTATCCTGGATTTTATAGTCCCCACTGACCTTGAACTCACAGAGATCTGTCTGTCTGTGCCTTCCCGAGTGCTGGGATTATAGGTGAGCAACACTGTGCCCAGCTGGAGAATGTTTTAAAAGGAGTTCATTCAAACAAGGCAATTCAAGAGAACTCAGTTTTCATTCTTGATTGCTTGGTACTTTTTGTGATGTCAACGAACTAAATAAGATGGGTAAATGAGATGATGAGTAGGAAGAATCAGAAAGAACAACCAAGGCCAATAGGAACTTATGCTCAATCTGGGCAGGAGCCATTTAAGAATTCTTCCAGAGGACCCAAGTTTGGTTCCCAGGACCTGTACTCACAGCAACCTTAAAACTAATAAAACTTAAAGATAATAAAAATAAACCTTAAAAAAACTACTTAAAATTAACATATTAGACAGTTATAACCACTTGTAAAGTCCTGCACTGGCAATTTGTTGGATTGCGTTCAAACCCTTAGTTTCCATGCACAAATACGATTTTGTGAGTATATCAATAATTAAAGCTCCCCCAATTAAATTAACTCCTCCTAGCATGCTAACAGAACAGTGTTCCCCACTCTTCTAGACCAAAGTCTTATAAAAAATTTAAATAACTTTTTCTGTATACTTTAAAAGACATTCATTATGTAAATGTTATCGGTATACATATAAAATAACTTTTATTACTTTGAAGGAGCACAAATTCATTTTCACTATGACTATTTTCATAAATGTCTTTTATTAAATAAGTATTTATGTGAAATTTTAATTTTAATATACAGAGAGCAAAGGTGGCTACATTTTAGAAACCTGTTATTTTTATTTACATCTATGGTACTATGAAGTATTTCTAAATTTCCTCTGTAGTTGAGCCTTTTAAAATTAAAATAAGGGTATGGAGAGTGATTAAGAGCACTGGATGCTCTTCCAAAGGACCTGAGTTTGATTCCTAGTACCTACATGAAAGCTCAAAACTATCCAGCCTCCATGGGTACCAGACATTCACATACATGTAGGCATCCATAGGCATGCGTATAGGCAAAAAAAAAAAAAAAAAAACAAAACAAAAAAACATGCACATAAAGTAAGTAAATAAGTTTAAAAAACAATACATAAATAAGCTTAATGTTAATTGCTTTTCTAGAAAATCCTATCAAAATAATGTACTTTTTTCAAAGCATATACAGTATCTGAACCATAAATATCTCTAATCTTATTTTTCTGATTTTGATTTCGGCCTGCTGAAAAATAATGTTGATCAATACAAACACCAGCAATGTTCATATTAATGTTAAAAATATTATCTGACTGATTGTCATCCAATATGAATTTATCAAATCCCTTCTCATGGGCATTTCTCATCAAGTCATTTAAAGATGATTTCATGACCTGATCAGAATTAGTCAACTTACAGAAACGTGCCCTGTAACACAGAGAAGACAGGTCTGAGAACTCATCTGTCCTAAGCTTTGGAAGTAAACTGTGGTGGAATCTCACCAGCTCTGCTTCATGTTCTTTGTCCTCGTCTGCCAGGTCTTACATTCTCCCCACTCATCTCTCCTGCTAGTCTTTGGTCCCATTTGGATAATGAGAGATTAGTATGGCTGATTCAGTCACCACTGAGCAGTTACAATTTCTTATTCTTGGAATTTTGATCAGTTATGAATTTCTGCATTAACCTCTATAAAATAAGTTTTCTTCTGACAGAAATTTAGAGGACTGAAACCTGTGGGTGCAAACAAGTACTTAAAGAAAGTCTGACAACAAGAACACTTAGCAAAATAACAACAGGCCTCTCAGAAGGCTTATGATGTCCCTAGTCATGGACTTTAATGAGGTTTACAATAACACAGGGGAATTCAACTCAGGGTTAGAAAAAAGGCATGGAGGAGAAGGCCAGCCATGTGTGTTGATGCTTCCATAGTGACTGGTAGTGCAGAGGGTAGTGGACTCTTAAAAGAAGATCAAGGGTAGAACCTGTAGCTCCCAGTGCCAGGCACACAGGAAAACATTGTGTCAGAACTCTAACAACTTATTCCTCTCCTGAACATAAAATACGGTTTCACTGAGAGAAGAATGGTGATTTAAGCAAAAGAAAGAAACAGACTCTGCCAGAGAAGTTCTTCAGATATGCAATCTTGGCAAAGAAAAAAGAAGTAACACAAAAATCCACAACACCATGTCCCCTCCCCACCCAATGACTAATCCTACAGTAAAGACTCCTAATGAATGAGAATGGCCTGGAAGAATTTCCAGATAAAGAATCCAAAGAAATGATTATAACTATGTTCAAATAGCACAAAGTAGATGTTAATGTACTTCAAGAGAACAAAATGAAGAGCTGAGTGAAGAGGAAATCAACTCAAGATGTAAAATAGAATTCGATAAAGAAAACTACTGAAGAAAACTCAAAGTGAAATGATGTGAGCAAAAAAAAAAATAATTCAATAAGCTAAATTAAAAACTCAGAAAGATTTTAGCTGGTGTGGTGGTCCATGCCCATAATGTTAGCACCTGGGAGGGAGAGACAGGATGCCCTCTGAGTTCGAGGTCAGCCTGGTCTATAGAGCAAGACCCAAGACAGGTAGGGCTACACAGTGAACCTGTCTTGAGAAACTAAAATCAAATAAATAAGCAATAAAAATTCATCACAATCCTCATCAATAGAATAGGTTGTGTAGAAAATGGTGTGTTAGGCCTAGAAGACAAAATGGGGAAGTAGATACCTTAGAAAAGGTGAACAGTAAATTGAAAGGAAAAAAAAAACATGATAGAAGTGTGGAACATCCTGAAAAGACCTAACCTTTACATTTTAAGCACAGTAAAAACATGATTCCAAAAGCATAGAGAATACTTTCAATAAATTTATATAAAAAGATAGCTCACCAGAGGATGCTAGAAGGAATACTTCAAACTGAAGAGGATAACTTCTCTAAGTGAGACAAATGTGATAAATACAAAGTACCAGAGCAGTTCAAAAAAAAGTCTAAGAAACATTGACAGAATGATAGGAATAATGAAATAACTTTCAATAACAACTGAATAAAAACAGTCTCAATTTCCTAATAAAATGACACAGAGTAGCAGAGTTTACTACAAAAACATGATATATCTTTCTGTTGACCCTGAGGAACATACCTTACCATTTATGATAGACAACATGTGAGGAAAAAATGTATGGAAAAAGCTATTCTAAGCAAATAGATCAAGGATGAAGAAGACATAGCTGTCTAGTATCTGACAAAATATGTTACAAAACCAAAACCCATCAGAAGAAATATAGAAGGTCATAACATACTCATTAATGAAACAATCCACCTACAAAATATTTCATTTCTAAACCTATAGGCACCAAATACAGATGCATTCAATTTCATTTTAAAATTACTATTATATTGAAATTAACAGGATTTGACTTTAATACCCAACTCTCACTAGTAGAGAGGTCATCTGAACAGAAACTAACCAGGGAAATACATGAATCAAATGGCATCACAGATTAATTAGACCTTACAGAATAGCTACACAACATTTTACCCAAACACTAAAAAATACATGTGATTTTCATAAGCCCATATAACTTTCTCCAAAATTGACCACATATTAGCAAAAAGCTAGTCCTCCAAAATATAGGAAAGCTGAAACAATGCCCTATATTCTATCTGACCACAGTGGAGTAGAACAGTAGAAACCACAGAAAATATACAAACTCCTAATGACTAAATGACATGCTATTGAAAGATAATTGGATCGCTAAGAAATAAGGACACTCTTTTTAAATCCTAGAACTGAATTGAAATGAAAACACAGCACACCAAATCTTAGGAACGCAATGTAGGCCATCTTAGTAGAAATGTTTATAGCATTGTAGCAGTCATACCTACATCAAAAAATTTGAGAAATCTTATATTAAGAGCACGATGTGATGCGAGATTATATACTTAAGTGCCTTGGCAAAATAAGAACAAACTGAAACCCAATGCAGTAGATAGAAGAGCAATAACCTTCACAAATATGTCCATCAGATATACTGGGCCAGAAGGCTGAAGATGATACTCCACTGTTATAGAGAGTTTTGGGTTATTGTTCAGGTAACAAACTGTCTCTGCCATGTTTTCATTTTGGAAGCTGCTAACCTGCACTTCCGGTTTACTCAGGTGATTAAATTTTATTCCTTCTCAAGTCTTTGATGGGGTTGAGGACTAGATAGTTTAGTTTTACAATTAAGTTTAGTTGTTTAGGGGTTAAGATGATATTAGGTCTAGATAGATGTTTTAAGTAGATAGAGATGAGATAGGATGAGATAGGATTGACATTCAGAATTTAGACTCACCAAGGTAGGAAAGATGTTTTCTTCAAGGTTACCAAATAGGAATAACCAAAACACTATGAATGTAACATTCATATAAATCCTGATTGTTTCGTAGTCCTTCTCGTTTTATGTAGCGTATGGTAGTTATGTGTAAAAAAAGAAAGAAAGAAAGAAAGAAAGAAAATATATTAAAAACTAAAGAAGACAAAATGGCAAAATTTAGGCAATAAATAAATAAATAACCAAGACCAAGGCAGAAATTAATGAAATATAAACAAACAAGGAATAAGACAAAGAATTAGTGAAACAAAAAGTTGCTTCTTTAAAAAGATAAACAGAATTGGCAGAGCCTTACCTAAGCTGAACAGAGGAAAAAGATCCAAATTAATAGAATTAGAAATGAAAATGATGAAGCCTCTCAAGAGACTATTATGTTAGGCTTCTGTCTGCAGACCTAGCAGAGTGTCATGAATAGTTTCCGGGTTGGCTTTCTTCCATGGGGTGAGTCTCAAGTATGGCCAGTCATTGGTTTGCCATTCCTTCAATCTCTGCCTGGTCTTTATCTGTTTATTTCTTGAGGCAGGACAAAGTTTGGATCTAGGGTTTTAGGAGTGGGCTGGAGTTCTCCTACCACTGCTGGAAGTCCTACCTGGCTACAGGAGGTGGCAACTTCAGCCTCATATCCCCCCCTTCTCAGCTAGGGTCACCCCATAGATTCCCTGAGGCCTTCCCTGTCCCAGAGATGCTCCCCCACCAGTTTCCCAGTTTTTGTCTCTCGGTCCTTACCTCTCCTATGCCATCCCATTCTCCCTACACCTGATCCCTAACCCTGCTACCCTCGCTGCCCGCTCTCCTCTGGCATAACTGTCTTCTGAGAGGCTTCATCCAGCAGCTGATGGAAATAGACGCAGAGACCCACAGCCAAATAATAGGCTGGGCTAGGGGAGTTTTGTGGAGGAGTGTGAGGAAGGAGCCGGAAGGGTCAAAGATGTAGGTTGTCATAAGAAGACCTACAGAGTAAACTAACTTGGGCCCATAGGGCCTCACAAAGATTGAACCACCAACTAAAGAGCTTACATGGGCTGGACCTAGACCTCCTACACATATGTAACAGTTCTGCAACATGGTCAGCATGTGGGTCCCCTAACAATGGGTGTAGGGGATGTCTCTGACTCTGATGCCTGCCTTTGGACCCCTTTTCTTAGCTGGACTGCCTTGTCTGGCCTCAGTGGGAGAAGATGAGCTTAGTTCTGTTGTGTCAAGGAGGGTTGGTATCCCTTAACCAATCTCCCTTCTCTGATAAGGAGAGGGGAAAATAGGAAGAGGGAAAAGTGAGGACAGGACCAGGAGAGGAGGGAGGGGGCTGGGATCAGACTGTAAAATGATTAAATAAAATAAAACTTTTTAAGAAATGAAAAGGGACATATTACAACAGATGCCAGAGAATTTCAGAAAATCATAGAAATATACATTTAAAATGTTCTATGTTGTTTCTTTCTCCCATTTGATTGAATTTTCTCATAATTCTTTATATGATTTATTTTTTTTTTGTGTGTGTGACTATTCAGGTAGAAGACTGTCTCTGATCTTTTCATTTGGAAAGCTACTGACCTGCACTCTTGGCATACTCAGATATCAAGTTTACTCCTTCTGAAGTCTCTAAGGGAGTTGAAGACCAAGTAGCTTAGTTTTACAATGAAGCTTAATTGTTTAGGGGTTAAGATGTTTTTAGGTCTAGTTAGGTGTTCTAAGTAGATAACGACCATATGTGATGTCGTTCAGAAATTTAGATGCACCCAGATAGGAAAGATGTCTTCTTCATGGCTGTCAAATACAAATAGCCAAAACACTAAGAATGTAACATTTATATAATTCCTGATTGTGTCATGGTTTTCCTGCCATAGGTAATCTAGTATATATATGTGTAATAATATAAATGTATATGTACAAAAATAAAATAATTTAAAATTTTTTCAGCAAATACCAAGAAGAGACTTGATACCCTATGAGCATATACGGGGGAGGAGGTCCCCCTCAGTCACAGTCATAGGGGAGGGGAGTAAGGGGAAAATGGGAGGGAGGGAGAAATGAGAGGATGCAAGGGATGGGATAACAATTGAGATGTAATATGAATAAATTAATAAAATATATTTAAAATTTTTTCATTGTCACTAAACTGGAAAATCTAAACAAAGTGGATAAATTTCTAGATACAGTGTAAAACACACATACTATAACATGTGCAAATTTAATTTTCATGTAGGTTCAATATCCACAGCTAGTCACCAATTCTCAGACAGTGACCCAAACCTCCTCTGTTTTCTGTATCAGATCTTTAGGTAACTGTATTCCTCACTAAAGATTGGGACTACTGTCTCAAATGCTGTAAAACTGAGTTAATTTTGTTTAAACTTATCTTGTAATTAGGTAATAAAGTTTGGCCCCAAGGGATTTTCATATATCCTGCATTGTATTCTAACTTGATATATAAACAAATTGTAAACTAGCTAAGAGCATTTATCCTTGTACCCAAGCAACTGAATCCTAGCTAATTATATCTGCTAGTCCTCAGCTAATACTGGGCTAAAGCCTGCCAAAACAGCCTCACATAACACAAACATGCAACTGTACCAAGAGATAATCTCTGCACATCATTTCCTGTTTTCTGGTTATAAATACAGCTTACCATCCTGGAGGTGGATACTGCAAGACATCTACATTTTGAAATGCTTTATATTTGAAAACTGTTCTCACTCAGATAAACTGTATTAACCTCAAGTAGCCTCAGATTTATTTTTTTCCCAATGGTGCTTCCAGATTTCAATTTATTTTAGCTCCTATGAACTCCTCATTGCAGTTGGGTTCATGAGGACAGCACTCAGATGCTTTAGGACCTAGACACACACAGATACACAGTCTTTACCTTAGTTGTTGGAAAATAAAAATAGACGTAATTCTTACACTGAGTTATCTACCAATTCTTTTTCTCTTTACATTAATAACTTCTTTGAGTTATGCCAATGGTTTTTCCACTTTGAAACAACAAACAATCACATACCCCAAATTTGTAATACATGGCTTTCATTTGCTTCTGATGATTATGTGTTAGAAAATGGGTACAGTTTGAATCTGAGCCTGTTATTTATTTATTTATTCGTAGCCCCCATTCTCCTCTCCTCCCAGTCTCACCTTCCTTCTCCTTCCCCCTACCAACCTCCCCTACTCCTCAGAAAAAGGGAGCTCCTCCCCACCAACCTGCCCCAGCTCATCAAGTCACAACCGGATTGATTGTATCCTCTTTCCCCATGGCCTGGCTATCCCCACACATTAAATACAAGACAATAAACATTTTCTTAAAGTGTGAAATGTGAGGATATTGTTTTATTTTATTTTTTCAAACACATAGTACATTTTATTGAAAAGTATGTTTATATTGTTTATATCAGTTTGCATTTTGATTTTATTTCTTTTTTATTATTTTTCTTTTTTACATACCATTTATACTATTGCACATATATTCAATAAATTACCTACAATTAAAAGAACCATGAAATACTCAGGAATTATATAAATGTTGCATTCATAGTGTTTTGACTATTTGTATTTGATAACCTTTAAGAAAACATCTTTTCTATATGGTGCACCTAAAATTCTGAATGTAAATCAATATCTATCATATCTCATCTTTATCAACTTAAAACATCTATGTAGACCTAAAATCATCTTAACCCTTAAACAACTAAGCTTAATTGTAAAACTAAAGTATCTGGTCTTCAACCCAATCAGAGATTTGAGAAGGAATAAAATTAATTGTCTGAGTATATAGGAAGTGCAGGTTAGCAGCTTCCCAAATGAGAAGATGACAGAGACAGTTTGTTGCCTGAATAGTCACCCCAAAACACTCTAAATCTTAGAGCATCATCTTCAGTCTTCTAGTCTTATATAGCTGACAGACATATTTGTGAGTTAGGAACTGTTGAGGACTTGCTTACCCTGCTGAGTTTGGCTGCAGATTGTGCCTACATCCAAGCTTGGCCATTTTCATGCAAGCTTCGTTTGCCACATTTGAAGCAGTCTCCATAAGGAGGTTCACTGATGGTCATCATCTTCATTGAGGTAGGCTGGGTGTTGCCAGGAGTTAACCTGTCTTTTTGTCAAAGAAATTTTAAAATAACTAAAAAACATCTTTAAATGCCATATTCTGTAGGTCTCTGAGGTTTTGAGGACCTTATCTAACTATTTTACCATATCTATCTAAAGAATCGTATCTAGCCATTAAAGCTAAGATGTATATTCTTATGATAAAAATAGACTAGTAATTGACATGGCCATGATTTGATCAACTAACAATTAACTTGTATTACTTAATTATCCTAAGCCTCCTGAAATAGCACTTTCAAAGCATTGGAAGTAAACCTTGTATTATAATTGAGTTGTATGGTAAAATACCTCATATTACAGTAGAAATATATATATATATATAATATATAATGTGCATGAAGAATAATCTTAAATTTGAAATTTTTTAAATTGAAATTGTCTCAAAGGCAGGGTTGAAAGTAGTTCCACATTGATACTGTACCTCAGTGAACTTCTATAAAATGCATGCCTACTGCCAATGTTTATTGTAGAGTATACACAAGATGTTTGATTTAAATGCATATTTATTTGCTAATGAGTAGCATTTTCTTTTCTTCTTTCAAAAATTATATTCTATAGGAGAACAATTAACTGATGTAAGTAGGTATTAGTTTATATTTGTGTGTATGTGTATGTTTGTGTGTGAATATGTGTGTATAAGTATGTGTGTATATATGTATATGTGTGCATGTATGTGTATGAGAATATATATATGTGTTTGTGTGTATGTGTGTGTGCATATGTATTTATATGAGAGATCAAACCCAGAATCTTACACATACTACAAAGCTGCCCTACATGGCTAGCCCTGCAGAACACTTCTAAACCATATATATTTGAATGGAAAAATTAACCCATCTGTTTCGGATTTCTTTCCACGAACCTAATAAAAGTGCTATTTTAAAGGGACATTTAATAACCTCTGAAATCCTTTGAGAATTTTTAAATGAGAAAGTTAAAAAGACCTTTGAACCAAGTATTGATAGTAAATACAACATAAATATTATGTTCTGTACTTTGGATCTTAGAAACTAACTATAACTAACATGTAAATGCAAGGCAGAGCTGTTGATGGGGGTCTCTGGTTTTCAATGGAAGCACTGCTTCTTCTTCTCTGTCTTTTCTGATTATAGTTTACAATAAATTTACAGCAAAGTCTTACACACACACACACACACACACACACAC
>OU015742.1:11716833-11778826 GCA_907169655.1 Acomys percivali | reverse complement strand
GACATTTGCTCAAGGTCAGCCTCTTCTTTCCTCCCCATTTTCTGTTTTCTTTCATCTGAGTGAAACCCTTGCCTTCCACATGGGTACATCAACCACACTTCAGGGCAAGGTTCCATGTTCAAAGAACCTCCATGATTTTTTTTCTCTGTTTTATTTGTTTGTTTTGTGGGTTTTAAATTTTGTTTGTTTTTGCATTTTTGACTTAATGGTTCTTTGATTTAATTTCATTTTGTTTTTTCTTGGATTTCTTTTTTGTTTTTTGTTGTTTTTTGAGAGAGAGAAAAAAAAGGAGGGAGGGAGGGAAGGAGGGAGGGAAAGAGGGAGGGAGAGAGAGAAAGAGAGAGAGAGAGAGAGAGAGAGAGAGAGAGAGAGAGAGAACATACAGTTGGGTGGATTGAGAGGAGATATGGAGGAGGATCTGGGAGGGCTTGGAGGAGAAACGCTGAGCATACTATACTGTATGAAAAATACTTAAATAAAACAGAAAGAATATGGTTGTAAATATAGACCCTTGTCACATAGCACAGATATGGCAGTCTCTGTTTCTATTTCCAAACATGTACTGAAACACAATTGCCTTTTACAGATCTCTGCCTATTTCCCGTATACTTATTTAACACCGTAAGTTAGTGTTCTTTATCAAATAAAATGATCCTAACCTTTACTTGTGGTAGATGTGGGCCCGAAGTGGTTTTGTCTTCTGAAGGTGCCTCATATTTGATCATGTCCCCTGGAGGGGGAGACCTGGTGGCACTCAGAGGAAGGATAGCAGGTTACCAAGAAGAGACTTGATACCCTATGAGCATATACAGGGGGAGGAAATCCCCCTCAGGAACAGTCATAGGGGAGGGGAATAAGGGGAAAATGGGAGGGAGGGAAGAATGAGAGGATACAAGGGATGGGATAACCATTGAGATGTAACAAGAATAAATTAATAAAAAAATTTAAAAAAAAAAGTTGCCACAGTATTTCACTGGTTAAGGATTTTAGGTCAGAGGTATACTAACATCTACTCCAGTAGATGCATGTATTCTTAAAGCGATCCTACTGCACCCATTGTATAGTAACATCTTATTTTCTTCCAAGTGATTAAATATAGTCAATTTCCCTGGATATTATAGAGGATCCATTCTCTGCTTGCTGGCTTACTGATGCTATGAATCAAATGATCAAGGTGCAATTTCAGTTTATAATTCATTGAATCCTTTATCTTGTTTTTTGGTGCATTCTCTAAACACCAGGACTTCTAAACATACTGAGCCTTAGGTTGTGAGGAATAAGAAGGAAACTTTTCAACTGACTTATTGTGTATATGTATATGTATATGTATATGTATATTTTTAAATAAAATGTGAAATGTGTTGTCCAGATGCCAAATATATTCTTCAACTATAGTATAACATTAAAAATTCAAGGTATTGATTTCAACTAGCTTTTATAATTTATTATTCTTTCAGCTGGCTAGCTCCTGCTTTCGTAGAGCCAACTACCCCTGTGTGACAGTCCATATGGTGATTCCATGGGAATGAACACATTGTCTTATTATCTTTACTGCAAGATGAATGTCCTTGTTGAAGGTAATGTTTTTTCAGGATGTCATGGCAACATATATGTCACATGGCAAATCCACAAATGCTAGTGGGTGCTGCTCTGGAAATCACTCAAAGCAAGTCAGTATCCTAAACATATACCTATTCCTTTGAGGTTGCATTTTTCTGCAGCAGGCTCCAATAGTTTGTGGACTGGGGCCTAATGGGAAACAGTGTACAGAGAGATTATTAGTATCTGTACATATCTATCCTCTATCAGCAATACTTAATTAGAAGTTGATTGTCAGAAGAAGAAATTTTTTCTGTACCCCAGTGCCCTTATACTCAGCATCTCTTCTGCAGGTTAATCGATTATCTGCTGGGGCATGGGCTCAAGTAGGATAGAAGCTTAGCCAAAGCTTTAATTACTTACATATTTTTTCCTTGTACTTTGAGACCATTAAAGATTTGTTATATGAGTAAATGGTTCAATGTAGCACATTTAAATGTTCTATATTTTGCTTTCAAAACCAGAAAAAATACAAATATTGTTTGTCTCATTGAGATGAGTAGCCATTAGCTGAAGAATTTTGACCCTCATTTTAAAGAACATAAAGGTTTTCTTAGTCTTGGGACAAAGAATTCTTGTCTTCGTGGGAAAAGTAAAGAGATATTTACCAGGTTAAAACTACATATTAGATACTTGATTCCATGTCAAGTTACTACAATGGATATTCACTGTTATATATTTTATGCTTTTCCCAAGGTTATATTTAATGATCTGATGTTTTCATTGACATGCACTTGTTGCTGTTGTGACAATCCAGATATGAATTAAGTATTTGTATTGAAAGGCATTATTTCTGCATTTCATATGATTTGATAGTGGCATAGGTCTATAATATTGTTGGGAATATGATAGGTATTTTGGGTTGCTCATTTGACTTTTTTGGTATGGAAGCTTAATGGAATTGGGAATAGCAAGAGTCTTATTTTTATCTACATCTAACAAAATGTCCTCATACCATGCCTCAGAGTTTTAATTCAGTATTTTCCTTTTTTAGTCTAGATGACTTGTTGGGTTATACATTTGAATGGCAAGGGAAAACTTCAGTGTTCACAGCCACAGCCATATTTGTTTTGTGATTGTGAAAGATAAAAGAGAAGAGTTTTTTCATATCTACCAGAAGAGTTTTCAGAATCTTTATGTGTCCTTAATTCTATGTGCATACTTTAAAATTTTCTTTTCCATGTGTTTATTCTAGAGTCACATAAGAAGGGGAAAGGAGGCTGCAGTTGTATGCACTAATGTTGATTTGGCACAGAGTCAGGTGACACAGAGCAGCCCATGTCTCAGTGTCTTGCCTTACATTGCTCTGCAGTCTACTTACTTAAAAGGGAGGGATCTGGAAGCTCTGCATGTCCTTTGTCCCAGCTCCTGACTTCATATGTGTGCAGCCAAACATTAGTTCTTTACTGTGTTTACTGGTAGCTAGCATCTCTCAAGTTAACAATCAGAAAACAGGTGACATATTTGGAGCAGAACAATTAAAGAAAGGGCCATTTCCAAAGCAACTACTTACTAAACTATAGATGGGGAATAAGGGCACTCTAAATGGCAGTTTCATAACCTATTGCTAACATCAGTGGATTCGTTTTCTAGGTCAGAAGAGCAGAGAGTAAGGTTTTCTAGAATCTAGAAAGAGATAAAGATAATTGACTAGACAAACATGCTACATTAGCATGAAGACGGCAGGATGGATATATACATATATATATACGTTCATATACACATTATATATATATATATATATATATATATATATATATATATATATACACACACATACATCACAAAGAAACCAAAAGACTATATCCATGCCTGTTGTGTTATATAGTGGTAGAATGGGAAAGATAAGGGATTTTTTTCTTTAATTCTGTAATAATTATAGGACAATTTTAAGCTGTCATTCTTTACCAAGTTAAAGAAGGATTATATTTAATAAAAATGAGACAATTCTGTCCCTCCTGTTTTAGGCCATTAAGTTCACATGTTAGCTTTTAATTCTTTAAAATGGGAGGTTTCAGGTGAATATTGCATAAATGGAATGGATGAAAGAATTTACGTTTCCCATAGTTTTAGAAGTATGAAATTCAGTTCTCATTCTAAGAGATCATCCAAATACTTAAGTTTCCCACCATTTGTCAGTATGTAGGACTGAGGGAGAGCCTTCTAGAAGACATTAGCATCTGTGACTCATGAGGGATAACACACACATTTGGGTCGTTGGCTTATTTTATAGTAATCTGAAAAGAATATATCTTGAATCTCAGCACATGTGTCATGTGAGCTTTGAGAATGAACTTGTTTCTACAGTAGGCCATGGTGGGGGATCTATTTCCCAAAAGACAGGATTGTCTGAGTTTCAGCTTTTGAACAAGAAAAGGAACCATTTAAAGACATATGTGGATAAACAGAAGATGCAGCCTGTTGGCTTTGTAATTTGTCTAAGAGCTGTGGGAGCTCTAGTATCTGGTCTAATTGTAGTTTTTTAGAAGATACATTTATGTTCCCTATCAAAATAGCTAATAAGATAAAGTTTATTTTTTGCTTGTTGCACTGGGGTAATATGTTGGGGCTCTTATTCTTATACTGTTTTTGGTTTTAATTTTTTGAAGTCTAACAATATAATTTAAAGTAAATAATTTCTAGATAAAGAGGGATAGAAAGTTTAAATAACTTGCTAAAAGCCATAAAACTAGGGAAACATCTATACATAAATTCAGAAAATCAATCGCCTGAGTACAGCGACAAAATCCAAGAGAACAGTCCTTTGCCTTATATCTTTCAGTCCTTTGAAGTGTCTTGTACAGTTTACTCCAGAAACACATTAACTGCCATCAATTAAAGCAACTTCTCTATTTGGCTTGTGTGATTTGCCTGACAAATGAAAATGGAAGTGGAGCATTAAGATGCTCCACACTGTTAATGTTAATTAAGAACAAACTAAAACTTCATCATGTTTCCATTCAGTTAATCTGATGGTTTAGTGTAAAATGCTTTCTGCCATGAAATAGCACAGATCTCTTTCCTATCTCTAACAACGCACATTTTCAGTTGTGCAGTTCCAAAGAAGCATGCAGGTATGGTTTTATTGGGACACCTTTTGAGAAAATTCTCTCGGCAAATCCCCTAATCACTGTATTCTTCAAGGCAGTCATGTGAAAACTAGGGCCATCCTAAGCAACATGAGGCATCTGGTTGCATTCTGATAACTGTTTCCACTGTGAGAAATTCCAGTTGACCTGCCAACAACTGGAAACATCAGCTCAAGGGGGAAAAGACTTGGTGAAAATATCTTTTTAAGAATGTAAAATGAGATGTGTTTTGTAGTTGAGAGTCAGGGGCATTGATCTGAAAATACGTCTGTACTGCAGAAGTGACTGAGGACACTTTTGATAAATGGCTCTCTTTTTAATTTCTACTCAATTCTAAGAGTTCTGGGTAAAATCTATGGAAGGAAATTCATGCAGGAAAGAGGGTGGGGATGGAAAATAAAGGTTCAGCCTTAACTCCCAGTCTATGGATAAGAAGGAATTTGAATATTAATGCACAGCCTTGAGAATGAAATGCTCTGACCAGCAACCTTAAGAGTTGGCAGCTGGCTAGGGACTGATAAGGAATGCTGGGGGTGGGGGGCCAGGTCTTGGAAGTGACTTGTTCCCAGGCAGGCCTCTCATCTCTGGCTGGCATTAGAAAGAATTACAAAGCATGATTCAGAATCTAATTTTGTCAGCTGGCGATTGGCTCCCACGAGGCTGTGGCTTCACAATGTTCTATTAAGTAATGGGAATTGGGTTGCACTCCTTTTCTCTGCTGCATGTCTGCCACCCTATTTTCCTTCACAGCTCTGCCTGTGTCATCAGCATGCACAGAGCTGTGCTGCTGCTTACATTTACATTCCATAAGGCATTTGTATATATCTAAGCAATGTCTGGGTGTGAAACACCTGGGATTCCAGTAGCACAGTGATTTAAAATTATTTTATTTTATTTTATTGTTTGTCTCAGTTGTGTTGAGCACAATATTACCTTCTCAGGATGGGCAAATACCAGATGAGAAAAAGGACATTTAAATTAACCCATCTACTTACTTACCCATATTTGATGGGCTTTCACACACAGGCTTTTATCATGGGTAAAGGTAAACTTCCATGCAGAGGGGCCAAGTAAATACAAAGCATGAGAAATCTTTTGGTTTATGTCAAACATCACAGAAACAGCACTGAATGAAAACTGACTCTGAAGCACACTTTTTTCTTGTGTGTCTGAATGAATGGCTGATGCATATCAAGACATCTGCTTATCCCGTATGAAATGATGGATACCGTCAGTGACGAAACTCATTTTTTAAAGCTAGCAATTTGCACATCTACAAAAGGTGGCATTATGTGTTCAGAGGACTTGCAAAATGGGTTTCAATATTCTCTTACATAACTAAACAGGAGTTAGCTTCTCAAAAGAGTTATGAAATAGGACCATTTCCCCTCTGTTTTAAGACTTTTGGAACTTTGTTATTCTCTGTGGGTTCCAAAATGTACAGAAAATATAATTAATGAGCACAGGCCATGTGTTCACTGGACAGAAATTTAGACTGAAAAGAAAATATTTATAAGAGGTTTGGTTTTTTTTTGTTTTTTGTTTTCTTTTGGTCAAAATTAAATCACAAGATTCGTTCTTGTACACTGAAGCAACTTCCTTGAGAGAATTCTTGGGGACTCCCCAATAAAAACATTTACAATCTTATCTTTTAGTCTTTCCTAATCTCCAGGTACTGCCTTTTTCGGGTAGGACATGCCAGGCCCTTGCTGAAGAAAAATCTCATCAAGGCCATCAGAAGACACAGGTCTATTTTTGTTCTGGTATGAACTGACAAAGTAAGCGAGCAATCACTTGCTGCACCACTGTCCTTGTAAAACTGAGAAATTGGGTGGTACAGAAGGTAAACATTTGCCTGGCAGACACCGTCCATGTTTCAGATGGCACCCAGAGTTTCTTTCTTTTTTTAAAAAATATACTTTATTAATTTATTCATATTACATCTCAGTTGTTATCCTGTCCCTTGTATCCTCCCATTCCTCCCTCCCTCCTATTTTCCCCTTACTCCCCTTCCCTATGACTCTTACTGAAGGGGACCACTTCCCTCTGTATATGCCACCGAGAGTTTCTTTCTTTCTTTCTTTCTTTCTTTCTTTCTTTTTTTTTTTTTTAAGATTTATTTATTATATATATAGTGCTCCACCTGCATGTATGCTTGCAGGCCAGAAGAGCGCATCAGATCACATTATATAGATGGTTGTGAGCGACCATGTGGTTGCTGGGAATTGAACTCAGGACCTCTGGAAGAGCAGTCAGTGCTCTTAACCTCTGAGCCATCTCTCCAACCCCATCCAGAGTTTCTTAAAACTTGCTTTTGACTTATTTAAGATTTCTCAGTTTTCCAGTCCTCATCACTTCAATTTTCTCGGATTATGTGTGTGTATGTACTTGCATATCAGTTAGCTCTTATCACATGAGCAACCATCTTAAACTTTATGCCTAATTGACTTAAATATAGGCTTAATGACGATTAGATTAAAGCAACATTGTAAGAGCAATAGTTTGGTGGACATAGTTGGATAAAACTGTTTGTCTTGCTTGGGCTCACTTACATGTGGTCAACTGTCATTTAGTAAAGTAGCTGAATTTCTAGGCCTGCAATCTGTCACCTAGGGCAATAGACATTTTGGAGCAAATTTATCCTTCAGCAAATTAGCTTAATCATCTTCTGAGAACCCCTGGGCCTCCGTGTTGTTGATGTGACAACAGAGTAGTACCACTCCTGTTATGTTTTATTATTCCAGGCAAATAAATGTGAGCTGAAAATCAAAACATGGAAGCAGACTCCAGCTCAGGAAGGGACAATTAAATAGTATTTTAATTTTTCCTTCTACTTCTATCTGTCTGTAAGCATTTATCCTTGATGCCTTAGCCTATGTCACCTTATATTCATTTCTCAGATTTTTTATGTGCATTGGTGTTTAACCTGCATGTATGTCTGTGTGAAGGTGTTGGATCCACTGGAATTTGAGAAACAGATAGTTGTGAGCTGTAGTGTGGGTGCTGGGAACTGAACCCTGGTCCTCAGGAAGAACAGCCAATACATTCAACCACTGAGCCATCTCTCCAGCACCAACATTCCAAGATTTTTGAAAGAGAAGACAAGCCTACACAGAATAAACAATTGGACACGTCTATGCCAATGGCATGACTATGGTGCTTAGTAATCTGTCTCAAAATATAATCATCTTAAAGAAATACTGGCAAGTGACTGTCACACTGACCACAATTACCCAGATGTTTAGATACTTGTCCTCAGTGACTAGATCTTTGTGCAATAAACTGCTCAATTCTTCTGAGCATGAGTTCTATCCTTGTTATAAAAGGGCCTTTTTATGTTTAGCCAGAGGACAGGGTGATGTTGATCCAGACTGCAACTCTGTTCCTACATGTCCCCAAAGACAAAACAAAACCTGAACCATTTTCAAGGTCTGAAACTTGTTTCTAGACTCTTTGGCTTTTCTCTTCCTACTCAGAGTCTGAAGTGATGATTTGGGAAAATTCTCCTTAGGTTGGGAAGTTGACTAACTGTCTCCTGTTTGCACATATGAGCAGTCCAGAGAAGCTGTTGATGGTCTGTGGGAAACAAATTCAGAGGAAAAAAAATAGAACTTTGTAGTAAAATAAAGTAGAAAAATAAAGTGTGAAACAACACGAAGAGGCCCACAAATGCTTGGAATGCCATAGTCTCTAGTAGATAACACCATTCAAATGAAGGCACAAGATGGTACTTAGCTCTGCTAGTGCCATAAGGAAAATTGCATTATCACTGACTGGAGGTGAGTATGTTAGAATCATCTCTAGATGAGGTCCACAAAGTTGTGTTTTAACAGTCTTTCTAGGTGGCTGTAACACCTTCACAATGACCACCTCTGCTCTCACAGGGGCCTGGGAGTTATTTCAGGGTTTTGGAAAGCGAACCAATAAAACAAATGAAAAGAACAATTCAATTTTAAGAGAGCATTAGAATATCTAAGCCTCTGGATCTATGAATTGCACACATAGGAAGAAAGATCACAAAAGAAAGGTAAGGGGATGGGGGTCGTTATTGCAAGTTTGACATAGATACAGGAACCCTAAGCAGAAGCATAACAGAATTGTTGAGAGAATATATTTAATATTAGGAAAGAAGATTTAAAATGCCAGTTGATTTTACCCTAAGGGAATGTTCAATAATTATTTTCTGTCAAACAAACAAACAAACAAACCAACAAACAAATAACAAGGTATGCAGAAATCTGTCAATATGATCCATTTCAGTAAAGGATTAATTAGAATTGTGGTTTTTGTACAATTGAGGAAAAAAAGGGAACATACAAATATAATAGAAAATGGACCCAATTCAAAAGAGTGGTTAACCCAGTAAACAATAGTAAAGTAAAAAAATAACAAGCTAGACATAGGAGACTGATGGATGAATGGCCAATGACTGTGTTGCCATAAAATGACAGAGTTGGAGTGCACAGACAATTTTTTTCATTTCAAACTCATCTGTATCACTGGGCATGGTGGCGCACGCCTTTGGACAGGACATTCTTCAAAGTTGAGTGGAGAGTGGGGTCTGACTTTCACATGAACTCTGATGCCCCATATTTGACCATGTCTCCTGGATGGGGAGGCCTGGTGTCACTCAAGAGGAAGGATAACAGGCTACCAAGAAGAGACTTGATACCCTATGAGCATATACAAGGGGAGGAGGACCCTCTCAGTCACAGTCATAGGGGAGGGCAGTAGGGGGAAAGAGGGAGGGAGGAATGGGGGGGATATAAGGGATGGGATAACAATTGAGATGTAATATGAATAAATTAATAAAATACATTTAAAAACATCCCAGCACTCGGGAGGCAGAGGCAGGTGGATTGCTGTGAGTTCGAGGCCAGCCTGGTCTACAAGCAAGTCCAGGACAGCCAAATCTACACAGAGAAACCCTGTCTCGAAAAACCAAACCAAACCAAAACAAAACAAACTTATCTGTGTCTCCCTGATGTTGCTTGACTTCTTAACTCCATAGGAAGTCTTGGATGAGTATGAGTTCTCGTCGTGTTTTGAGTTTGTTTCTGTCGTTGTACATCCCATAGTCACTCCTAAAAACATGTCTGTCTGAAGAACTGAGGGGCAGAATGGATGCAAGTGTGTTTCACAGAGCTGAGCTTCTTTTACTTATTCTTAAGAAATCTTCAAAGGATCCTTTCTGCTGCATCATTCAAATTCAAGCAACTTTGTCCCACACTGAAAACTCTAAGACACTACTTCAGTAGCCTGCATGGATTCCTTCTCAGTTTTAGGATTTCAGCCAGTCTAGCCACTCCTGGCCTCATGACGTGCCTTTTTCAATGACTCCTTCATACCTTTCATGAGAAGTTCCTCCCAGGCCGCCTCCTTGATCCTTCCTATCTTTCAAGTCTTTTTGCATATTTTTCCTCCCACAACTCTTACTCTAAACAACTTTAGTTTTATCACCATGTATTTATGTTGCACTTTTATCTAGATTTGTCAAATGCTATGTCAGGAGACTCTAACCTCCTTTGTCCACCCCACAAAAGCTTTTCTGATACTTTACATATAACAGGAGATTTTTTCCTCCAAGGGGAAGTGATCAAAAAAGTGGGCACCAGAGTCCATCATAGTAGTCCCTACTCCCCATATTATGGGACCCACAAGGAAACTGTGCTGCCTATCTACTACATCTGAGCAGAGAGTCTAGGTCCTTACTATGCATGATCCTTGGTTGGTGCATCAGCCTCTGTAGCATCCTCCTCCTCTGCCGGATTTGTTGGCTCCATTGGTCTCCTTGTGGAGCTCCTGTCGCCTCCAGATCCTTCTATCCCTCAACTCTTCCATAAGACTCCCTGCACTCTGAAGTTCGGCTGTGATAACAGGAGTTTTTTGTTTTTTTTTTTTAATATTTGTCTGCAATTCAAGTTTTTGTTCTGTGTAAACAGTAGTATTTACTACTTGTCAATGTCAGTCTTTATGTTGTTTGCTTTGATAGCATCCAAAGCCCAGATGTTCTGAATGGAATTAATTAACTCTCTCCATGATCCCACTTCTCTTGCTATATTTTCCATCCTAGTTGCTGACAATAATATTAATTCATGCCTAAATCCAAAACCTTCTGAATTTGATTCCTTATTATTTTTACCTCACACATTTAATTGGCTACTTGAAGTTTAATTGATGTTTCCATGGACATGCACTGCCAATTTCTGCATCTTTGCCATCCTTTCCCACTGCCAAGGTCATGGTTCTTATCCTTGAGCTCCGTGCTTTTGTACTGATACCTCTTGCTCCGTACTCATGAGACTTTCTTCCAATCTGTCTCCAGAGTCGACCTTAGCAAGTGACATTTCTTTACGTTCTTTTCGCCTAAAACCACTGATAACAAGAACGCCATTTGATGGCTATTAAATCCCCCTTTCTCTATCTGCCTCAGTTTTGTCCCATCCTCCATCTTTCCAAACAGTCAGTTATGAACCTGCAAGTATTCTCCTGTTATTTCATGCTTTGATCCAGTTTAAAATTCTTTCCCTACATCACTCTGCTAATCCAACCTTGATGTATCAGATAATATACATGAAAGCATAACACCTATTGTCACCGTTATTGCTGTTAAAGACTAAGATCCAATACTCAGTTTCTCTGCAATGCTGTCTTGATCTTCCCATGGATAATAACAGGTAATGTCTCTATGTGTAAGTTTGCTAACAAATAACCATTAAAAACCCCTCACTGTTTTATTACAGTTAGCGGTTTACTTATCTTCCATCTCAACTTACCTGCATATCTCACATGAAGTCCATATATGCTTTACATGTCACCCATATATTCCCACATGATAATGGCTCCTTCTAAGTATCAGAAAAATAAAATGTTTCTCTTGCATAGTTGTACTAAGTAATATGATGATATGATAAATAATCTCTTATTCCATTTTCTTCCTTTAACCCAAAATAGTAAACATGCAGTATTAATGTGTCACTTATTGTATTGGATATGTATATTAAATGATAGGTAAACACATTTTCAACAGATCAATAGAGATAAACATTTGCTTTTATGCCATTGGCAACATTGCCATTTTCAAGTCTTAGAACTGATTATACTTTTGAAGTTCTACATTTCTAAATTATATATAACAGTCATTATTCCATAGCAAACATTCATGAATTACACCCATTTTTATTATAATGGTATCTAGTTCTTCTGAATAGTGAGGTTTATCTACTGAGTCCAGGCCATAGAGCTTTGTCTTCTGACACCAGCTGCCTTCCCAGGCACTGCTGGGAACTTGCTTTATGTTAGCCACTGACTTCATCCCATTGAGCTACCTGACTTCTTAGCAAGCACAGACATGGGAAAGCTTCTTGCAGTTGGTGATTGTATGTACCCGAACGCTTTGCTTTCCCACCAAGCTTTCAGTTAGTGGCTCTTTTAAGCCAATGGCTTACGACTAATTCTTCTTTTTGCATTTACTTAGTGCAATATTGTTACATTAGATCTTTATCAAATGTCATATAGATTCCTCCACTTATTTCCATTCATTTTGCAGCAGAGTTTTTTTTTTTTTTTAAATTAGTGTCATTTCTAATTTGGAGATAGATTGACATGTAAATAATGTTGACATAAACATCTTTTGAAATTTCTCAGAAAAACCTTGTAGCATTAAAATTATGAAGAAAAATTAAACATAAATTTAGCCTGGGCTCGGTGGTGCACACCTGTAGTCTCAGCACTGAGGGATGCAGAGACAGGAGGATCTCTGTGAGTTTGAGCCCAGCCTGGTCTTCAAAGTGAGTCCCGGATAGCAAAGGCTACTCAGAGAAACACTGTCTTGGGAAACTAAAAACCAACCAAACAAAAAACAAACAAATGAACAAAAAGAAACAAGAAACAAACATAAATTTAGTACGCCTTTAGAACAGAAGGCTTGTTCAAAATAGAGTTCACCTCTTGCCGTTCTTGCTGCCAGAGAGGAAACAGTGTGGAGCAAACAGAAGCTATGATTGTTATAGACACGTTCATGGAGTCAAAAGGAGACAGGCAAAGGTTTGAAGCTATTGACAGGGATTTTGATCCCGTGTTGTTCGGGAGTGTACAAGAGAACATAGAGCAAAGAAGGCAAAGGTCCATGGGATGTAGTTCTAGATGATTTGTTCTGAGGAAGAATCAAATAATGTTTATGATTAAACTGCAGAGCCAGGTAATGCTCCCTACCATTAACAATGTTGCTGTCATCAGCAGCTTCATGATTGTGTCTGAGCCATGTAGGTAGAGCTGAGGCATGAGTCACAGTGAGATCATCAGTGTGGGCCAGGGGGGTACTGGCAAAGACTAAGACTGAGGCTGGTCAGGGAAGTGCCAAGGAAAGTTGGCTTTTGAGTCAACTTTAATCTCTACAGGATCTCAACTGGGGAAAGCCCAGGGTGTCTTGATGCTTAACAAGTAAAATACTGATAAGATTAAAAGCTTTATTAAATAAAGGATTTTTTAAAATACAAATGTAAAAATGAGAGGAAAATATAGTGAAATAAAAATAGCTCCCTATCTCTCCAAATTTTTGGAATAAAACTCTGGGTGAAGCTATTTCTGGGTCCTCATCAGGTATAATTTCAGAGTGTGATGTTTTCTATTTGGCATGTCTTTGTCTATTACTATGTGGGCTGTTGAGCTCAATAGAGGCAGACATGACTCAGAATGAGAAAGGAGACTGTTTTCTAGCAACAAAGCTTTATTTCAAGTGTCTGCTTTGCTCCCAATTTTTAAAATAATGATACAATAAAATGAATCTTAGGATATCCATCACCATACTAAAACTATTTTACAGATCCAGAGAGAAATTTTTCAGTCCTTCTTATTCTTATAAGAAGGAAGTGGGCTAGAAGGTGTCTCAGAGCAGTGATGGGAGCAAACAGTTGTCAACATTTCTGATGCCTAGCGTTGAATCTCTCTTTTCAGGATTAAAGCATTTCAGCTCCATCAAGTTAGTGTTTGTTATTCAAAAATTACACATCATAAACAAACCGCCATCATTTTTTGGGTAAGTTCATTGAATACAAAGCACAACCAGTGACATGCTATTTTATTTTATTTTTAAATAATTTTAATAATGCTTATAGAAGATAGTTCTACAGTTAGCTAAAACAAAGCAAGTCAATTCATTTTAAATTACTTCCCACATGTTGACATGGAAAAGAAAAAAAGTGCTCTAACGGGAAACAAGAGGCAAGATGTTACTTGCACCTGGAGTCTTATGTGAATCATAGAAAAAATATTAATTTGACTCATTTATAAGGACTTTCTCTTTATTGAGTGGAAAATTAGTTCTCTCTATATTGTCCCAATCTTGTTACCCTTGAGTTTGATACTTTATTTTTCCCTCTTGTCTTCTCCAAATGAAGTTTTAAAGTGTGTTCTGATGTCCGGTATGATGTAATACGGAGTGCCGAGGCATGAATCAAGAGGCCAGCCTCTGTGTTTTAGCTTGGCCATAGATTTGCTATGAGGTTTTCATTCTAATAACATAATATTTGTAGGCGTCAGGATCTGCACCTAGAGGGATATATAGGGGACTGGATACGTGATGTCTATGGCTCTCCTTGGCATGAATATTAGGTAAAAGCCTTTAGGTATCTTGCATGTCCCTGCTGGTATGCATTTTACCTTGCCCATCAGACATTTCTATGGGATCTGCTTCAGAACAGTAATGTGTAGGAAAAGGCTGCACACTGCTTTCTTTTCCCCAAAGTCAAGCTGTTTTCAGATTTGATTGTAGTTTCAAATGAAGAGCTTAGGCTGCACAGCCATATGTTTCCTATTTGAAAAACAGGTCTATAAGGCCGTGATTTAAATCAAGCCGGTTCACCTTGCTTTGAACTTGATAGCCCGGTAAACAAAAGGACGCCTCCAAACTATTTCAAATGACAGAACGAGCTGCCATCCTTGATAGATTTGTGTGTGAATCTCTATTTCTATTTTTCTTTTATTGGAAGTGACAAGTAGTATTTCTGCATTAAATTAAATCTGGCCCACATGGAGCTCTTTTGCACAGAAAATGCGAGAACATGGGTTGCTGGCAAATGTAAGGTAAATATAGAAGCTCTGATGGTGCTTGGGTGCTATGAAGCTTATTCAAAGCCACAGACCAGCATTGACTACATTATTCACAAGTGGCAAGGTTATGATAGAGTAGGGTAAGCCATCCAAAAGACGTGGTATTGAAATTTATGCTAATCCTTCTATTGCCAATTTTATTCATGTTCATGTATCTAATTGTGTTAACTTTTATGGACTGTTTCACATCTTTCCATTTCTCTTTTTGGTTACTATGGAAAAAGTTGGCTCAAGAGTCTGGGTGGAGAAAGAAATGATGGCAGTCAATCTTGAGTTTAAAACGCATGCTGGCTCTGAAAAAATTGGGGTTTGAAAGAATCCTCAGTTCAGTGGAGTGTACTCAACAGTTTAAGTAAAGCTATATTTACCTATCTCATCACTTGGCAGACCATGAAATTCAAGACATGTTAGCTCTTTGTGGGATAATATACTTATTACTCCTGGCAGGGAAAAATATGATTGGTTTTGTTTTGTTCAAGACTTGATAAACTCAGTAATGGCATTACATGTTGAAACATAAATCAATTTTAGATTTATTGTTCTGAGTTCATATTGGCTGTCTTCAAGACTCCTCAACTTATAGTTTCTGCTCACTGATATGTGAGGTTTACCCAGCAAGAAAGCAAGACGTAATTACCATGTGTTAGGCACTTTATCAGATCTTGGTAATATGAATTTATCTCTAAGTTGATTTAAGTTCTTGAAGATACGGCACTGTGACATTATCTATCATCTGTGAATTTCTAACAAATCATTGTGATTTGATTTCATAATGAAATCTATTCCTTAGCCTGGCTCTCAAGATTTTTCTTAATCTAGGCTCTACTTTTTGTTCAGCCTATTCTCACACTAACCCTTTTTTTCCCTTTTATTTTTTTTCTTTTTTCTAATTTGTTTGTTTGTGTTCTTTTAATGCTAGAGATTGGACGTTGTGCGAAACATGAACTCTCCCACTTATCCTTATACTTGTATTTGGAGACAGGATCTTCCTAATTTCCCAAGTAGGTCTCACATTTGCTACCATACTGCCTTAACTTCCAGAGTAGATGAGATTTTAAGCTTGTGTCATTGTTCCTGATCATTTGTTGTTGTTGCTTCCTTTATTGTTTTGTTCTGAGACAAGATCTTGCTCTCTAGCTAAGCTTGGCTTTATACTTTCTGTGCTCTTGATTTAGTCTCCCTGGTACTAGATTATAGGTGAGCATGATTCATCTGTCTCCATTTGCTCCAACATCAGCAGCCAAGGTCATTTTCATTTTCTTTTCTTTTCTTTTTTTTTAAAAACACTTATTTATTTATCATGCATCCAGTATTCTGCCTGCATGTACACCTCCAGGCCAGAAGAGGGCATCAGATCTCATTATAGATGGTTGTGAGCTACCATGTGGTTGCTGGGAATTGAACTCAGGACTTCTGGAAGATCAGACAGTGCTCTTTAACCTCTGAGCCATCTCTCCTGTCCCCCATTTTCATTTTCTTAAACATGAGTTATTTCCTTACAGTTTCCTAAAGTGGATCCTCCTCACACATCACACATAAAGGGGTTCTCCTGAAGCCATTCTTTTGTTCTTTTTTTCCTGAGCTGAATAATTTCTGTCCTCCAAGTAGTCAACTAAGTAAGACAGTAGTCGAGTTTCTCACATTGTGTTTTATAACTATAACGGCATAGAAATACAGAAGGAAAGTAAGGAAATCAGTAGTTGTGTAATACTTTAAGGGAGGGTGTAGATTGGAGTAAAAGCAGCCAATGAATACAGTGCTGATTTTAGCTGTGGGAGGAGCCAATACCCAACAGCAAGGCAAATAGTCTGGAGAAAGGAACGGTATAGTTAAGTGATTAAGAAACTGCAGAGGCAACAGTTTGTACAGGCTGCCCAGGACAAGACATGCAGTGAGCCTAGACCCCCTCTTCAGATCTAGTCAATGGACAGTTCATTCTCCACTGCCAAGGGGAGACTGAGAACTTCCTCTGATATGAACTCTGGTGCCCCCCCCCCACTATTTGATCACTTCCCCTCGGTGGAGAGGCCTGGCAGGCACAAAAAGGAAGGGGAAGCAGGCTATCTGGATGAGACCTGCTAGGTTATGGTTATATGGTGGGATAAGAGGTTCCATTCTGTCAGAGGGGAGAGGGAAGGGGAATAGGGAAGAAGAGGAAGGGAGGGTGGGAACAGAGAGATACAAGCCAGGGGCTAACAATCAGGATGTAATCTGAATAAATTATAATAAACTAAAATAAAAAAGAAAGCTGCCACAGGGTCAAGGGTTTGACTGTGGCCTGCAGATGGGGGTAAGGAAGAGCACTGTGAGGGAAATACAGGCTAAAGTAGATTAGGTGTTAGTATGCGGGTGGCCTCAAGCTTAGGGTAAATGCTTGGATTTGTAAGGTCATCGTCAAGCCTGCTCTGTGATCAGATAAGAGGTGACCTGGGCGAGCATATACCATGCATGTCTTTCTGGATATGGGTTACCTCATGCAGGATGATCTTTTCTATTTCCACCCATTTACCTCCAAATTTCAAGATTTCCTTATTTTTAATAGCTGAGTAGTATTCCTTTGTGTAAATGTGCCACAGTTTCTTTATCCATTCTTCAGTTAAGGGACATCTAGGTTCTTTCCAGATTCTGGCTATTACAAATAAGGCTGCTATGAACATAGTTGAGTAAATGTCCTTACTGTATGGTGGAGAATCTTTCAGATATATGCTAAGGAGTGGTATGGCTGGGTCTTGAGGTAGAATTATTCCTAATTTTCTGAGAAAGCACAAGTTTGATTTCCAAAATGGTTGTACATGTTTGCACTCCTACCAACAATGGAGGAGTGGTCCCCTTTCTCCAAATCCTTGCCAGCATGTGCTGCTCCTTGAGTGTTTTTAATCTTAGCCATTTGGATAAGTATAAAATGGAATCTCAGAGTTGTTTTGAATTGTATTTTCCTGAAAACTAGGCATTTTGAGCACATCTTTAAGTGTTTCTCAGCCACTCGATATTCCTCTGTTGAGAATTCTCTGTTTAGTTCTATACCCTATTTTTAATTGGATTATTTCATTTGGTGGTGTTTAGTTTCTTGAGTTCTTTATATATTTTGGATATTAGCCCTTTGTCAGATGTAGGGTTGATGAAGATCTTTTCCAAGTCTGTAGGCTGTCATTTTTGTTCTGTTGAGTGTCATTTGCCTTATAGAAGTTTTTAAAACCTCAGAGACATACAGAATATGGCATTTAATGATGTTTTTATGTTCTGAAAACATATACTTTCTCACAAGCATTATCTCCTAAAGTTATGAATGTTTAAGGTGTGCATGATGTACAGAACAATTAAAGCTCGTTTTCTGCTCTTCATACAAACAGAAAACAAGACATCTATAGATTTTCATTCACGCCTTATGAAAAATGGTGTCTAATAATAATTCATAGGGATTCTGTAGCCTTTAGTTTTACAATTAAGCTTAGTTGTTTATGGGTTAAGATGTTTTTATGTCTAGATAGATGTTTTAAGTTGAAAATGGTAAGATATTATAAATATTGATTTACATTGAGAATTTTAAACACACCAAGATAGGAAAGATGTTTTCTTGAAGTCTGCCAAATACAAATAGCCAAAACACTAAGGATGTAACATTCATATAATTCCTGATTGTGTCATGGTTCTTCTTTATTGTATATATGTGTAATAATATAATTACATATGTAAAAAATAAAAGAAGATTTAATAAAAAAGATTTAAAAGTAAAGAAAAAATAAAAGATGTTTTTCAAAGATATACTTACAATGAGACAGGTTAACTCCTGGCAACACCCAACCTCCCTCAAAGAATATGATGAGCTTCAAAGAACCTCCTTATGGAGAAGGCTTCAAATGTGGCAAATTAGCCACTGGGCAAAATGCCCTTGTTTCTACCAAAGATAGAATTCTGTCTAAAAATGGGCAAGCTTGGATGCAAGCTGAGCCTACAGCCAAAATCTGTCCAGACAGGGTAAAGAAGTCCTTAATAGTTCTTGCCTCACAAATATGTCTGTCAGATATATTGGGCCAGAAAGCTGAAGATGATGCTCCAACATTATACAGAGTTTTAGGTGACTGCTCAGGCAGCAAACTGTCTCTGTCATCTTCTCATTTGGAAGCTGTTAACCTGCACTCCATGTATACTCAGGTAATTAATCTTATTCCTCCTCACGTCTCTGATGAAGTTGAAGGCCAAGATAGTTCAGTTTTACAATGAAGCTTACTTGTTTAGGGGTTAAGATGTTTTTAGGTCTAGATAGATGCCTTAAGTTGATAGAGATGAGATATGATAGATATTGATTTATATTCAGAATTTTAGACTCACCAAGATAGGAAGGATGTTTTCTTCAAGGCTACCAAATATAAATAGCCAAAATACTTTGAATGTAACATATATATATATATATATGTATATATATATATATATAATTTCTGATTGTTTCCTGGTTCTTCTTGCTGTAGGTAATTTATTGAATATATGTGTAACAATATAAACATATATATGTATATATATATATTTAATAAAAAAATGGAAAAAGAAAAAAAAAGAGGTGACTTGGTCTAGGTGAGGCTAATGACAACCAGGATAGCAGAAGTATGGATTTCAAAGGCAGTTGGCCAGTAGTTAGTGACTGAAAATTTAGAAAGGATTAAGAGATCAAATGAGTCAAGCATGTCCCCAAGGTTTTGGAACTCAAAGACTGCTTGAAGGGGAAAGAAGAGATGCCAGGCATCTACCATGTTTACCTGTTGATTTGTGAGGGGAAACAACTTGCACCAGGGTACAATTGCACTGGAAGAAATAGAAAATGGGGGCAATATGGTCTTCAAAGAAGATGATGCTAGAAATGTCATAATTGGCACCACTGTCCCAGGAGCTATGAGATGTCCTTGGAGAGCTCTGCTCCCTCCCAAGTCAGCATGGAGACAAACTGAAACCACAATGTCTGGCCTTAGACTTTGTACCATGAAGGCCAGCAGGCACACAGATGAGGATCTGTTTTTTGACTTCCTTTTTCTGTGAGAAGATAGCAAAAGTTTTGCTGACCAGGAGAGAGATAAAGAGAGGTCACATTTTAGAATTTGCTTGCTACAGTTTTTTTTTCTTAAACATATTGGGCTTATAAAACCTTAAGAGTGTTTTTCCCCAAGTACTTTTCTTGTTTTTTAAACCCATATGTATTTTGAAGTCAATTTAACCCATATGTTTCTGATTAATTTATGCTTAGCTCATCAAAATGTTGTTTTAAGAAGAAAAGCTTATAATAAAAACAGAGTCATGCTTCAGCAGCCACTGATGAAATCAACTCCAGAAGAGTGTAGCTTAGTCAGAAACTCAGATGGACTCAGGGCACTATGGTTTCCAAAGTCTGGACCTCACTCGTGTAGCTCTCTTAATACTAAATGTGCTCAGTTCCATGAAAGAAAACAATTCCAGTTTTCTTATGTATCTCATTTGTGTTCTGGGTGCATTTGTTTGTTATTTCAATTAACTGTCATTACTGTACTTAGCTATTTTGTTGTTTAGTTAGCTCATTTTTTTTTTTTTATAGATTCAACTAGTAAGGAGGTTTGGTTGTGGTAGAAAAGGATGAGTGTTAATGAACAAGAAGCATGTGTAATTATATCTCTGCCAATTGTGCTATGAGCATTTGTAAGCAGTTTAAGTATTTATACACTTGCTCCATAAAGATAGAAATAAAATATATATACTATCATAAATATAAAAATGTGGAGTCCATGTTTGCTGTTGCAGTCAAGAATTAGAAAAAAATAATCTTTTAAAAAGACATTGTTGGAGGAAGGCAAAATGACAGTAAGGATGCTGAGGAAGTCATAAGGAATTATACTACTAATCTACAAAAGCCTACAAAACACATAATTCTCTCTATAAATATACAAATTCTTTGTGTAATATACATGTATAGTTTAAAGAAAATTATCTCATCTGAAATGACAATACTCCCTCCAAATGCCAAAAATCACTTAAGAAAAATCCACAAATAACAGACTTAAGAGGCTCCTTTGAGTTGTTGGTCAAGGTTGCTCAAGAAACTGCTCAAATATATATAAGCTATTGCTATTGTGTTTGATTTCCTCTGAGAGGAAGCAAGTAAGTCCCTATTTCTGAAGACCTCATGCACATCAGACCCATTGCCTAGAGGCCCCTTACCTGGAACTGACTTCCTGAATTTCTTCTTCCTGAGGAGTAGCTTTCATGACCTTCCATGCAGTCTTCCAAAGGAGGTAGACAGCCAAGCATCTTACCCAGCTATGACACCTATGGACCACAACAATAGCCAGCATGGCACGGTAACTCTAAGGGTGCTGTAGTGGTACACATTCCTTGGAAGTAACCCACAGGTCTCCAATTGGACATGAAACCTCCTCAACAAGAGGAAATAATGCCTGGTTCCGGAAACTCAGCCTACTACTCAGAACTAGTGAAGTCATGGATCTTGAAGGAGAACCTGCAACTACCACTTTACTAAAACAGCAAAATTCCTAACAATAATCTAAGCATTTGGCCCTATACCCACAAGTAATAATAGTCTTTACTCCTCACCAAGGAAGTGTATTGTTTCCAAAAATAGAGACAATATAGAAAGCTACGACCAATCAAAATGTCAAGTTGTAGAGCCCAGTCCCAATGGATAGATACATCTATAAAACACTCCCACACCTAATACTTAGGGAACATTGTGGAAGAGGGGGTAGAAAGATTTTAAGATCTAGGGGACTGGGGAGTTTGTTGTGAGACTGTTTTGTGTCTTCTAGTAAAGTCAGAAACCACACACTCAAAATTTCACCAGTATGGCTGCCTGACTACTGAAATAGCTGAACAAGTTGTATGATAATATATGCTAATATGAACAATAGATATGCAATGTGGCATACACAAAGAACTATTGACAACTAGGGAATTCTAGTAAGTGAATTAATCTCTTTCAAGGAAAAACACACCAATTGATTATTCAATACCAAATGATCAGTTGAAAACATCCAGGCAACATTATTCAGATAGAACAGGATTTTAATATAGATACACTATTTATATGTTTATATAAAATTTATAATATTATATAACATATATAAAATAATATATAATATAAACATAAGATATTCCATATATATATGCACACACACACACATACCCAAAGAAGCTGTACATTTCAACAAGAGCAAGGAGAGGTATAAAGGAAGGGTGAAATAATGTGGCTGTATTATAAGTTCATATTTTAAAAATTGGGGAAAACTATGTACACTATTACATCCAGCATATAGATCTACATTTAAGGGTAGTTTTATATAGCTAACATTTTTAAAAGGTTACTACCTTTTCATTTTTTTAAAAGGAGGGAACATTAAGATTATTTTAAACAAAAAGTTCAGGAAAATCTTAAGAGGTTTGTCTGTATCCTAAAGGCAGAATTTAGGTATTAGTTTCTTTCTCATGCCACATCATTTTGATTAACACACAATTTTGAGTATTTCACTTGAGCAACTCTATAATATCATCAACAGATTAACATCACTAACAGTACCTCTATGCTCATTTCTTCTTTCTAGTCTTTGTAATGCCTTCTGCCTATGTTGGCTTTAGCTTCATATTTATATCTTATTCCCACAAAACTTGGATAGTATCTTGCCCATATTTTAAACCATGCATTCAAATACTCTAAGTGTTCAATATAATTAGAAAGCTAATTATGTCCCAAAGAGAATGGGATTTCATTTCTCACTTTCCCCTATTTTCTTCTCCTCCATGTCCCTTAGTCCTTCACTTGATGACCCAAGCTTGTGTAGATGGTATCAACAAGGAAGATTCTTCTTTCTGTTCATGGTCTACACTTAAGTGAGCATAAGCCTTTCAACTCTGCCTCACATAATTTTACGTTCGTCCTATTTTTTTTTTTTTTTTACTTCAGGAAGGCAAGAGTGATCTCATAATTTTGATACCATCTAATAAAATATTACTGCTGCCACTGCTACCCTGTCCATTGCAAAACTGTCCATTTCCTCAGCTTCTTAAATCTGTGAGTACTCACTGCTGCTTTCAACATGAGGTTGAATGACATACATTGTTCAGCATCACTGACCACCGTGGTACTTTATGGACTTTCGATTCCCAAAGCCCGTGTTCTTCCCCTTTCAGCCTTTGCCACTGCAATCAGTTACACTAGATTTCAAGGTGGATGTCTTCAAACCCCGTCTTTTTAATGCCTGGATGCTTTTATGCATAATGACCATTCTGTCTGGAGTGGTCATTCTCTATTGTTTGCCTAAAATACATCTACTGAGCTTGAACCCTGAGCGTTGGTTTATATGTAACTTCTTTGATGAGCATATTCTTGCATCTTATTCTCATACCCTGAAAAATCTTTACTATTTTCAAAATATTCAGAATACTTTGTTTTATTTTAATTTCTTGTTTAATCATAGGCCCACCCTGCAAAGAGACAAGTTCTTTGAAGCAAAGTGTATTATCTCCTCCATTTTTGAATCTTCAACTCCGAACAGCTAGTACCTGGGCACACAGAAAGCAGGCAAGGAATATTTGTTGAACTAATTTAAGGTTAAAAGGTTTTCATATCTCTAGTTTCATACACAGTGTTTCTTCTACATTAAAGTACCTTTAGTTTTCTTGATTATTCAATGTATTCCTATGTTTGCCTTGATAATTCCTTGACATCTAACAGAGTTGGTATCTACAGTGGACATCTCAGGAATGCTCTTCTAGTACATGTCTCTGCTTTTCACAAGTAAATGGTAGCCAGTGAAATAATTATTGAGGGTCAGACAGCTGTTTATCAAGGAGAACCAGAGAAAAGGATGTTGCTATAATATTCTAGTTAGTTATAATAACACAATCTATTCAATTTGCACTTGGTTTGTTTTGTAAAATAAAAGACTTGTCAATTTTTGTGTGACCTAAAGTCATTTCTCCATTTTCTATATATTAACAAAGGCACATCTTGTTTGTCAGCTTTTGACTCATCAGAAGAAAAGTAAGACAGTGAAGGGTGAGAGCTCATATGCCATTTATAATGGGAGAATGAGAACATTAACAAAAGGATGACGTGGGCTGTGCTGTCTGAGTACATTTTTCCACAGTAATAAAATGATCTGGGCTGCACATCATCAGAGTTTGGTCTTTCTTTGGGAATTCTGTGTTTATTTTAACCAACACTTTTCAAAAAAAATGTTGCTCCTCCCTAAAGATGTAAAATCTCCCCATTTATTAAATCTTCTTGGCTATGTTGAGCACTGTAGCATGCACATTCTCACATGTGAAATATTTCCTAATCATAGTAAACGTTTCACATCTGCTCTGAATAAATGGCTCAAATCCAAGGAATTGAAGCATTTTTAGAGGATCGTTGTTGGTCCTCAGCCAGCCTTGACACTGGAGAGAACTGCAGTGAGAGGACCTCCTTTCCCATCCTTCTTTCTTTCCCCACGTTTGTTTTATTTATTTATTATTATAATTTTTGTTACTTGATGACACCCGTCTATATTGCTTACACACCTCTCTATGCTAATATTTAGGAACTGGGCCAGAGTTCCAGTTGTGTTTTGAATTCTGTCTATTCTTTCCACACCCATTGGAAAGCCAAGAGCAGCTCTGTGTGACTTCCAACTGCTCCTTGGCTACCCTAGACTCGCTTTTACCACATGGAAATTCTTTGCACATTATAATCAAACTTAACTCCAACACTTAATAAACACTCAAAGAGCAATTTACAAAGATCCAGAAAATATTAATTTATTGGTCTTCTCATAGATTGAAATTATTTTCTGTAGTAGTCTCAACCACACAGTCCTTTTCTGTTGCGTTTTGGCTAACCCATCAGAGCAAATGAGAAGAGACTCTTGTCTGTCTCCAGAGTGAAAAGGAATGGAGTTATCCCAGAGATTATTATTCACATTGGAAATGATTTTCAGTGTGCTTTGATTGTGAGCCTACTCTCTGTACTTTTTGGAAGCTAAAGTTCAAATAGCAGTGAATCACTTAGGGTGGAAGCCACTCTCATTTCTATCACCTGGTTTCCAGGCAAAGTTTTAAGTGACAAAGTGAGAACATTACTGATAAAGGCTGGATGGAGTGATGGCTTGGCCCAGAATGGGAACTTCCAAAACAGAATGAAATTAGTGGCAAATAACAGAATATTAGAGTGCCTGAAATTATATAATTCAAAACATTAAATCCACAGAAAGGATCTAAGAAAATTTGGCTCCAGGCATGGCCAGAACTGAAATTTGAAACGAAGGCAGCAGGAATCAGCCTTCCACTCTCACCTCTGTTTTCTCCCTTGTTGGTTCCATTCTCCCAAAGACTATTCTTCTTCTTCTTCTGTAGTGGCATACACTCCTGTGCACTATCTCACGCTTTAATCAGTCTCAGTAGTGTTTCTTGGAATCTGCGACTCATTTTAGAGGAACCAACTTCAGCTTCATTTTCTTGAGCTAATGATAGTGGTTTATGTGGAAGATGCTAATTGTCTAGACCTAAGACAAATTCCTTCTCCATGTTTCATGAAATAATGTAAGAACTGAAGTTATTTTATGTAATTTTTTTCAAAATTCCATTGTTTTAAAAACAGGGAGACTGAATTTGTGATATGAGCCTGTGTTTCTCAGGTAGTTGAGAGACAGAGGCAGGAGCATCACCAATTCAAGGCAGGCTGAGAAACTTGATGAAGTCTTGCTTTGGAATTAATAAAGCAAACAATAACTAGGTCAGGTATATCTTGGTAGTAGAGAGCTTGTTTAGAATATGGTAAAAATGAGGGAGCTAAATACTTTGCAAAAAAAGATAATTAATACTCCCTGAAGTCTCATAACTCTACTGATGTATATCAAAATTTGAAAAACTACAAGCCTTATAGAAAAAGGACATAGATAGGGGCATGCTAAGGAAAAGAATTCTAGTCTATTTATATGTCTGTTGTTAGTGGCAATACTAGAGACTTTTGGTAGGAGATGCTTCCAGAAAGCAGAAATGATTGGCTCAGCTCATAGAAAGATTTGAGGAGAGTTGAGCCATTTGTACGGTCAGAGATAGAGTTTGCTATAACCCGAGACAACAAAGCAAACTAATGAGATTATTTAGCATGAAGTAAAACCATCTTGATTTCCTCTTTATATTTTTAGTTTTGCAAACGGTGTACCTGGGGATTTCCAACAGGATTTGGTGTGAGCCAAGTGAGTGTTAGTGTGTTTCCTGAGAATAGGTGGAAATAAGACACATGGCCTGTTTCTACACAGGGCATTGGGAAATTGCATGCTGGCAATGGGAGCTATAGTAGGGGGATACCTTGGGAGAGAGGAAGGTTAGTCATGGAAAATATTTCACTTCCTTTTAAAACTCTAGATTATGTATAAATGGGTGACATGAATGAAGCAGAATAGAAATTGCGCAGTGGCATGATACAGAAAGACTGTATCCAACTCTAGTGAGATTATATGTTTCAAGTTATGTTGTTTGATTTTACAATGGTATCCAGATCTTCAAGGAGGTTAAACTTAGTGTGTCTATGAATCCTGGAAATTTCAGCTGCAACCAGAAAGATAGCTGTTCTTTTTCTTCTCTGTTCACTTCCAGACATCCTTATTCTTAGAGATTTAGACATTTTCTTTTCCATTTCTGTTCCCATGTGAAAGCTCACTTCCAGGCAGCAGGAAGATGCTTCTTTCCTTGAAAATTTGATGGGATGGGATATCAGTAAATTGAGGTTTGGACAAGATGACCCTAAGTGGTATAAAAGAAGCATGATCTGAGTGGGCTTAAAAGGAATCTGTAATCATTGTTGGAAGTTCTCTTTGCTGGGAGGAGCCCTGTCTACTGACAGACCTTTACCACCAATGACTTTATGAGGAACTGAGGGTGTTCCTTCATACACCATGTCTTTGGATAATGTCAGGACCTGCTACGTTTCACCAATATGCTTTCTTTTTCTTTCCATCTCTCTTCTGGCTGTTGCCAGGCATGTATCAACAGCTTCCTTTGTTACTTTTGCTTTTGTTGTTGTTTTTGCCTTGGTTCACAGGGTCAAGGACATGCTGCTTTTCCTTGCTGGCCCATTCGAGGCAATTTATCTTTGAAGACGTTTAGTTTCATTTTCTGTTGTGTTTAGTATAAGCATGTTGGGTAGGGGCTTGCATGTGTGTTCATGCTTGTGAGAGACAGAAAGGACAAAGTCTGATATTGTTCCTTTTTTATGTTACTAACCTTGAATTTTGAAAGAGTTTCTCGCTGCTCTGGGACTACTAATTAGGCTAGACCAACTAACAGCAAGCAAAATCCCAGGAATCTGCTTGTCTCATCTTCCCCAGAACTGGGGAGCAAGATGAAATCTCTCTCTCTCTCTCTCTCTCTCTCTCTGTGTGTGTGTGTGTGTGTGTGCGCGCGTGTCTCTCTCTTTCTCTGTCTCTCTCTTCTCTCTTCATTTTTGAGAATGTCTTACTATATGTTTTCATCTTCTCTGCATTTTCTCCCAGATCTAGACCACCTTCTATAGCCACCCTACTTTATGCCCCTTTGTTTCCTTAAAATCCAATCAAGCATAATTTGTGCTGTCCATACATGCTTGGATGGGCGGCTTTACCAGTTATGAATGTAGTTGGTTAATTGAAGGTACACTCTTAAAGAAAACTGATGCTTCCTCTCTAATTCCTTCTCCTGAGAACTATCAATTGCCAATAGTTCCTCAACTATAAGTGATATTTTTGTGCCCATCCTACCTCCGTGATGATTTTGTCTAGTTTTATCTTGCACACGTCTTGTGCATGCTGTCACAATCAATATGAATCCATTTATGGAATTGTTCTGTTGTGTGCAGAAAACACTTTACTTATAGTCCATCTAACATCTTTAGCTCTCATAACCATTCAACCTCCTCTCCTGTTATGATGCCTGATTATTAGGAGGAGAGGATTTGATCAAGAGAACCCATTCAGGACTGAGAATTCTTCTGTCTCTTATTTTCTCACTTTACCTAATTGAGGATCTTCATGTTAATTATTACACACTGTAGGTAGAAACTTATCTGATGGGGGCTTGAGAAATGTACTAATCTATTGGATTTAGAAACAGTTCATTCAGAATCCACTTAATACCATGTCTATTTATCATCGCAATGATAGTACATTCTGTGCTAGGATCTATGGCGGATAAAGCCATAGGTTCTTGGTTTAGTGATAGCGCCAGGTTCGGGTTTCATCTAGTAGAGTGGGCCTCAAATCTAATTAAAAAGTTGTTTGTTACTCCCATGATGCTTTGTACTAGTGTGGCTGTCTTGTCAGGCTACTCCTTACTGTAGTTTATAGGGTTCAGCGCTGGGTAAGATTGATGATTACTTTTCTTCTTCACAATGTGAATAGCATGTTCTGGCACTATGAAAGCTAGCCTGAGGAATGAAGCTTCCTCATAGCACCAGTTTGACTTCTCAGTGTCCTATGTCTCCAATATACTGTGTAGTCAACAATGGGGTCTTACTTCCAGGTCTTGGGGGTAACCAATAGCATTAGCAATATAGCCTGTAAGGTCTGGGTGTTTATTATACATCACTTGCTAACACTTTAATCAAGGTAACCTATCTCTAGCACTGTGGTGTCTAGTTGCAGCATTTTTGCCTCATTATAAGATAACTCAATTTTAAGACATTATCTATCCATCTATCCATTATCTATCTATCTATCTATCTATCTATCTATCTATCTATCTATCTACTACCTAACTACCATCTATCATCTATCTAATATATCTATCATCTATTTATCTATTGATACTTTTATAGTAGTAGGATTCCATATGACTTTTTAAAAATTTATTTTCTTTTTATTTTTTTCCATATGACTTTTTAAACATAACTTTTAAAAATTGATTCTTTGGGAATGTTACACCATGCACTGTAACCTGACTCACTTCTCAGTCCCTCATATCTAACCTCCACCCCTGTAACTTCCCCACAAAAGAAAACAAACAAATGAAAATTAAAAGAAAAAAATCTCTCCAACCCCTCGGGGAAACAACCTGCTCCTCTGGCATTGCAACCTTCTTTCATACCAGTCACAGCTGTAGCATCTTCAGTTCTGCTGTCCTTGCACTTATACCGCTCTGCTCCTAGGTCTTTCCTGCCTCTCCATCACACATTAGTTAGTCATAGTGACACTGGGAGATGCAGTATGTGACACAGCAGACCCCCCTTTTCCCAAACAGCTTCACTTGCAGTTGTTCATTGCAATGAGTCATTGGTCTGGTTCAAGGCATCTGGCTCCTGTTACACCATCAATACTGGACCCTCAAGGAAACTCCTCTTGGATACCCCGCTGAGTCACGGAGATCCTGTGGCTAAGGCTCCATATGACTTAAACAAAACAAAAAACAAAACTTGAGTCTTTTTTCCCTCCTCCTAATCCCTTCTTTGCCCTGCTTCCCACTCAATTTTATCCTTCCTATTACTTTATTCCTGTTTACCTTTTTAACCACAGTGTTCTATCCTCCCTCCCTTGAATGCCACAATTTACCACTGCCATGATTGCTTACTAATTTAATAATCTCTGTGGGTAATACAAACAAAGCATGTATCTGAAGATTTGAAGCTAATATCAATAAATGAGAGAAAACACATGGTAATTGTTTTCTGGGCCTGGGTTACCTCACTCAGAATGATTTCTTTTTCCAGTTCCATTAACTTAGTGTATTTTATAATATTATTTTTATAGATGACTAATATTCAGTTGCATAAATATGCCACCTTTTTCTTATCAATCTATCAGTTGATGGGCATATAGGCAGTTCCCCTTGTGAATAGAACAGCAAGGGGCTGAAGATGAATGCACAGGTGTCTCTAACATAGGTTGTCCAATCTTTTGCATATAGACCTAGCAGTGGTATAGATGTACATCTGGAAGACCTACATCTAGCTTTCTGAGAACTCCGCACTGGTTTCCATTATGGATACACTCATCCTAGAAGTGAATAATTCTTTCCCTCCCTCTATATCCATGCCAGCATTTGTCAACAGTAATTCTTTTTAGGCATTCTGACAGATGTAACATGAACTCGCAGAGGAATTTTCTTTGCATTTCCTTGATGACTAAAGATGTTGAGCATTTTTTTCTAAGAATTTTTAGCCATTTGCATTTCATCTTTTGAGAAATATTTATTTAATTCTATGTCCTGTTTCTAATGGTGTTATTTTCTTGATGTTTCAGGTTTTTAAAGCTTTTGAAGCGGTGGGGGGGGGGGGGGGGGGGGGGTAAGGGGGGGAGGGGGGGGGGGGGGGGGGGGGGGGGGGGGGGGGGGTAAATGAGTGAAGGAAGGTGGGACCAGAAGGTGATGAGGGAGGTGGCTACAATTGGGATGTAAAGTGAACGAAATAGAAATAAAAATAAAAAGGACTTTTGAGTTATATGTATATTCCAGTTAGTGATCTTGAGTCAAATGCATAGGCTACCTCTTTACATAAATTGTGGTTTCTCATGCTGTTAGAAACATTTTCTTTCATTTGTCAATTGTTGGTGTTAATGCCCTTGTTATCAGAGTGCTGCTCAGAAAGTTATTTCCTAAGCTAATGAGTTTAAAAATATTCTCTAATTTTTATTTATTGTATTTAATTATCAGGTCTTATTCTGAAGTGTCTAATTCATTTGGACTTGAGTTTTGTGCAGGATGAGAGATTTAGATATATTTTCATTCTTCTTTACACACTTTTCCTGTTTGACTAGTAACTTTTGTTGAAGATGCTATCTTTTATCCAATGTGTGTTGTAGACCTCATTGTTAAAAGTCAAGTAGAACTCCAATGTGGGTCTTCAGTTCTACCTTGTTGGCCAAGGTGCTGGCTTATCATGATAAGTTATTACTTTTTTATTTTTATTATGTTATTTTATTAATATACAGTATAACTCAATACTGGGATGGCAATACCTCTAGGAAATTTTGATTGTTTAGTGTCATTTTGGCTATCCTAGAATTTTCATTTCCATTTAAAAATTTAAGATTACAGTTTCAATTTTATGAAGTGTTGAGCAGGATTTTGATGGGGATTGCATTGTATCTGTAGATTACTGTTACTAAAATAGCAATTTTCAGACTATTAATCCTACTAATTCATGACAATGGGAGTCTTTCTATCTTTTGGTAGCTCTTAAAAATTTTCAGGGTCTTAAAGTTTACATTGCATTAGTCTTTCCTTTCCTCAGATTTATTGCAATACAGTTAACTTTTGAGGCTATGGGAATGGTATATTTAGGTAATTTATTTCTAAGTATGTGTATGGAGTGTACATAAGAAGGCTACTAACTTTTGTGTGTCAATTTTATAGCCTATTACTTTGAGAAATGTGGTTAATCAGCTTGAGGAGTTTTCTAGTGGAGTCTTTACGGTATTCTATGTACAGAATCATTTTTGAGTTCTTTTCCTCTTTGTTTTTAGTCCTCCCAGGATCCATCATCTGTATTACTGATTTATATAAGACTGTAAGCACTATTGTGAAAAGGAGAGAGAATATTGGGCATTATGCTTTGTTATTGATCTTAGTGGAAATGTTTTGAATATATCTCCATTCAGCAAGTTGTTGGCTGTGGGCTTATGTTGTACTTATTATGTTGTAATATCTTCTCTATAGTCTTAAATTCTCTGTAATTTTCACAATGATATAATAACAAAGTTTCTGTCAATGAGTCTCTATAAAATAGGTTACATTTATTGATTATTGTATATTGAAGAATCTCTGTATTTCTTGGATATGGCAAAATTGATCATGGTACATAACAATTTGGTGTCTTCTTGAATTCTGTGCTCAGGTATTATATTGAGAAATTTTGAGTCCATGTTCATCAAAGATATTTCTCTATAATTTTCTTCACGTGTCTTTGTCTTATTTGGTATTGAGGTAATACTAGATTCATAAAAGAAACTTGGAAATGTTTCTTCAGTTTCTATACTTCCAGAACAATTTGAGGAATATTTGGGGTAAGCTTTCTTTCAGGGTTGTAAAATAAGAATGAAGCCTCAGCTCAGCAGGTGAGTATATGAAAATGAATCTTACCACACTTTGGCAGTACTTTTGCACCCATAAGAACCATGTTTATGTTGTGGGAGTGGGGGGGGGGATCCTAGAAACCTGAAATAATGAAAGCCTTTGCCTGCATTATTTCATAGCTTTTTCAGGAACAGTAAGAATAGATCCTCAGGGCCAAGTAATAATTATTATCAAACCTGAAGGTTGATTTATTTTATGAACAAAGTAATAAACTATGCAATGCACTTTATCTCCCTCTGTGAGGAGTGTCTATACTTCAGTGTGAAATGGACAGATCAACTTACTGTCAAATTCTGTCCCTGTAAAATATTTAAAAGCCATCTATAAAATGGATCAAAAATACAAATAAAAGCTAAATATGAAGTGATAAGAAAAATTATAAGATCATTTCTAGCTCAATCCATTTATTCACAAATTTCGGGAATTCCTTGTCCAGATCTAGCCAATGGTCAGAACAGTCTCCACTCTTGAGTGGAGAGTGGGGTATGACTTTCTCACATACTCTGGTGCCTCACATTTGACTATGTCCCCTGGAGGGGGAGACCTGGTGGCACTCAGAGGAAGGACAGCAGGTCACCAAGAAGAGACTTGATACCCTTTGAGCATATACAGGGGGAGGTAATCCCCCTCAGGAACAGTCATAAGGGAGGGGAATAAGGGGAAAATGGGAGGGAGGGGAGAATGGGAGGATACAAGGGATGGGATAACCATTGAGATGTAACAAGAATAAATTAATAAAATAAAAAAAGAAAAGAAAAATTATAAGAAACCCCATAGTGGCAATACTGTAATTTAAGCAACTTACAAATTGTAAATAATTACAAATTTACTGGTCAGTGAATAGAGAGGAACCTAAGGAACCCTATTGCTTTACTGATGTATTTGATGAGTAAGGACATAACATAGTGCTGTGTTGTCCAAAATCAAATGTTTGGAAAACAGGGCAAAGAGAAAAGAGTCCATTAATCCAGACAAATAAAGAATTCTAACTTTGATAGATAGTGTCTAGACCTTTTGAGAAGTGTAGTGATGCCACAGTGGAATCATTTGGAGACATCGGAATCTTCCCATCACCCAAAGTGAGGCTTCTCTTATCTATGTGTAAGCAAGTGGAACCCGGGAGGCTGTGGGTGTAGATCTGGTTCTCTGGTTAAATAAGAGTGCTGGTTCCGAAAATAAAAACAACAGCAAGAAAAAGAAGATAGAAAGGAGAGGATGATAAAAAGAAGGAAGGGAAAAGAAAGAAAGATTTATTATCAAGTAAGAAAATATTATTTTGTGTTTTGGTGTTTTGGCACCACTTTCAAAATTTTTGCTTTTAATTTTGATTTATTCTTCCTTTTTAAATTAATAGATTAATTCTTTGGCAATATTATATATGCATATAAAGCATCTGGTTACTCTCTTTCCACACCCTCTTTTACTTTCCTCTTATCCTTTTTGACTCTGCCTTCTCCTTACCAGTCTATTTTCCATATTCATGATTTTTTGGTATAGTTGTGTGAAACAGGGCCAACTGTTTGAGTGTTGGATTAGAACTATCCCCTGAAGCCTGGTAAAGTCACCAGTGGGTACAGAACAGAAGGCAATGACAAATCCCCTTTCCTGCCCACAGGAAATAGATCAGGAGTGAAATGTAGGAGTCTCTAAGTCCTTCTTCCATCTTTACCCGACTGCTGACGGCTCCATTCTTGAATGCATCCAGTGTAGCTATCTAGTTGTTCAGAGTTCATTTTAGCAATAACTGTGTACTGTTCTGAAAATGATATTTTCTAGCCCCACTTCATATTTCCCAGCTCTTATAATCTTTCTGTTCCCTCTTCATTGATATTCCTTGAGCTTTGGAGAATATTCCATAAGTGTTTTGTTTAGAGCTGAGAAGTCTGTATTATCCATTCTCAGAGTTGTGAACAACCTTAAGTCTCTGACTTTATTAGCGAAAAAAAAAATTATCCTATTAAGGCTGAGATGGGGAGTTGTCCATGTATATAATATATATCTAAAAAAAAGTTAAGTGTTATTTTAATTTATCTTAACAACAGAATTAAGTTTCCCCCAAAAGAGCCTGAGACTTGTCTCATCATGGGATCTTGAGTGGGTTAACAGCACTGGGTATGGGTTCCCTCCCTATGGAGTGAACCTCAAATCTAATCATAGAGTAGTTGGATACTCCCATAATAGTCACACTGTTATTGTAGAAATGGGATCATCTGAGGAAGCATAGTATCATAATCTATAAGGTTCCTTGATGAATAGGACCACTGATACCTTTTTCTCCTTCAGAAGCCTGGGTAACAATGTAGCCAGAGCAAAGAAAGCTAGCAGACCAGAGAGGCCATCCAATTCAGTTCCAGATTTATTTCTCTATATTATGCAACAATGGTTTGTGGCGTCTTCACCAACAAGGCCTTATCATTTAGTTTTGGTACCAAGAAGAAAGCCAAGAGTCTTCACTATTTAGGGAGTCTTTAGGACCTTTCTGACTAGCAGCCCACAAAGGGTTATCCTACATTGGACACTAGAGTTTTAGTTTAATAGGCTATAGTTTCAAGAAGCAATCCGGTCATGTACAGCAGCTCCCTCTCAACTTAAAACAAGTTTGTTACATAAATTGTGGTTTCCATATGGATTCTTCATGTCTTTTTCATTTCGGTTAGCCCTTCCTTACCATTTTTACTCTTTTCCTCGTATTCACTCCCCCACCTTAAACATCCTCCTCCATTATCTGTCCTTTCTATATTCATAAGAGCTCTTCACACTCCCAAAGGCGCTATGGCAACTCTAAATTGAACACATAATATTAAATTCCATATATGAAATAAAATATATGATACTAGTTTTTCTGTGCCTGGGTTATCTCATGTAATATAATGCTTTCTGGTTTCATTCATTTTTCTACAAATTTTACTTTTCTTTAGAGCTGAATAAAGTCCCATTGTTGATGAACACTTATGCTGACACTATTTTCTAATTATTGTGAATATAGAAGAAACAAAGATGGATAGGCAAATATCATTGAAGTAAAATAAAATTCTTCATGTAATTCCTAGAGAGTGGAATATCTTGAACATATGATAATTCTAGTTCTAGCTTTTGGAGGAAGCTTTACACTGATTTCCATAGAGATTATACCATTTTGCACTCCCATCAGCAGAAATTAAGGTTCATTTTTCCTCACAACTATGTTCGCATTTGTTGCCATTTGAATTCTTGGTGATAGCTATTTGGACTGTGGTAAGATGGAATATAAAAGTAGTTTTAAATTTTATTTTCCTGGTGACTAATGGTGTTTTTCACTTCAAAAATGTTTATTAGGTGAAAATGGTGATGCATGCCTATAATCGCAGGACTCAGGGAGACAAAGGCAGCCATATGGCTGTGAATTCTAGTCCAGCCTGGTCTACAAAGCAAGTCCAGGACAGCCAGGGCTACACAGAGAAACTATGTGTCAAGCAAGACAACACAAAACAAAAATAATGCTTATTAACCACTTATATTTCTCATTTGGGGAATTATCTTCTGTTGGATGCATATTTGGAAAATATTTTACTATTCCTTAGACTGCCTCTTTACACATTGAATGTTTCCTTTGCTGGACAGAACCTTTTTAGTATTATGAATGCACATTTGTCAATGATCTTTTGTTTCCTGGGTTTCCAGAATCCAATAAATACAGTGTTTACCTGTGCTTATATATTGTAGCATATTTCCTAACTTCCTTTATAGCAGTTTCAGGATTTCATGTTTTATATTGAGTTCTGATCTCTTCCTTAATATCCAGGAGAAAATAAATGGAGAGGAGTAGAAAATATCCCTATATGTTTCCCTGAAGAATGCTCTGCTTGTTTCTTCTAAATGAATGAGTAAATATATTGACATGGTTAAGGCACCCTGATTCTATTGTAATATCCTATACTTCTATGCTTAATTTTCATAGAGAAAACTAGAAATTTCACTGTAGAAACACTGTATCTACACTTTATGAACAGAGTTAAATTTCTCCCTTTATGTCAGTGCTTTAGTTTCAACAGATGATATCCTCTCATTTGTCTTCCCAACACTGTAAAAACAGTACCACAGCGATGTTACCAACCCTTGCCAAATTGGAAGCAGTAACAATGACAATCACAAGTGGAAAACTTACCTATCTTCTTTCTCTCAACTGATACAAATGACATCTGGAAGAAGAAGCAGAGAAAATCATTACCAAGGACACTAAGGTTTTGTAGTGTTGTCCAAAGTTGCTGGTTGACAACTCTAAAATGAGTTGTAATATTTCCTTGCATTGCTGAGTAATACCAGGCTATACACAAACATATAGTTTAAAAAAGATGCAGGCATATTCAAAATTTTTATCTTCTTTCTAGAATGTGATACCCATTAGTACTCTTAAATACGTTAGAAAGAAACTGCTGCAAATCTCCTTTGAATACTGACTTATTTAATTCAGTTTTACCTGGATAGATTCTTCAAGGTGCTCTGGTACAGGCAATAGCACAACTCTTTCCTGTCTTGAGCAAATGGTGTCATTCAATAAGAAGATGTTTTATTCCCTGGCAGTTCACAGAAGTTTGCATAAACTATCTTGGAAATGTTTAGGTTTATGAATTCTAAGCTATAAAGTTATACAGGTTGAGTCAAGTCATACTTACACCATCATGCTACCTTGTCACCATGGGTAAAACCATTAGGACATTTGTGTTTAATCTCCTCTCAGAAAAACAAAGAAAATACTAATATTTTCCTGGCAGAGTTGTTAAAAGTGCAGCCCTACTTTGTGCTTGGAAGCCCAGTGGTATATCGGTATAGTATTTGATAGTCTCAGAAAAAAGCCAAAGAAAACCTTTGTAGACATTTCTCTTGAAGATGCCTTTTATTGTCCCGAAACTTGTTACATATGGTTTCTTTGTAGCACTGGTGACAGTTCATGGATATTAGTCATCACATTAGGCTAGAGTTCATCAGTAGCTGGTAAGGTTTTCTGTGTTAACATGTCTGTCATTCTGAGGGTTGGAGAGAGGTTTCAGTCACTTAAAAAGTATAAGTCCTTGTCCACTACTAAAAATTAGATACAGAGCCAAAAAACCAAGGACTAAGAGATGTTGCAATTCTCAACTTCTTATTTCTATAACAGGCATGGTATCTTGGCATTCCAGCTGCATTTAAATCATCTGCCACCAGAATAGAGCAGGAAACACACATTCTATGTCCAGCCTACTAGCATTAGTAATTGCCAAAAGTAGAAGCTTTTAAGCCAATAATGATAAAATGAACATCTCTCATTTTTGCAGTATTAGTTTTAAATATCTTTAAACATTTTTATTCACAATTTTTATTTCCATTGACATATTCTCTAGGGCATTTTTGCCCATACATAAATCATTTGTTTCTCTTTGTTCTAGAAGATGGAAAGAAAAATTTTATCAGGTAATAAAAACACTTTCTTTCCAAAAACCAGAATAAAACCATTAGCCAGTGCTCTAAGTATAGATGACCATCGGTTTTTTGTGAACATTTGCAGCCTCATATAATTGATTGCTGTCTATTCAGTGTATTTACTAGTCTAGATGGGCTGAAGTCCTGCTGGTTAATCCTAGTATTTGCTGATAAAATTAAAAAGTGATGGATTTTAATTGGCTTACTCATGTGCTTTCTGCCTATGTTTTAAAAAAAGGAATTAAAAAAATTCTTTTAAGTCATCTTCCCATATTTACTAAGAGCAAAGGTAAACTCAAATTTTGGTTCTGGATAGATGTTTGTAGATATCAGATGACTAACAAGACCAGGTCATGGCTTTATGGTCCAAAGTACTTGGAAGTGATCATATTAATTTCCATTTCCTTTGCTTCATGATCAAACATTTTTTACTTGTAATTATCATTAGGAACCCTTATTGTAGGTCAGTTTTCATGTTTGATTTTTTTCCACATACAAAATTGCTCGAGATAAAAATCTGTTCCTTAGCCTCATTGCTTGGAGTGTTGTCAAAGACCCCTCTGTGTTTTCAACCTTGTATAGTAGGGTCAGAGGGACCTATCAAGGGAAAAAGTCTTCTACACAAACATCATTTCTTTGAGAAGCAAAGTGTTTACAGACTCAGGTGTGCTTAAGAATTTGAGAAGCTCTGTGTCTCTCCACTAAAGCAGACCTGAAGTTGGAAGTTCTTTAGAAATAACTTTGAACCTGAGTTTCTGATTTGGGGAAAATATTTTGCCTATTAACTCAGTTTCCCACCTCTGAAATGGGCAGTGGGAGGCCTAATCCAGTGCTTCCTATAGCTATCCATTGTGGCGATGCAAACACTAAGTCATGGCTGGCACACAGTAGGCAAGCTGCATCTCTTCAAGGAGGGCTCCTTTTAGAAATGTTAAATGAATTCTGTGAATTTTGTCTTGTGTGAACACAAAATGAAAACCAGAAAAGATTCCTTCTCGCCCTGTGGGTGGGGTACTGCTCCTCTATATTCTAATTCTTTTTCATAAGAGAAGGGCTCCTTGTCTGTGGTGGGAAAGGCCAGCGCATGTGGCAGAAAGTCATGGAACACAAGATACGCTTTATTACATGGCTTGTTTCTGCACCACAGATGTGCACACAGATGTGGTCATCACCAGAGATAACTAGTTTACAAGCCCTCCCTGGAAACTGCTCAGAGTTCTCAGTAGAAACGTGTTTTTTCAGCCAACTCCTGCAATGAAACTCAGCCCATGATTAAAACATTTCCAACTGTTCCACACTGAAAAGAATTAGGAAGGAAAAATGACCAGGCAGGGTGCGGGACTAGAGGTCATCTAGAAGGCTATATTCTACTAAACAAAAGTCTGTCGTGGCCTTTGTGTTCTGACTTCCTTCCTTCCCCCCATTCCTCCTTTTTCTTACTCCTTCCCATTTCTTCTGTTTGTTTCTCCTTTCTTCTCACTTTCTTTATTCCCAGTAGAAAAAATAGTACTTTACATTCAGAACACACTGTAGAGCATCTCATTTATAACTAATTTATTATCGTGATCAGTGATATATGATGAAGGAATTATGTAAATATCTACTTTTTTGTCCTCCAGAGGACTTTCTTTTGCCCAGTGAGGGATATTTGCCTGGTAGGTCATACTTTCACTCTACTCCAGGGCAGATTAATGGCTTTTTCCAAATGAGGTAGTTCTCATCATATCTATCTATCTATCATCTATCTATCTATCTATGTCTATATCTATATCTATGTCTATATCTATATTTATGTCTATATCTATATCTATGTCTATATATATATCTATGTCTATATATGTCTATATAGGCTCCCATCCTATTCCTTCTCTTCAGCTGTTTCTGGTGTCTATTCTTTTGCCTTTCTGAAGGAGAATTAAGCATTCCTCCTAGGGTCCTCCTTGTTATTAAGCTTCTTTAGTTCTGTGTATTGTACTATGATTATCTTGTTTTATGTGGCTAATACCCGCCTATAAATGAGTATACACTATGTGTATGTTTCTGGGTGGTGGTTACCTCACTCAGGATAATCTTTTTTTAGTTCCATCCGTTTGCCAGTGAATTTCAAGATTTCCTTGTTTTTAGTAGCTGAGTAGTATTCCATTGTGTAAATGTACCACAGTTTCTTTATCCATTCTTTGGTTGAGGGACATCTAGGTTGTTTCCAGATTCTGGCTATTAAAAATAAACCTGAATGTCCTTGTTGTATGGTGGAGTATCTTTACAGTATGTGCCCAGGAGTGGTATATATAGTTGGGTCTTGAAGTAGAACTAGAAACCCAAGGTCAAGAAGTCCTAGAGAACTTATCTTAGCTTCTGCTAAAGTGCCTGTAAGTGTAAACCCCCTCCAGTGAACCGCTTGTCTTAGCTTCTGTTAAATTTGCTTCCGAGAAGCCTCCGTGCAGCTGCTGAGCAAAATGCCACAATGTGGTTTCTGTGATCAAAACTTATGTACTCTGGACATTTGAGGCTACATAAGGCCCCCAATTACTTGGGTGTAGTCTCAGCTAGCTGGAATAAAGACTTCGAATTAGCCATAAGAAATTGCTGTAAGACTGTGTGTCCTAGTGATGTCAGAAGCTACAACAATAAATTCTCCCCAATGTGACTGCCCAAATATGAGTTGGACAGGAAGGAGGACATCAATGAACTAAAGAAACTAGATGGGACAAAGTCCACAAGGCCCCAATCCTACACAAGGAGGTCTAGGTGCCTGAGGAAAGCTGGGAGGAAACAGGAAAAAAGGCCTTCCAGGGAAAACCACATCCATTCATTGACCAGTGCAAAATGGTGAGCTCTGAAAAAATGCATAAGCATAACATTATATGGATGGAACAGATTGTGTTTGAGAATATATATGTATATACATATATGCATCCATTGATAATTAGTTTTTTAAAAGGTCATGAATTTCAAAAAGGGCAGGAAAGTGTATGTGAAAGGATTTGGAAGGAATAAAAGAAAGAGAGATGTGTCATAATTAAATTATACTCTCAAAAATAGATAAAAAAAATTTAAAAGTACATCATGTGAACCACATTAGTACTTATGTGTACAAGTTTAGAGAGACACAACATTTTTATCAGACTTATAGAAAGTGAAAGTTCTTTTATGTATGGATGTTAATACAATATTCAGATTGCACTTCATCACAATTATTCTAGGTACGCCTGTTTCGTTTGTAAATAATCTATCTTCTTTTATTTCTATATGATAGGTGATAGTTGATCCTTAAAGTTATTAAAGTGTTAGATTAAAGAATGGTCTGATTTGGCTTACAACATATATTTATGCACAGAAAAATAATATTAATAACTAATCAAATAGTCCTTTGATTCAGAATTACTTTGGCAAAGTGGGTATTGTCTTCTAGACATTGAATAGTTGCAATGTTAGCCTTTATATTTCTGTTGTTTCTGAATAAGAGACACCCTTAACTATCTCTGCTTTGTTCTTACATAAGCGAAGTGAGTTAATGCTAATGTAATGTTCAAGAAATCAAAATGATGACAAAAGCCAAGAGCACGAAATGACTAAGGCATTGTTGCTTGTGGCTTGAGGGGGTGGGAGGTGCCGCCCTCTGAGGTGTCTGAGTGGGTCACCCAACAGACTTGCCAAGGGTTGTGAGGGAGGGAAAAATAAGCTGGATAACTTTCCTCTTGGGATAAAGCCCAGAGTTACGTGGCCTGTAGTGATGAGAACTGGGTGGGCAAACAACAAAAAAGAAAAAGATGGATTGAAGCAGGACAGACATAGAAAAGATAGTAAGCTCAATATGATGACTCTTTGAAGGCTCTTACAATATACACTGCTCATCTTTATAAAGAAAAATGTGTAGAATCTCTTTTTCTAATTGATTACCCCATAAGATGCAAAAGATGCCTATATCACACAAGAAGTGAATATTGAGTAACACCTATGTTAATTTTCATGTAAAAGATATTCTTAGAAACAAACTTATATAATAATTCATTTTGTAGATGAATTCTCTCAATGCTTGAACACCTCTGTCTTCTTGTTCTCTACTGTGAATATTGTGATGAGATCCTGGAAACAGGGAGGATCCAAGTTTCAGAGTCAGACCACAGCTAAGCCTTTTTTGGTTCTTTCTTCTAGCATTATATATTACTTGATTCTAAAGGTAAATTGTACCAGTAAGAAAATTGACCCACAATGGAGGGAAGTTCATGTTGAAGGCATTCAGCAGAGTCAGGCATTGATTCTTTGTTTTTTTTAATTAATTTATTCTTGTTACATCACTATGGTTATCCCATCCCTTGTATCCTCCCATTCTTCCCTCTCTCCCATTTTACCCTTATTCCCCTCCCCTATGACTGTTCCTGAGAGGGATTACCTTCCCCTGTATATGCTCATAGGGTATCAAGTCTCTTCTTGGTGACCTGCTGTCCTTCCTCTGAGTGCCACTAGGTCTCCCCCTCCAGGGTACATAGTCAAATGTGAGGCACCAGAGTACATGAGAAAGTCATATCCCACTCTCCACTCAAGTGTGGAGACTGTCCTGCCATTGGCTAGATCTGGGTAGGGGTTTACATTTTACCGCCTGTATTGTCCTTGGCTAGTGCCTTAGTTTGACAATGCATATGAAATACTGCATGCATAGGCATTGTCCTGCCCATTAGAAGAGCCAGTAGCTTTCTAGACTGTCACTCTTTATTCTTCCAGTATTTTCCTCACCCTTTAGCCAGCACACTCTATCTCTAGTCCAACACTAATTCATGTCTTTTACTTACTTGAAACCATTGGCTACTCTTTGACTGATCTATGTTCCCCCAAATTCCTATGCCAAAATACCTTACTGGCAGTAACTTATTTTGCAATTAGGTCATTGTAGATATGTTTAATGAGAGGAGATCATTAACATGGAACCTAATCCAATATGACTGATCTTATAAAAAGAAAGTTTCAAGCACAGAGATTCATATAAGGAGAATGCAGCTGAACATAAAGATGCCAAGCCCACGAGTAACATATATTTCCCCCCTATCTCCTAGAAGGAATGGGTTTTACCCATACCTTGATTTCAGACTTCTAACATCTAGAACTATGAGACAGGTAATTTCTGTTCCTTAAGCTACTCAAGTCTGTGGGCTTTTATGACAAACTAACACAGTAATACAGTTTATTTTCTTATAGTATTAGGATGATGCACAACATCCTACATTCTAAAAAAGGAGTAGAATACAAATCAAAGAACAGATATAACCTAATCTAAGCACAATAAGATTTTTGGAATTGTGAATGAGCTTAGAAAAAAAATCCATTGAGTCACTATTGTAATCTTGCATGTTGAGAGCTGTTGCATTTGCACAATAGAAGAAGGAATCTTACCAGGTGCCAGGAATTGCTGAGTATTTAGAACGGAATTAAACTGACATAGTGCCTGTTCTCAGGGAGCTTACACTGAAGCAGGCAACTAATTATCTGAACAATTAACTATAGTAAGAACTCAGAGTATGTGTGATGTCTTCAAAACAGCAGACGAGGAGAACTTACTCTTTCATTCAAGGTATCAAAAAACATATCAGGAATATCTTCTTGGAGAAAATTGTATTAAACATCCTTCTAAAAGATGAGTAGATGATAGTAAAGTGAGGCAAGTGCTAAGAGAAATAGTGTAATGCAAAATGGATAGACACTATTAAAATCCTAAGGCCAGGAGGGTTAGGACACTTTACAGAACCAGGAAGTTGGAAGTGCAGCCAGAGCAGGATAGGTGAGGCAGAAATTAGTGTTGATGGTGCCGACGCCAAGAAGAGCCAAATATTGCAGGTACTGAAATCATCAGAGTTCAAATTTATTCTGAGCCACAGTGAAAAGCTGATCTGAAGAGATCCCTTTGGAAAATATGGACAATGGCAAGAAATATGGATTGAGGAAAAGTCCACTGATGAGACACAACTGACAAAGTTCTAGAAGATGGATAGTATGGAGGCAGGAGATAGAGAGGTTGTTGTTAATACTGACTATAGTGTTTCAGTCTGAGTAAGTGGATAGAGTGTGATATTGTTTGTAGAAATAGGAAATATCAAGCCATATTTTAATTCTATGCGATAAATCTGGTATTTGGTTCCACTTGTTGAATCTGAAGCAATCGTGAGATCACTGGTATCACATGAGCCATCAAGCTCACTCATAGAGAGTTCTGGGCCATCGGAGATACAAGTTGGTACATGGTTTGGTCTGGTTAGAAAGTAACTTGAGCTGTAACAACAGATGAGCTAATGTAGCAAGGCCTCAGTACAGTTGAGGATTCTCACCTTCCAAGTTTGGCTGCAGGAAGATGTGCCTGCCCAATGATAAGGAGTGGCAGCAGAGAAGGAAGTATAGGCCCAAAGGATGCGATGTTATGAAAGTCTGAGACCGAAGAGTTCACAGAGGAGGCAAGTCATGGCAAATAGCCTTTAAACAATGAAAACAGGGTAATTTCTGGAGAAGACAAAGTGTTTGGGCTGGATTGGTGCTCAGCAGGAGCTCCTTTGGGGGCTAGATTGGAGAATTGAAACTGTTCTGGAAGACGATACTATGGGTATCCTGCCTACTCCCTCTGACTGCTTTGCAGCTGTACCCAATAAGGATCTTATTCTGTTCTGTGTGGTCTTTTGTTTTTACCACCCTTAGTCTAAGCACTGGTCAAGCCACAATAAGAGGAAGTGTATCCAGAACTAGACCTCAAATAATGGCTATCAGGGATTTGATAGCCAAATACCCTAGAGCCTTGGCTCTCAGTTGACAGATCAAAAATTCAGCCTCTCATCATCTCTCATGAACTTTCTGCTCTTTCTTACCATTACTCCACTACATCTGCAACATTTCGCAGAATCATCTATGACACATGGGGAATAAATACACTTTTAAAAATATACTTTTAAAAAGTAGGTAAGATAAGGCAATAAATACATATTTAAAGAGGATAGCTAAATGGTGGTATCAAAAAGAGAGAAGCATTATGTAAGTATGAAATATACTGGACCTGAATGAATACTCATAGGGCATATAGGGAAATGAAAAAAAAAGATTTTATAGGAATTTCTATGCAGAATATATATGTGTATTTTTCCTGATACTGTTGGTTAAAAGGAGAAAATACATAATAAAAATGAAGCAAATACAAAATGGTTTCACTAGAAAACTCAGGAAGTCACTTTCTGGGTATAAGAGAGAAATCAAAAAGGTTGTCTGTAAAAGAGCAAAGCAGGCTCCGTGCTTCTTGGGCCTTGATGCTCCTAGGAATTCCCAACATCTCTAGAATCCAGTTAGTCACTGCATGACATATTTTTCCTCCAGATGGACAGGCTGAAGAGTCGGCTGTCAGTTGAGTACACTTATAGTCTTTTCTCAGCAATTATTTTAAGGAATGCATTTGAATAAAATGCACTTTTGGCATCATTTTTCAGAATGCGTGATGATTTATGCTTTTCTTGCAGGGACAAGCTGACTGTAGGCATGAGTCACAGCTGCGTGCTGGGAAGGTTCCGATGGGAACCTTCTTCTTGTGGGCTGATCCCTACCTTACATGGACTTGAGGTTGTGCATGGCTTTTATTAACATGAGGATTTTTGCTTGTTAAGGCTCAGGATTCATCTTTTCCTTCACAACAAAAGCCCTGCTCATGGTTCACATGCACCTGATTCAGATTCTGTGCTTGAGACTCTGAGTGGCTTGGGAATAGTAATTTGGAAAGTCTCTGATTATTTGTCAGCTACGATGGGATGATGTACTCACTGGTGCAGCTGGGAAGCAAGCTAGTCCTCTGTAGGCGAGTAGGTTAAGATGGAAGACAGAGTCCTGATTCTGTGGGACAGGTTTAGTACAAAGGAAATTTGTCCATAGGCCAAGAAAGCTACAAACTGTAGCACTAATCGATGCTTCTCTCAGTTGCAAAAATGTCACTGTTTTACATACTGTTCTCAGATGTGAGTTTTCCTTGAGAAAAAAATCGCTGGCTCATAGCAGATGTTCTTGGCGGGTGGGGACTGAAATCTTTCACAGGCCAAGGTGATTGCACTGTAAGACTCATACTTGAAACTCTCCAGGTTAAAACTGTTCCTGTCACTGTCCTTGGCTCCAGTTCTCAAAAATCTATTCTACACCACTGCTTGTAAGATATTCATGTGCATGCAAGTCACCTGGGAGCTTTGTTAAGCTACAGATCCTCTTCCCCTAGTTTGGGTCTGGACCGAGACTAATTTTTTTGCTGTTTTTCTGCTCTCAGGAGTTTAAGATTCTGGTTTGTCATGATCATAGAATGCTTTAGTTCAGGGCATGCACAGGCTAGTCTCCCAAGATGCTCTCTAGGACAGAGAGTCTCTGGCCCTTTAAATTTAAGAAAACCATAGTTTAAAACTACATCTGCATCTTATCTTCCCATTCAAAGTCCTAGTTGTGAACAAGCTGGCGATCTTGGGAGGGTCTATATTGATGGAGGTTGGTTTCAGATTAGAAGGTCTTGAAGGAAGGATATACATGGTTGCATGGGAAAGTCAGCATTTTCCCTTCCACTGTTGCTGAAAATATTGTCATCAGTCAGAACAGAGAACAACCTGCAGAAACTTATTTACAGAGTTCAGTCTTGCTCCTGTAACTCAAGATATAGTATTACCAGAATAGAACATTTCTTAACATGGTTTACTATAAGAATAATTACATATTTGATATTTCATACAACATGTATTGGCATCACTATAAACATGTAAACTTTTGTAAAAATGTCCAGAAATTGTCAATTTGATCTTCTAAGTCATTTGTGGCTTATGTATATGTTAGCTTATTATCTTTTTCCTGGAGGGTATTTATTCTATGCCTTGAGAAATATAACATTACATCTTGATTATGATCTTCCAAATAAAGAGTAAACTCCCTTTATATTTTTTTCTCAAAAACAAAAATGGCTTCTTACAGAAACTTTTATATTGAGATGTTTTGTAATGAAAATTACATTATTTCTGCTATTAAAATTGTAAAATGATTGTTGAGATTAGAATAAAATTAAATACTGAACTTTAGTGATTTCTATTTGTCTAGTCGTTCAGTACTTGTGCTAAAGTTTCCACATTTTCTATATGCATTTAATTTCAGTTTTCAAATTAATTCTTTTATTATACATGTGATTTAAAACAACCTTATATTACTAAAATTAGTAGAGTATAAATTACTGCTTTTTTATCATTCATCTAAATTCTTTTAACCACTTATGTCATTTTAGAATATTATTATATTACTATATAACACTTCAACATTATCATGGTTAATTAAATTAACTCTCTTGTATCTTTACATAGTTATTACCTTGCCACCATGCTCTGTGGTTCCGCCTTCCCCAGGTATAAGATCCAAACCATCTGTACCTCAAAGACTGAAAACTGAGGCCAAAGATCTCTAATAATTGATCTAGTATGAACCAAGGAAGAAACAGAACTGGCTTTGGAATTTGGTGTTCAGATGACCAGCTGAAAACCAATGGCTTCCCCTGGAATCTGGTCCTCATCTTTTGATCACTGGAAACCATAAGAGAGTTATGAACAGCTTGTGGCTCTGCCATCTGTTCAAACAGAAAAGTACTTGTTCAAATAATGCTAAGTGAAAAGTAGGCATAAGAAAGCGAAGGAAAACATGTTTGTTTTAAGAAAACAACATGACAGAGTTTGCCAAAGTGCTGATTGAATGCTTCTCTTTTGTTCTAAGATATTTGGGTTGGTCTTAACATGAGATATAGGGATGACTTTAGTGCAAAGGAATCTTTTTTAAAATTCCAATTTGTTGGCTAAATAAAGCATCCTGTTTTTATAGGAATGAAGTCCATATGAGTATTGCATGCAGATAAGTTTTTCATCAACAAAACACATTCTCTCCATGCCTAAGTGACGTCCTGGACCGAAAACTAAACGACATTCACAGAATATTATGGCAACCCAGTTAACAATGGAAAACAACTCAGCGGAACGACCATCGGCAGCAAGCAGTCCATTAACTTGCTCTTTGCATCACATTATATCAGACATCTACTTTGATTTTTAATCTCTTAATTGCCCCCTTCCTTTATTGAATAAATGCCAGTGTTGTGGGCCATTTAGAGTGGCATTCCAGTGGGAGCTATTGAAGTTGAACTGACAATATAATCTACAGTCAGTCTCTGTCTTTGTTTGCCTCTCTGTGTCTGTCTCTGTCTGTTTGTCTGCATGCACATGCAGAATCAAGATCAGAATTGCTGTAGGCATAGCTCAACAGTAAATACTTGTTAAATAATTATTGGGTTTTTTTTTTTTTTCAAGAGAGGGTTTCTCTGTGTAGCCTTGGCACTCCTGGACTCACTTTGTAGACCAGGCTAGCCTCAAATTCATAGAGATCTGCCTGCCTCTGCCTCCTCAAGTGTTAAGATTGCAGGTGAGTGGCACTGTGCCTGAAGTGTTAAATAGTTGTTGAAGAAAAGGAAAAGTGGCCCTTCCCCTAGATCATCTTCACAGTAGTCACTAATGACATACACTGACTACTGACCATTGTACAGTACAAGGCTTGGTTTGTCTTTTTCCCAACTGTGAAAACCATGGAAAAGGCACCGTGTATGCGTGAGATGTGGGTTGTCATCTGCTGAAGGCTGCACATGTTCCTTAGTATTCACTTCATGCATCATAGTGTAGAACATCTGGAAGATATATATAAATACTCTCCTACTGGGGTGTGTGTAAAAGAGGCCTAACGTCAACTTCTCTTATTTGCCTGAAGACTTGTGTGCATGGAAAGATAACAAGGGTGTGTGGTAGAAATTTATGAATAAGCAGAAACCACGAGAATAAAATGAAGATTTTTTTTCTCTTTCTTTTCCCTTCAGTGGCTTTTCAGATAGTGTCTATTAATATATATGGTAAGTGATATCTATCTTGGGATATAACTGACCTTGAATATATTAACATTATTTTGATTTATTACTATTTTTGCATAAAACTATATTATGAATGATAAGCATTTCTTAAAATATTCATTACACACTAATTAGTTTCAGTTATGCATATTCATTATCAAATTAGGAATAAGCCGCTAAACGAGAAACTATATGAGATAGAACATCCTAGTCATTTAGAAGAGAAATTACAACAGGAATCTTTTTCTCCTTCACTGGCAACTTCTTCTCTACTTCTGGTGGAAGTGAAACCTTTGACCTAAAGAAAATGTTACAACAAACCCCATTCATATCCAGCTGGTTGCCAACAAGAGGGCCCACAGCCTGAGCACAGGAACTGAACACAGGAAATTCAATATTTGTTTTGCATTGTAAGGATATTAGAGCCATAAAGAGTTTTAAAATTTTTTGATTATTAGAGATTCAAACAATGTTTATATACAAGATACCGGTGTACATGACACCATGTGCTGGCCTAGTGCACGCCTGTGCACATACAGCCCTCATTGTGCACAGCACACAGCGGCCATTGGGCATTGACTTCTATAAATTGAATTAACAAACATTTAATGTGAACCAGCTTTAACAAATAGCTTGGCCAGACTTAAGAGGAAGCATTTTTACTGGTAGTGCTTTGCTGTTTTTTTTTTTTTTTTAATTTATCCTTACTGATATTTGTTGACAGAACCAGACAAATGTTAACTCTTCATTTTGTCTACCAATCAACCTACAAAACTGTTTATATTTATTTTATTTATTATTTGTTGTTATGTAACTTTGAGTTATCCCCACCAATCATTCACTCCCTCATTCATTCATTCATTCATTCATTTATTCATTGTGCCTTCAAACACTGGGCTTGGATACAGAAGTCCTCAGCTTCCTGGCTAAAGGTCCTAGAAGTACATGCCACTGGATGCACTCACCATCATCTCCTTACCAGTACAACATTCTGAAAGACTTGGGAGGAAATTGCTGGCACCACCAGTCTGTGTGTCTCTGTCACACACCTAATGTAAGGCAGGTCTTCCCAGAGAGCTGTGAGAAACCGAGTTCTTGCTCACATTCACTTTCTGACTCATAATAGTCGCTAACTTGAGCAACTTCAGTGACCTTTACAAATTCAAATCCTAATCACTGAGGCCCTGGAAGGTAATTAATTGCCTTATAAGCATAGCAAGGAAAATCCTAGTGTATTTTCGTTTTTTATATAACTCTGTGGGAAACCTGCTTTTCAAGATGTTAATATATTTACTATCAAACTTTTATTAAAAATTATAACTTTATTCTTATTATAGCAATTCTTTGGAAAACATCATTGATTATGGGTTTATATGTATTTACACAGGTCACTCTTTGTTAGTAATGATTTGTGTGCATCTTAAGCCTCCTAACAGACTTAGAGTTGCCAGATAAAATAGAGAATATGTTTAAATTTTGACAACTTATGACTTTTTATATAAGTGTGTTCCCTGAAAGGCATGGGGTATACTTACATTAAAATTTTAGTCTTCAGCTTTAAATTTCAGATTTAATTGGGTATCTTGTGCTTTTATTTGGTAAATCTGGCAACGTTAAATGCCTCCATATCACACTTTATGCTGCTCTCCTTCCAGTCCTTGCCTGGCATGCATTAGGCTTTTTAATACTATAAAACATTAACTCTTAAAACATCAGAAGAGAATACAGTTTTCATGTTAGGATCAAAGCTGTTCAAATATATCTTATATATATTATTGGATGCTATTTTATAGAGTACAGGTTATATATCGCAATACTGAAACTGGCCATTGATTACCTTATCAGCTATATCATTAGTCTTTAGTCAAATAAATACAGTGGATATCATACAAAAGGATAAAGCCATATGTCTGCAGACCTGCCATCTAGTTTTATCTTCACTATTATCTCTGGTTCTTGGTTTTATCATCTGTGACCATGAGTACTTCTCTGACTGGCATTAACTGCATTCACGATAGACTATAGGTACTCTCCAGGTACTGGCCAAGTATGCAGCAGTGCTAGAGTACTGTTAAAGTCATTATTTGTGTTTAGGATGTGATTTGTAAGTTTAGAATATAATGATCATTTTTTCACAAATAAATGAAAACACCGAGGATAGAGTGATTTGAGTCCTTAGCTACTGGACTGTCTCTTGCTACCTGAACTTCACCAGATAGACTACCTTCACGCCAGCAGAAGTCATCATGAACACTCCACGGACTTCTTCAGACACTATGTAAAAATTACAACTGATTGCCTTGCCTCCAGAAGGCACATGCCCAGCCTGGGCTGTTTGAAACAATTTATAGCTATTTTTGTTTTTGTTTTTGTTTTTATTTTTCCATCATAAGCTTGGATGGCCCATGTCTACTCTGACCAGAGAGGGATTTTTCTCTTTCATGATTAAGGAACTACTATGACTAGTACAAAGGGTTGGGGATGTGATTGGTCCAAAGCATAACATAATGACTGTGGTTGGTTCTAAGAGAGTAAAGGATGTGAGTGAGTGTCTTAACCAAGTGGCTGTGATTGGACAAACCAATTCACTGATTGATTCAGAATAATGATTGAGGATTGTAATGCCTCTTATGCCTACCCAGACAGACTTTTTAGACTCACTGAAGGAGTCACGTAGGAAATTCTCTCCTGCATGATCTATACTAGTGTAATATTTGGTCTAAGAAAAATTCTCAAGGGTGGCCTTCATTGCATATGTTCACAACTAGCGCCTTAGCAGGCAACAGACAGATCCCAAGGACAAGAAAGACTGGCAATTGCGTAAGTGAGAGCTTTGAGATGAGGCTTGACAGATGAAGGTACTGTGGGCAGTACATGGGTCAAATACTGGCCAGCACTGTCTGGGTCAGATGCCACTTAGCTTCTGATCCTGGATTCCTAAAGAGCCATCGGTCACTCACTAACAGCTGGAAGGCTATGAGTTGCTCAAGTTCTAGAAATCCTGTCTTACATCCCACCTGCAGCAAACACCTGTGTCCTACTGATCCTGATGTACCACTGCATAGTCTGGGAAGCCGTGGAACAGCTCTGGGCAGGAAGAAGGGAAACAAAGGCAGTTAGAAAGCAGAGAGATAAAGCATAAGAAGCCAGAGAAGAGATGCCAAAGGCCTTATTACATAAGATTTACACAAAGGCAGTAACCTGATAGAGCCAAAAGTCCTCATACCCCAGGCCTACATCAAGTGTATAAAACTTGGAGGCTCCTGGTAGCTGTTGCCTCCACATGCCTGCTGCTGCTGCTGCTGCTGCTGCTGCTGCTAGCAGCTGCCAAACACTGAGGGAACAAGAACTACCAGAGTTCACAACTCAACGGATTTCTTGCCTATGTATGATTTCTATCCAGACAGAAGAAAAAGGCCTTCAGCAAGCTGATTTATAGCACATTAATGACCGGAGCACAGTCCTTTTCCTTCTCCGTATCTATACCCTTTGACATATACGGTGAAGGAATAGATTGCTTGCTGCTTGGTTCTGACTATAGTCATTTGGAAGTACTGGCCAATAAGATGTTGAAAATCAGCTCTACCTGTGTGTATCCATTTCTAATGACACAACACTGCCTGTGCTATGAGAACATGCCCTGGCTAGCATGGAATGGGAGAATGAGGTGGAGAACATTCAACCTCTGAGCATTCCTGTCTCTCACGTAGGAGAAGAAATAATCAGATTGACAGGTTTTTATTTCCCTCCAAGAATCCTTACTCATTATTCATGTATAACTATTGGCAAGGGTTCAAAAAAACCATATTTATGCATATATGTGGCAGTCTTAAGAAAAATCTGATCTGGCTCTAGAATTTTAAGCATACCAAAGACCTCTAGGTAAATTTTATTTTTATGCTGCCTCATCCCTTTAAAATTCAAAGAAAATACAGAGAAATGGTGATAGAAAGCAGGAAAAAGATGAAGGACATTTCACTGAAGGCTAACGTGGTCCACAGGGTAAGAGCCTCGCCAGCCCTGAGCATGAGTACATGAGAGTGTTAAGATGTTTGGTATGTGGGCATGGTCTTGGCCAAGGCTGGGAATGGGCATTGCACTCCTACGTTCCCTCACTGTGGTATGTTCTATGTGGTCATTCATGAACAGAACACAAACATGTCTCTGTGCCATGCTTGGCAGAGTGCAGGATCATCATTTAAGGTCCCATGCTACCAAATGGACTTGAGTTGACATTTACTTCTGATTAAGTTGTCTAATTTCTCTTTGTTTATTCCAGATTAATTAAGAAAGAATAGACACTGGAAGGTGTTGAAGAAGGGGAACAGGACGGGAACCAAACATAGAGGTCCTCTGAAAGACTCCACCCTGCAGGGAATTGAAGCAGAAGCTGAGTCTCATAGCCACACACACTTTCAGCAGAAGGCAGGGAGTCTTATGGAAGAATTGGGGGGTAGAAGGACCTGGAGGGGACGGGAGCTCCACAAGGAGACCAACAGAGCTAACAAGTCTGGGTTCAGGGGGCTGGAGGAGACAAATGCATCAAACAAGGACCTAGGGTCCCTGATCAGATGTAGACAATAGGCAGCTCGGTCTCCCGGGCGGGGGGGGGGCACTACTAAGGGGAGCAGCAACTGTCCTTGCCATGGATTCTGTTGCTTGCTCTTTGATCACTCCCTGGCAGGGTGCCTTACCAGACCAGAGGAAGAGGATGCAGCCAGTTCTGCCTGATACTTTGTAAGCTGGGGTTAGTTGACAGGTGAGAAAGGGAAAGAGGAAAGGATACTGGTGGGGCTGGGAGGACATGAAGGAGGGGTCATGATTGGTATGCAAAGTGAATACATTTTTTAAAAAATTAAATTTTAAAAAAGTAGGGTATCCCATACCAAATGTTGCTGGTATCTGATGGTTCCCTTTGTCTCTGAGTAGCTAAATACTGTAAGGAAGATAAGCAAAATGAAGTTTTTCAGGTGTTTTATTTCAAACCTAAAGATTTCTGATGTCTTCATTTACTTCTAAAAGCAAATACATTTAACTGTTATGGAGGGGTGTAACTGGCCTCAAATACAACCTGAGAGGTATGACAGCCTTTGGCAAAGGTTCAGAAACTTGTGCAAATAAAAGAAATGTAATAATTCTACATTACTAAACATTCCTGGTCTCAGTGTCACTAGAACTCTGTCATGAAAGTGGATAAAAGTGATGTGAATTTTCTTTAGCTTCTAACTTTGGAACGAATTCCCAGCTATAATGGGTATGTGGGAAAACTTATGTTGACAGCACAACAGTTCCTGCACTTCCTAAGATGACTAGTCATGCCCTGTACTTCAGTGCAAACAATGAGGTTATTGTTCAGAAGCGAAAACAAGGAGCTTGTTGAAGGCGAAAAGGTGAAAATGTTCTATAGCCTGACTTTGTTTTGGAGGTCTGAATGCTATTTTCTCATCATCTTAAATGGTATACTTAGTAGACACACATGTAAAGATTTGGCTAATTGAAAGAGTGAAGATTTCTTTTCGTTTTATCACCTTAAAAAAAAAAACTTACTTGTTTAGATTTTATGGCTTTGCTTTCTCATTAAGTAAGGGAAGGAAGAGGGCCCGGTTTTCACCACTGGATTTTTCTGTCTTAGTTCCAAGAATTGGAGGGTGCTAGCTGGATATACTTCAAAGATGACAAGCCAGGCTTGGAATAAATGAATCTGATGGGAAATTCTCTTTATGATTCAAAAAGTTTTAACAGCCTGGTTCTTTGAAATCCCTCCTTTTTAAAATTTGATATCTCCACTTGTTTTTATCTGTTCTCTAGTGAGTGGGGAAGAAAGAAGAAAGAAAATAAAAATCAATAATTTGGAAGAGAAAAGAGACAGTTGAATAGCCCTACCATGCGTACTTCCATATTTCTGAAATCTGCACATTTATTTGTTTGTTTTCGGATTTTTGTAAGCTGGAGTTTGGTGTAGTCTTTGATCTTCCAATATATACTAGCTAGGTAATATTTAGAATTTTGGTTTAATTTATTTTATGCAGTGTCATACTATAGTACCCAGATTGGCATTGATCTGGATATTCCCCTGCATCAGTCTCCCCAGTGATAGAGTTTTAGGCCTGTACTATCACGTGCAATTTAGAGATATTTCTTAAAGCCCTGGCCTGGCCTGGCCTGAGAAGAAACCTCAGTTCATTAAGTATTTACCCCCCAAACTTGAGGACTTGGTTCTGATTCCCTGTATGCATATAAAAAGCTGGGTGTGGTAGAGCACATCTTTAATCCTAGCTCTGGGGGGATGGAAACAGAAGAGTCCTTGGGGCTGTCTGGCCAGCTGGTCCAGATGAACTGGTGAGCCCCAGGTCAGTGAGTCACACTGTCTCAAATAATACAATGGAAAGAAATGGAGTAAGATATTCAACACTGACTTCTAGCCTCTATGGGCTAGATGCACACACATCTTGCATCTACATACACATAAATATAATGAACAAGTACACACACACACACACACACACACACACACACACACACACACACACTTTCTTAATTACAATGCACTTACCTTGGGTTGATAGTTTCCTGAAGTCTTTAAATTAAGGACCTATTTTCTTTTCTATTCTCTTGATCTTTAAAGCAGGAAAATTAAATAAATGATAATTTGTCATTTCTCCAGCATTTTGACAGGTAACGATTTGCACAGACATGAGAAAGGAAATGCTTTAGACATGTACATATTTGGGCAAACACCATAAGTTCTTCTCAGACCTCCTGTTCTAGGTGTGCATCCTTCTAGCCCAGCAGGGTATAGTAAAATAGCTAGAGAGTGATTTAGACAAGTTCTCAAGTAGTAGGGATCAGATTTCCAGCCCCTTCTATTCTGTCTCAGAAGCATTTGTGGGCGCCATGGTCAGACTGGATCCTTCTTCCTACATTTGTTTATGGGTTCCTCCCAAGTACTTGGATCTCTCTGGTTTCCACTGAATGTCTGCGGCTGAGAACAACCATGTGAGCAAAAAATAGTCCTGGGGCAAAACAAACTCAGACAGGCCGTAGTGAGCATGGAGCTGCAGCCGGGAATATCTGCATCATCATCAGTCAGTGTTAAAAGGAGGTCAGGGGATGTTTCTGGATTCGAGGCATAAGCAGGATATGGAATTTTGGAAGGCTTCTTTCTGCTGATATCCATGTGATTTGGAGGTTTCTGCTCATAGTTCTTGCTGCTAACTCTGAGTGCCAGAGTAAATAATCATGGTCACGGGGGCGGAGGGTGGGGGAAGGGGGGGAATGCCCTCTGGAGCTCATTTAAAGAAAATTGAAAGGAGAGATTTTTCCCTGCCAACCTGGGCTTCATCTTTGAACCCACAATTGAGAGCAACGGAGACAGAGTCATATGTGTTGCAGTCTGGTAGACAATTTACACAAGGGGAGATGCCATTTTGAATTTCAATTTTTGGTCTCAGTTACTTATCCAATTAATGCCACAGCGTTTGGTATTTACTATGTGTTCCTCATGCAATGATATCATTACATTTCCCTCTATGCTACATAAGTCTTGGCTATTCTTGACATTGGTTTATAGATGGAGAAACATACATAGTAGGGATGGAAGTTAATTATCTTGACAGCGTTGGGAATCACACAGAGACCACACACTCAGGTGTGTCTGTGAGGATGTTGCCACACAGGTTACCCAGGGAGAAAGTCATCGCAAATGTAGGGTACACTATTCCCTAAAACTGAGGGTCTCAGACCAAATAAAAAAGACAAAGTGAACTGGGCAATAATATTTAACTTTCTGCTTCCTGACTATGTGACCAGCTGCCTTGTGTTACAACTGCCATGCTTTCCCTGCCAGTTTTGTCAAGACACAGTCAGAATCATTTGGAAAGAAAGAAATTCAGCTGAGAACATGTCCCCATCAGATTGGCCTGTGGTGGACAAGCTCGTGCTGCATTTTCTTAAGCAGCGTTTGGTGTAGGCGGATCCAGCTCAATGAGTGGTCCCATCCCAGGCCTGGTGGTCCTGGGTAGTATCAAAAAGCAGGAAGGATGAGCAAGCCATAAAGTACAAGCCAGTAGGCAGCACTCCCCCACAGCCTCTGCATCATCTCTGACTCCAGGTTCCTGCCCTTTTTGAGTTCCTATATTGACTTCTCTCATCAATGGAGCCTCAAATTGTGAGCCGAAATAAATCACGTTATCTCTAAGTCGTTGTTTATGATAATGGTGCTTTATCACAGCAAAAGATAATCTTCAAACTGTGGCACAAAAAAAAAAAAACAAAAAAAAACTTCCCTTCTTAAGTTGGTTTTGCCAGATATTTCATCACAACAATGAGAAAAGGGAAAGTGTTCAGGGTAAGAAGAAATAATGAGAGAATAATGGTAATGTTGTGTAACTACTAAACCTTGGATGAATCCTTCCTTGTTGAGATTCATCTTCTTTGTCCTCACTTCCTAGCTGTTTACTGAAGGCAGATTACCCATTGTGTTAGTTATTTTTCTCATAGGGACAAATCTTTGAAAACCCCTGACTCTATATTAGAGAGCCCTTTAATGGAATGGTTCATCAAAGTAAAGTTTGTGGCCTATTAAAGGAAGTCGATCTTCTCTGTTAGCACTATTACCTATAGTACAGAAAACCAAGACCCAATTCTACCCCAGTGTATACTACTCTGTTGCTAGTTCCAATTAATAATTTGTTTTAATAACATTTTATCCATAAAACTAATTTCTGACTTTCAAGAAGGCTCAGTGACTTGCAAAGATACTTGTCATCAAGACTCCTCAGGGGAGTTCTATTCCTGGGACACACAGGATATGTCCTCTCACCTCCACAGAAACATCTTGGTACGTGAGCCTGAGCCTTGTGACCCCAAATAAACTAATTAAATTAAAACTTGTAAAACCTTATTATTTAGCAATTTTAGAATTAACATTGAGTTAGAGTCACGCCAAGAAGGAAATGGAGAATCTTTTTTGCCACATTTTATATGTATAAAAATTAGGTATCTATTTGAATTTAGTAATATCTTGTATGTTAGACAGTGGAATGAAGATATGAGTAGAGAGAAGAGGTGCAGCCCAGTGTAGTTAGTAGTCATGTTCATTGACTCTGCTATTAGCAAACAGGACCAAATCTTGCTCTTGGCACTGGCTTTTTCCCTGGTGGAGCTGAATTGCCTTCCCATGACTTAGTCTTTTCCCTGTAAAGGGGTAGGGGGAGAAGAGACATCTCTCATCCAGCTATGAGCTTGGTAATAGTCATTTTAGAAAATGTAAATCACTTTTACTATATTAGATATTTGACAAACACACTTTGCTTATTCTTAAAGGCATGGCACCCAAGAGATACTAATGTCATCAGTTTTAGCTTTGGCACAGTTTCGGAATAACGGATTCTAGTGTTTCATTCATCAATAATATGAGGTTTTCTAAGGTCTATGAACTTACCTTGTTATACATTTTTTTCATGATTTAGAAATGAAAATGTAGTTTTAACATCTTTCCTCTTTTTTAGGTACTTAAGAGTTTTCACCCAGAGTACCATATCCTCCCTCCATCATAGGACATACAGGCCTTCTTTTTATACCACAAGTGAAACTATGTGGCACTCAGCAGAAGTATTTCCTCCCAAGCGCTTATCTTCTGTCCTTGTGTTAGATGCTCTTGTCACTCACAGCCTTCCTAACAGCTATTCTACAGCTTCTTTTTCTCTCCAAGTCTTTGAGAGATCTCAGATTCTCTAACTCAGCTATAATCCAGATGTGCTCACATAATAGCAAGAAGTTCTTCTTTTCCACTTATATGAAGATGTAAGTTATTGAACTGTCCCCTGGTCTTATAGTTTCTCTTTATCCAATATGCTAATTTTAGATTTCCTTTGCTCTTTGCCCAAAGCATTGGGACAGGCTCAGCTCTTTGAGGTCTAGCCTCCTTTAGATCCCTGTTTCCCAACCTTTCTGGGAAGTAGACACACAATACTTTCAATCTGAGGGTTGTGTTTGAATCTGCTGGGAATCTCACTAAAACAAGGCATTCTTAGTTAGTGGGTCTGGAAGGGTCTTGACATTTTGTAGTATCCACAGGCAGTGTTCCTGGTGCTGCTTTAAATAAAAAGCCTGCAGATGTCTGCAGGAATTTCTCAGCTCTTCTGTTTGCTTTTTATCTCCATTTCCCAACCACCCCCACTACCATAGCTGTTTCTAGAAACAACCCTGGTTGTTTACCATTAATGGCTCCCACAGCTTTTAGAAAAACTCCAAACATGAGTACCCAGTATTTAAGGCACCTTATTTAAAATTCTACTAGATATTTTCCCAAACTCTTTTGGGCTTCTTGTCAGCATTAACTTCCCATCTCTGTGTAGAGAACCAGGTTGAGCCTCTGATCAGCCCTTTTATCCCTTTGCTTGCAGGACTGTTCAGTGTTTGAGTATCCCTTGTTATGAAGACTATAACCCCATTGGTCCAGTCTAAGCACAGAACCCAGGGTATTTGCTGTCAACCCTCACTAAACACCTGTTTGGGACATGCTTTGGTATCTAATCTAGTGGAGTGTAGGAACAAGAATAAAATGTGTAGCTTGCTCATCTTATGAGTGGGGTGAGGAAGGCTGATACAAATAGTTAATCTATGTATTCATATTCAAAACTGAGAGGAAATGGGTAAAAACTTCAATATTAACCTTCAAGAAGTAACAACTTAAGAACTATTGTCAGTATTTCTTATTTGCAGAGGCGATTGCATCAAATTCTTTCTGTGCAGCCCTGTGTGCTCTGTCCTCAGAGCATAAATCTAAGAGAAATGAACTCCATTGTTTGTTAGTTCTTGAAGGCTGATAGACCATTGGTAGTCGTATCTTTGTGGCTCTGTGATGCTGTTTACACAAGAGCTTTAAATCCTTTCTCTTTATCTTTGATGAGTCCTTGGAAACAATATGTAGTAACAAAACACTTTAAGGATGAGTCATGATCCATCCTCCAACTACAATCAGAGTAAATTACTGACTTAATTATGCTTATAAAAATTGAAACTCATAATTGTATTAAAGCATCAGTTATTTGCATTGGACCTAGTTGTTGTATAAATAATTCTGAATCACAGAGTCACTGGCTCATAATAATTGCTTCTGGTGAATTCATATATGCATCAGCCCCTATCTAGATTAGGAAATAAATAAATAAACAAAATTTTCATTACCAATATACTTTGAACACATTCATGGGAAAGTAGAGTCTTATAACTCAGTATGTGGTCTTTTATGATAAAGTAAATAGTGCTTCCTAAACTCTTGTTTCAATGTCTGGTTCCTTTACTAAATTTGACTGCTAATTTTATCTTTCAGGATGAGAATTTCCTCAGACAAGATATGATAGAATTAGAAGAAATGTGTTCAACCAGAAATATATATGAGAATCTCCCTTTCAGTAGGCAATCGGATGTGTGTGTGTGTGTGTGTGTGTGTGTGTGTGTGTGTGTGTGTGTTTCTTTGTTAGTGTCATTGTTTTACATTTCTTGGGCACAAAGGGAAATGCTACAATAGAATTACCTCTTTGTAACCATGACTCAAATAAGACTTTGACTTTAGAATCCATTTTTGAATCATAGATGTAACTTCCCTGCCTCTCACAGTATCCTCAAGTTTTTAATCTAGACCATCGGCTAAATAGTTGACTCCTATGTGACCCTTTTCATATCCTGTTTTGATTTTATTTCCTTTTACTGTGTTTGAGGATATTTACCAAAGGTCACATTATATTTTAAAAATATATAGTTGAATGGCTTTCTGAGAAATACCAAGCACCTATAAATAAGAAAGTGTCTACCAGGTGGTTGTAATACTCAAGTGGGCAGTGTACCAACCTGTGCTGTGCAATATCGCTACTTAGAGAAAAACTGGGCAGTCAGTTTTGGTTGATACAGTTATTTGCCAATTATTTTTATTTGTTAAATCTTGGTGTGAGATGATCATGGAGTGAGTAGATGGAGAAAGCATCCCAAAGAGGTATAATGAATCAGTTTTTTGTTAAAAGACTTTTGCCAGAATCATATTTAAACTTTACAAACACATAGAAACCAAGGCATCATGGTCAGTTGTTTTTATTTCTTTATTTTTTGACTTGAGGTGTGGAGTAGAGGCATAATACTGTAGAGCTTTAAAATCTTCCACAGAGAATGGGTTGAAAAGAAGTCAGCATTGGAAATATCTGTAGCCAACATAAAACAATTAGAATATATTTATCCCAAAGATGTTGCTATTCTTTTAAGGGATTATTGCTTTTAAATATTTACCCTAAAGCCTTAATTGTTTTAGTTCTGGAGAATATTTCTTGATTTTAGGACAGTTTGTGTCAGCTAATAGGTTTTAGTGCACAGAGAAACAATGTGTTAATTAAAAACCCAACCATTAAATTGAAGCAGAAATGCCAACAATCTATTTCTTGATTGTTGATAGATTGGAGTAGAAGGATCTGAGCCAGTTTATATACTATATTTTGGACCAACAGGGAGCAAACAAGTTGGTTGTTACAATTTCTCTAATAGGTAGATGTATTCATGGAGTCTCTCAGAAGGTCTGGAAAACAAGGAGGCTGTGTGGTCTAGAGAGGGATGTGTCAGGACCTTGGATCTCCTCCCGGAACTTCCACATGTGAGACCTTGGGCCAATCGCTTACCCTTCTCAGGTCAATTTTCTTATCTGCAAATGCATGGCTATGCTAATTATTCTCAGGACAATCTTAACTTAATACTTTTTGCTTTAATATAACAGATGCAATTTTCTTATAATACTAAAACCTCTAAGGAAGCAATGTAGGCAGTGAGGTGAGCCAGAACACGCACTCTGCTATTTTTGTCTACATCTCATGGGTTAAAATGGATCCTCTGTGTAGGGCCACAGTCCTTTTCCACTGCTGTCTCCAAGCGTCTTCCTGCTAACACCAAATACCGAATCTAAGTACTCAATACTTGATTATCAGCATTCAGATAAGAAAGGAACTTTCAAATTACCTAAAATAATGGATTAGCCAAATCAGTTGCATAAGCTATTCTTTTTGTTACTATTTATAGAATAAGGTGTGGAGAGAAATTTTGCATGCATTTTAATGATTTTTTTTTCAAGGTGAACAACGTATCCATGGAACTACAGCCCAGATAAATAACTAAAATACTATGGTGATTTGAGTTCCACCCTAGCACATCCACTTCAGTTTCATCCTCCAGTTCCTCACTATCCACACTAACAATGCTATAGACTGTTTTTTGCTTCTCTCTCTCTCTCTCTCTCTCTCTCTCTCTCTCTCTCTCTCTCTCTCTTTCTCTCTCTCTCTCCTCTCTCCTTCTCTTTCTAAACAACATTATGTTTGAAATCCAATCATATGGTTATGTTAGTAAAAATTGTTCAATATTAGCTCTGTACAATAATCTACTGTACATGTAAAAAATACTTTATTGCTGATTGCCATTTGGACAGCTTCCAGTTTGGACCTCTTACAAACAACACTTCTATGAACACACTGATCACCCATGCCTTTTGCTGACTTGAATTTGGGCATGTGTTTCTAAGAGAGGAATTGTAGGGTCATGAGATACACCCCACCACTCCGAGTGCTTCAAAATTTGACCTCTTATTTAGTGTTGGCATCCTCAGGGGACACAGCATTGCTTCTTGGGTTAGGGCTGTATTAACTCATGCACATCTGCATGAACTACACATGAATTTTCTGTTCATGTCAGCTGGTGTTGAAGTGCATATTTCTTCACTGAACACTAATCATTTACTGACAGAGAGAAAAAAAAG
>OU015742.1:11677374-11711441 GCA_907169655.1 Acomys percivali | reverse complement strand
CACACACACACACACACACACACACACACACACACACACACACACACTTTTTTATAAGACGCCTCATTTTTCAAGCTAACTGTCAACCCCCCTACAAACACAGTTTTGCGAATGTACTAAGACCATTGCTGTCCATTTCATTTCACACAAAATAATTTTCTTCTATCATATGTATCATTTCACATAAGCAAAGCCAAACCCCCAACATTGTTCCTCTTTTTTCTTGTTACTTATTGACTGTTCCAATAAGATATTCTGTTTTTGATGTTGGTCTGGGTTTGCACTGTCTCTTTTTAAAAGCAGAATTTCTTTTTTTTTTTCTCATGGCCTATTACCTTCTGTTATCTCCCAACAGGAAAAGAAAAGCACAGGCATTGTACGTGGTAGGGAGTAGTCATATTTCATATGCTTTTTAAAAATCTCATTCTGTATGTTTCAATGCAGATAGAAACAAATGACCAAAGGCCCACTTATGACTTCTTTATAATGTATTCTAAGAAGGATTTTTGAAATATAATCACAATTTGCCCTCATTCTTACTCTGGAGGGAAGACTCTAATGAGCTTGGGCAATGCAAAGATTAAGATGTCCATTTCTAGAGTTTGGAGCATGAAAATGCCTTCTGCTGCCTAATCGTGTTTTCCCACTGTGATGAGATACTGCAGATCTCAGCCTCTTCTTGTGGGACTTCTGCCCAGACTGTTGATTTATTCCTTCTTGTCTGTACCTAGTCTCATTTTCCGCAGACAGACTGTACATTGATAAAACAATAAGACACTTATTATTTAAAAATAAACAAAACCGGAGAAATAGTCTCTCAATGGATAATGAGAGGTTTTTTGTTATAAAGGCTTTTCCCTCCATTTTTAAAGTCATATTTGGAACTAGGAACAAGTTTTATTGTACTTGCAATTCCTTAGAGTGCAGTTTTATGACTTAAGTTAAACGTAAGTTACTTTGTCAGAGATGGCTTTTTTTTTTTTTAAATATGCATGTAAGTCAGAATTATACAAGCCAAACCCATTTGCAATATATAATGATAGGTCTATTCACAAGAAATTTAACTTGTCTAGAAATAATTCTTTTAAAAAATAATGTTCAATTGCTAAAATGTCAGTTTTTAAAACTAGACTTCCTCTGTTAGTTTGAAATCAAACCAGATAACCCAACAAGGAGGTCAAATTACCAATAACATTTGATAATTATTGGACATGCTTTAAAGCCTTATACTTAATTTGTACAATCAATTGACCAAAATTCGTAATTCTGAAAAATATCTTTTTTTTTTTTTTTGCTGTCTTTAAATTTTCCTGCGAATATTGAGATCTGAGTTGGTGAGTTTCAATATTTTGCCAATAAAAAGTGGAGAGTAAGCCACATGGACAAGGGACAACCAGGCAAACATCACTAGACCGTCACTTCTGTTGACAGAATGAGAGATCTAGATTTGGGGATGACAAAGTGTTAGATATGCCATCTTTTATTCCATTATGTTTTTCTTGGGACATCCACTGAAATTGGATTAATAAGAGAAACAAGAAGGCTTTTTACTTCATGTTTGGCTTTAAAATTAGAATACACTGGGAGATTTGCTCCTCTCTTTTCGTTTTCCACAGAAAACCCCAAAAGCACATTTAACAAACCTTTTCCCTTAGCTCTACAAGTGCCATATCTCATGTCGGCCAGCGATGCTCAAGACCTGGTACAAGTCTATACTGGAAGCTGATATTGCTGCTTCTAGTCAGACCTTTGTATTGGTATTTCTTAGCCCTTGACAGCAGCCAGTGTTACCGCGCATAGTCCTTGGTGTCTGAAACCCTTGCTACTCCAGACCTGGGAAGTCTCTAGAAGTCTTGCAGCGGCCGGCACATGGCACATGCAGTTTCACACCTCTGTCTCTTCACACGCTCTGTTCTTCGGCCTCTGCGCTTCCTCCACAACTGCGGCACCCTTGTTCCTTCCCTGACGAGTCCCTTAAAGTGTGCCCTGTCTTTTCTTCAGTCACTCAGAAGTTGGCCACCTTGCTGCTTTTGCCACACAGCCTGCTAAGCACTGAGCCGCGGCTGTCTTTCATCTGTGCAGTAGCTGGCTGCCTTGCAGCTTTTGTAGTTTAGCTTTTCAACTGCTTGGCTACCACTACTACGGCCTCTTCCATTACTGTTGCCCTGTTTCCTCTGTTGTGTCTTTCTGCAGGCTACCACCAGGACCTGTGATCCAAGGAGTGGACAAGAAAAGCCTCTTCTTAGGCTTGTTGTCGGAAGTCAGCATGAGAGATTGTCCCTAAGTGAGCCTGAACGGTATACTTACATATCAGGAGAAAGGGTATTTCCATCAACAGTAGAATACCTGGCCGGCAAACTAAGATTTGTCTGATGTCAGTCTTAACACTGTCCTTCCAGTCTGCTAGACTGTGGAGGACATGTGTTCCTCTGGCCTAGGTGGAAATTATTGAAACACAATTATTGTTAAGCATGGCTGTGACAGCAAAATGTCTGATACAAACTTGTTTTGACCAGCTCTGTTTAAGGCTGGAACCTTCAGGAGCTGAAGCAATCTGCTGTGGACATTGTGAAATTTTCTCAAAGTGTCTCAAAGTGTGATCAAAACAGTGGGTGCTTCCATAGGGCGATCCAGCTGGCTGCTTATAGCATCAAGGCCAGAAAGGGACTATATAGTAGTGGCCAATGAGGTTGCCAAATTGCCCTATCCCTCAGCATATTTGCTTTTGACAGGAAAGGGAAAACCAAATGAAGTGTATGAATAAGGACTCAAAGAACTTAGCATCACCACTTACTGATAAAGCAAATTTTAATAGTTTAATTCCTGCCTGGTATCCCAGGGGTCTACTATACTGGTCCGGACAAGATGGAATTAACTGCAGCTATACAAAACAGCATTGGTGGATTATGTAAACGAACTGCACAGAAGTAACTAAGTACTGACCTATATTCTTTTAACTTTAGTATCAACAAGAGGTGTTAGCGCCTGCATAAATGGTCACCACTGTATGCATACTTTGGAGGAGAGCACGTATAACTGTCTTCAAACCACGAATCTTGCAAACTTTGATGGGCTGATTCATGAGCAACTGTTCAGTCAGGAATGGTGGAATAGGCTTATAACGCTAACTATTCAGGAGGGTGAAACAGGAGGATAAGAACTCTTACACAAACAACTTAGCATGGCCTGGTTTCAAAATAAAAAGGGTAAAAATGAACAATAGATATAGGTTAGTGGGAAAGTGCTTGCCTAGCATGCTAAGGGTCCTATGTTCAAATTTTAGCATACTGGTCCCAGCAAAAGACATTATTTATGCTCTCTAATGTTCCCTGTATCACAGGCAATTGTTCAATGTGAAGATGTCAAAATAAATATAATTTCTCTGCTACTTAGATGGAACAAATGAGCTACTTGACTCCAACCTTGGTGGGAGGCATGGTCTACAAAGGAAAATCTCTTTGGACAATAAGGAAAATGGAGGAAGGCATCCCACTGTCCTGCCATCCTAGCACTGCACTTTTGCCCAACTCAGAGATAGAAACAGAATCCAGAAGCCCCAGCACCTGTAGTGGCTTTAGTGTTAGGATTCAATACACACTTCTGTTGTCTCTTGTTGCTATATAGGGTAAGCACTTTCCCTGCGAGACAAGGAAGTTCCTCAGCAAATTCCACCTGGAGCTTGACATTGCCACTAGTTCTGAGGTGGGTGAGGGGTTCATTAATGCTGTGGCTCACGAAGATTCTAGAACAAATAGCTCTTAGGTAACCTGGGTGTCTACAGCCTCTTTCTTACACTTACAATTTTCCTCAAAATACTGAATGCTTTGATAAGTTGGTATGTGTGTCAGGGAAAAAGAAAAAGTTCTAAGAAACTGAAAAGCAATTTGTTCTCACTCGTGATTTTACAAGGAGCTATTTCAACCCAAAGATATGAGAAAAATTCTTCAGTGAATACTAGTTAAAGCCAAATTCTCCTTTTAAAAGCAAAAACAAGCTCTTTTGGATTACATGAGTCCTTAGAAACCATGTCCCCAATACCATCATTTTATAGATAAAGGAACATTTTATAGATGAAGGAATTTGCGTCCCTCCCCTCCTCCCTTCAGTCCCTCCTTCTCTCAATTCCCCCTTCTCTCTGTCCCTCCTTCTGCCTCCTTTCCATCCCTCCCTTCTGTTTTTCTCTCTTCCATCTGCATTGTATTCATTGTGGGTTTTTTTTTTTTGTATTGATCCTTGCCATTTGTGAGTTACAAAACTGACAATTTGACACATGTGTGCAACGTGTTATGGTCAGGGCATTGTAACTAGCTCCTAGCTCCTCCTTAAATCTTTTTCTTCTAGTTTTACTTTGTTTTCAGTATTTCCTATCCTGCTCTATGTATATCTTTTGCTGCTCTCTATCTGTGTATCCAAAGGGACAAAGTATAGAGGTTGAATATGGAAGCAAGACACAAACGTTTCTTCTATCATGTTTTTAATGAGTAAATCTCTTAATTTATTCTCCCCCACTTAGCTTATCATCTCATATTTTTAACTTGGACACTTTTAAAATGGTTTTTATCTTTAAGAGACATAAATGTGTCCATGGTTATCAGGCTCACTTTTCAGTTTTAAAAAGTGACACTCCAGAAAGTTCCCAAATCAACAGGAAAATTCTGAGTTGCATAAGTATTTTCATTTTCAAATAACAGACGCTATTGCCAGTCAGACCCCTTTTATCTTAGAAAGTATGTCCTAACAATAGATTTTTAACAACAGCAGATTCCATTAGGTGTGACAGAGACCACAGCATTGATAGACTTTAAGAAACAGACACTCAATTTAGAATATCTTTTACTATTATTTCATTGCTAAACTGGTAGCACTAAATTAAGTACCTTTTGAAAACATTCCCAGGCAAGACTGTAGACAGGATGGCAAAAAAGGAAATAGGGATAAATTTAATTTAAAGTTACAATTAAAATGTGGTTTGATGTTGCCTTGAATGTGAGCCTGTGTGTGTCAGATGTCGAAGAAGCTTGCTCTGGTCCACAAAGCACACAAGAGGAAGTCCTCTGCAGTTTTTAACTGATTTGAGGTGAAATGAAATCTGAATCTGGCTGTCTACTTTTTTATGCTGTCTCCATCTGATGAGTTTGCAAATATCCAAGTAAAAAGATCAGCGTGTGAGTCTGTTCTTATAGCTTAAGGGCATCAAATCCAAAGCACTGTAATGGCTTGACCTACATGAATCAAGGGGTGGTTTCAATTCTTCCCAAAGCTGTAGTTTGTGCAGCTGTGGACACTCCTTTAATAGTTTAAGAGAAGGAGTGGAGAATATTTAAAATAACATCAAATTCCTATTCACTTTGTCAAGCAAGTGTGACTGTTTTACCAAGTGCTGTATGAAGCTATATAAAGTGTCGCTTGATGTGCTACAATACTTGGCATTTGTTTAGTGCTTCTTAGATATTTATCATGTTTTAGTATATGAAGGAGAGAGGAATGTCTCAATGAACTTTACAAAGTTTTAGGAATGAAAGAGCCACCATGAAAATGAGCAAAGAGACACTTTATTGGTGGTGGTATTTTTAATATCAGTCAGAGGCAGAGCAGTTGGCAGTCCTTTGTTCATTCCAGCCTGATGCCTGGCTTGGTGGCCAAAGCTGCTTTATACCTAGGACACAAAAAAATCAAATCACATCAAATCCAGGAAGCTGCAGCGTAGAAGGAAGGAGACACAGAGAGAGACCTGTCTTTTGTCATGCCACACAGTGTGAGTGGGGAAAGATTCCCACAGACCTGCCCTCTGCAAGATAGCACAAGTGGGCCACAGAACCATGCCTACCACCGTACAGACAGAGTCTTGCAGACCACCATGCTACCCACAGTCATGCCCTCCAGCAATGGCACAGGCAGGCCATAGGCTCCTGCTTGTCCCGCACACAATGCAGAGGCCCACCAGCCAGCCCATGGCCAGCCTGCAGCCGGAGTCACCACTATGTGCAAGTATATGGTAGGTGGATAGAAGAGAAAGAGAGAGTGGAGCAGCTTGAGCATTATGGAGAGATAGAACTGGAAAAGGAGTAGCTTGTTGAGACTGGACAGCTCACTCCCTGGGGCCATAGTGATGTACCTGACCATTTGCTGCTGGGGTCCGTGTCTAGGTCAGTGGTTATGCAGTGGTAGGGGTCAGTGTTCATGACTCATATCACCACTAGAGGAAGTGGGGACATCTCTGGTGGTATAGCTGCCAGGGACCACCTATATGCTCAAGGGCTGTGCAGAACCTGCCCCACTCTCACTGGTTGGGGCACTCTGGAGAGCTGGGCCCACTTCTCCCCACTGGCAGCACTCATGAGAAAGTGGACCTGCACCTTGCCCAGGCAGAACTGACCCTGGTGGTAGGGATGTGGGTTAGCAGGCCCTGAGGCCATGAGTGTTGAGAGAGCTGACTCAGGGCAGTTGGGAATGCTTCCTACATGGTCATTAACACTGGAGATTTAGTCATACCTGCATCACTTGGGAGGGTAGGCCCTGCATCTTGCCTACACTGTGCATGGGAACTTATCCTGGTAGTAGGGGTGCAGTTGAGCCAGCCCTGCGGGTGAGAATATATGAGAGCTGGCCTAGCCACTGGGCTGCTGTGAGGTGGCATGGGTGCCAGGGTGATGCCCTTGCTTCTCAGCACCTGAGGCAGTTGGGAGAGCTGATATTAGGGTCATAAGAATAGATGGCTGTACCCATCAGCAGCTGCAGCACTTTGCAGAGAGGACCCTGTAATTCCCATGAGTATCACAGTAGAGCCGGCTGTGGTGGTGTGAGGACACAGGTAAGCTGGCCCAAGGATGTAAGAGAGGGATAGTTAGCTGGCCCAGCCCTCTGCTGACTGCAGCACTTGAGAGAGTGGACCTCATGCTTTGACTGGGCAGCACAGTAGAGCTGGCCCTAGAGGCATGGGTGCAGATGGGCTGGCCCTGAGGGCAGGAGAGCCTACCCTGTTTCCTGTGGATGGCAGCACTGGGTGATCTAGCTGAAGCAATCACTCTAATGGTGCAGATAAGGAAGGGTGGCTTGCTGACCAGCTCAGGTATCACCCAGGCCCATATCTAGGACTCTAAGTTGGCCCACACCAACATCTATATCATCTGTGAATGATTGAGACGTGAAAAGGCCAGTTCCTGCTGATTCAAAGCTGCAGGATCCCCATGACACAAGACAACAACACAATAACCAGAAGGAGTTCCAGTGAGGAGCCAATATTGAGCCAGAGGCCTCAAGTTAGACCAATGACTCATTGCAATGATTGGAAGTAAAGATGTGTGGACAGAGGGATAAATTGTGGGACACACTGTGACACGCTACAGCTTCCATGATGTTTTTCCAATTCTTTGGGGTTTTTCTTTTTTCCTTTTTTTGTTTTCCTTTTTCTTTGTGTGTGTGTGTGTGTGTGTGTGTGTGTGTGTGTGTGTGTGTATGTGTGTGTGTGTGTGGGGGGTGTGTGTGTGTGTGTGTGTGTGTGTGTGTGAGTGTGGGGGGGCGTGGCGTGTGTGCGTGTGGTGTGTATGTGTGTGTGTGTGTGTGTGTGTGTGTGTGTGTGTGTGGTTTTAATTTGAGGGAAGTTGTAAGAGCAAAGGACAGATATGAGGGCACAGAGAGATGAGGAGGACTGGGGTGCATGATGTGGAACTCATAAAGAATCAATAAAAACTTTCAAAAAAAGAGGGAGGCTGGACTGATGGTTCAGCAATTAAGAACTCTTAATCCTTGGCCTGGAAAGGTAGCTTAGTGGTTAAAACGACTGACTGCTCTTTCAGATGACCTATGGTCAATTCGCAGCATCCATATGACAGCTCACAACTGTCTGTAACTCCAGGATACAACACCCTCACACAGATATACCTGCAGACAAAACATCAATGCACATAAAATAAAAACAAGTAAATTACATAGAAGGGGGGCGGGAAACCTAGGTTTGATTACTAGTACCCATATCAGGCAGCTCACAAGTGCCTGTAACTTCACCTCAGGAAGATGCAGTACCTTATTCCGGCTTCCTAATGTACTTTCATACACGACATGCTCATACATTCTCAGTCACACATACACATACACATACACATACACATAAAATAGTCATCTTTTTAGATGTTAATAATGAGATGTTAATAACTTTTTACTAATAATTTTCAGAATTGACCAAATTAAGAGGAGATATATCAAACAACCTATAACTAGATAATAAATGTTTAATGCAAGCTGAAAAAAATACTGCTTCATGACACTCAGTTTTAGAATTTCCAATCTGACCTGTCTATGGTGGCCCTCAGGTACTTGAGGATTCAACCATGAAATCGTCATTTAGAACAAGGCCCTTCAACACAGCTTAGCATGTAAGCAAGATTTGCCAGTAACATTTCTACAGAGACTGTTCTCAACTTTGGGGACTGAGGAAATTTGCTTTGCATAGTTATGGAGATATTTTCCAGTAAGTACCTAAGTAAGCAAGAACCAAATATAATTGATTCCTAGAATAAGTGAAATTATTATTTAGGAAAGCCAGTTGGTACCTTCCTACTTGGCTTGATTTTTTTTCTTTCAGAAGAGGTATTTTAATATACAAAGATACAGCTATTGCCTAGCCAGAACTCATCACAGACTTTATAACATGCAGAGTTACTGGCTTTAAGGATGATTTTTTTTTTCAAATATCTTTAGTTGGTAGTTTGTTCTCACCTGCAGGTGTCATAATCTGAGGCCTTGCTGTGACTATGGAAACCTGATTTGCTCATCCAAGACCTAAGATGTAATTCCCAGGGAATTCGTTTCTCTCTTAGTCAACCAATGACTTTTCTCTCTTAGTCAATCAATGACTAAGAGAGAAAATATCAACAGCCCATCCCTGTGCCTCACCTTGGAGTATGTGCTTTAGTTTTCCACAGCTCCCTCTCAGGACTGAGCCACAATTATCCAATGTTCCTTACATAATTAAAAAACAGCCATGTCATTTATTGTTTGTTTGTTTGTTTGTTTGTTTGTTCTTGCCAGTCATTCTGTTCTCTGTTGCTCTACCCCTGTTTCCTAAATCAATTTTAAAAGCATTTACTCTTGAATCTTTATTTCAGGTTATACTTCCAAATCTGGGGAAATTCCAAAGAAATTGGGATATAAATACTTAGAAAATTGATTGCTATCCCTAAGAAGAACTAACAAAGCCCTTCCCCTTCCCTAGGGGCAAGTCATCACTGTGGGGTATATTTTCTAGGGCTTATGTGTGTTTGTTTTTTGAGTATCATTGCCATGGAAAATCTCCCAGAGTGTATAGAATTATATGCATCAACCTTCTGTCATAATTAATAAACACTTGCTTAGGGTCCAAGCTAGCTGTGCTCAGCAGCAAGCCAAAAGCTGGGTCACACAGCAGCCCTGGTGGATGCAGTTCAGTCAGGAACGTGAAGCGTTACAAGCAGACCTTTTGACATTCAGTGTCCTCAGCTACTTTGTTCTAATAAGTACATTCATATGTCTTTTCTTTTCTTTTCTTTCCCCCTAAATAATCTAAAGACAAGTTTAATGTCATTTACCAAGAGTTACAACACCAGTTTCCTTTATGAAAAGGAAACAATTATTGATGTTTTCTTAAAATACAGTTTTCTAAACTCCATTCGGGGACTGCTAAATTTTCAGTTCCTCAAATTAGTCTTTTTAGACCCTCTCCTGTTTCTTTTACTCGGTTCTTCATGGATTTTTTTTTTTTTTTTCACTTTCCTTCTTCTAATCTCAGAGTAAAGTCAAATCAGATTGTCCCATTCTTTTGACAATCTAAAGGAAACATATTTGCATGTACACCCTTTAGAACTCTATTTACTTAAGCCCACGCTTAGCAGAAAATAATAAGCTTAATAAGATGCCTGAATTCCTATAATAAAAATGAAACAATAAGAGCATAGAAATATGAGGAAGAAATTACACCCTTTAACTGCATCAAGCCATCAAGCCTGATGAATGATAGGATAGCTGCCTATTCAAGTTGGAAATTTTACACATGATCGAAGCTTTATTTAGTCCCCTGGAATGTGCTTCCTGAATTTGGCTTCTAGCTAAGCCAGGGTACAATAGCAAGTATTATGTGATTGGACTGACCTCTTCCCATCTCCAAGTCATTGTGATTCTGGCTTACACTGCCTCTTTTTCCCAGGTAGCCATCACCACACTGTTTCTCTCTGGTTTAGATACTGACTCAGGCTGCTGCCAAACCCTTTTGACTAAAAGTACCACAGGCCTCCCTCCAGCTTCTCTAAAGCTTTAAAAAATCGTTGAAGAGATTCAGCTCTGTCTTGTGTTTAAGAGACACAAACTCAGTCATTGGGGAAATAAAATAAAAATCACAGAAAATGTTCCTAGTAGCCATGATTAATGAGCAATCTCACTGTTACACAATCACATAGATGGACCAAGGCCATGATCAATACAGTAGCAAATAAATACAATACTCAAGTGGTATCATAAGAAGAGTCTAACACTTTTATTTTCCCAGAAAAATATGGGACATTCATGGGGCTTTCAGAATGTCACTATGTACTTAAACTTATGTATCTTTTATTTAGACATATAAAAATAGAGCTATTGATTGGAAGAAGAAGATTCATGATAAATCCTGGTTTCCAAATGTCCTTAATTTAATCATGTCTTGTGTTTGTGCATTGCTTAGCCACTGGGTATAAACTTTCAAGTGACATAAACAGAAAATGAATGATAAAAGACCCAGATGTCCTAAGCATAATTGCCCTGTTCCCTTCAATCACTCTGATTGTCCTTGCAGTCATCGCATTGGTATTCAAATGCCAACAGGTTCAAGGTATTTGAATTGGGCAAGGCCAAGTTACTATTGGGAGCTATACACTCCTTTCTCAGACAGACTCTGAAGTTGATGAATTTCTTTCTTTCTTTCTTTCTTTTTTTTTTTTTTCCGGTTACTAGTTGTTTTATTTTCTTTATTTTATTTTATTAATTTATTCATATTACATCTAAATGGTTATCCCATCCCTTGTATCCTCCCATTCCTCCCTCCCTCCCATTTTCCCCTTATTCCCCTCCCCTATGACTGTGACTGAGGGGGACTTTCTCCCCTTGTATATGCTCATAGGGTATCAAGTCTCTTCTTGGTAGCCTGCAATCCTTCCTCTGAGTGCCACCAGGTCTCCCCATTCAGGGGACATGGTCAAATATGAGGCACCAGAGTACGTGAATTTCTAATGTAACTGTAACAGTGCATTACATTAGAAGTAGCCAGAGAGGTGTTATAAAATAACCTATATCCCATAGCCCTGCAGACTTTCCAGGCAACACTCCCCAAGCCCAACTTTTTATAAAATTTACAAGTATTTTTGACAAATCTTTCCTTTCTAAGGCTTCTCCTTAGACATTATATATCTGAGTCTGTTCCAATATAACAGAGAAACTCCAGGGCCTTAACATCAATGGAAGAAAACTTCATGGTGTTTCACTCAAGTCATCTCTCTCTCTCTCTCTCTCTCTCTCTCTCTCTCTCTCTCTCTCTCTCTCTCTCTCTCTCAGCTTTTAATGTGGGCTTATTCTGGGCCACTAGCCTGATTCTGAATACTAGGAAGTGTGCTGTTATCAGATAATAATCTAGAATTCATACCAATCTACAAAAGACATTGTTCATATTAAGTTACACCACATCTCAAATCTCTCTTGCCCTGGAACTCAGGGTGGAGGCCAACCATCATCAGGTAATTCCCAAGAGGACCCTGAGATATGGTCCTAGCACTCAGGAAGAAAACACCAAGAACAACAGCCTTGCTGATGGTGTTCCTCACGCTGCTGATATTGTGATGCTAACAAAGATGGCCTGAGCTTCCCTCTATTCATTTTCTAATTATGGCCTTGACCTGTTTTACACTAGTTTTTTGTTTGTTTGTTTGTTTGTTTTTTGTCTCTCCCCTCCCCATCCAGATTTCTCTACCCTCAAGCATGGAGGTATAATCTTATTTATCAGGTCCCTGACACAAAGTATGATGACTTCGCTTGGTATACTTATTTTAGTGTGACCACTGATAGTAAGCTAAATTATCTCCAACACCCTTTGGTGATAGAGGTTAGTTGCTTTTCAAGATTGTCTAAAAGTGACATGAGAGCATTTCCCTGGTCACATTAGACACCTTCCCAAGGCACAAAAATTCCTGATCTAAGCTCCATCTCTCCTGAACCACCATCTTTTCTGTCTAGGATGGAAAAGACAGGGAAGGACTAGATTAAACAACTGACCAAGCAATCAATTTGCTGGAAGCCAATTTGGTTGCTATTTGCATTATGAACATTGATCAGCCATGAAATATCTAGGGGTCTTAAATGAGACATGCATGAATAACCTCTAAATCAAAGCACTTTAACTGATTTTTTTTTTTTTATTTCTGTAGTGTGGAGTATTGAACCTACAGATTTTCACATTGTAGGTAAGTGTTCTCACTATTTATAGCACCTAAGTTGGTTACTTTTCTCATAAGTTTAACCAAATACTTGACCCAAAGAGACTTGAGAAAGAGGACTTATTTTAGCTCACACTGTCATGTGCAGGGAAGCATAGTGGCAGGCTGTCCAGCTGGGGCTTTGAACCTGTCTATTCATGTTTCAGGTGAACAGAGAAATAAGACACTTAGGCTCTATACCTACACTCCATCTATTTGTTACTACCCTCACTCAACCCCTTGGCAATCACTGATCTTTCTCTTGAATCTACATATCATCTCCACTATATATGATGAATAGACTCATAACCTGTATCCTGTCTAAACTGCTTCTTTTAAAGGTTTGTTATTTATTTTTACTTTATGTGTTTGTGTGTTTTGTCTGCATGTATGTCTGTGTACCAAATGTGTGAAGTACCTGTGGAGGCCGGAAGAGAATATTGGATCCCCTGTTAGTGGGGAATACAGACAGTTGTGAGGTGTCATGTGGATGCTGGGAATAAAAGCTGCATCTTCTGTGAGAGCAGCCAGACCTCTTAACTGTTGAGCTGCTTCTGGTGACCTAGATGGGCTTCTTTTACTTAGCCATGTGCTTTCAAGAATAGTGCTAGCACTCTCAATGTTCTTATATTGCCTACGGTATACAACAGCTTATACATCCCTTTACCCATTGAAGGACATCTTAGCTGATTCCTATATGGGGTAATTAAGAAAAAGCCACTATAAACATGCACTTGCAGGTTTCATAAGGGTATGTTTTCAATTCAATTAAATAAATATATATGACAAAAGAACTAGTAAGAAAATTGTCCAACTTTGTCTTCCAAAACTAGTCATGATAGTTTTCATTAATATTATCAATGGATAAGAGATTATATTGTTCCACAGGAATTGACATTGTCAGTTTTAAAAAGCATCTCTCTATGTATCAAATAATTAAATTTATGTTTAAAGGTACATACATGCACATGTGAAGGTCAGAGGACTTGAGGTAATTAGTTATATACTTTCATAATTCCATAGTTCCTTTTGATTCCATTAACCAAACTCAGGTCATAACACATGGTGGCAAATGCATCATTCTGGCCTATTGTCATATTTTAAAACAAATACTTTCTAGTCATTCAAGTAAATGTATCATAGATCTCATTATTTGCACTTTTATTTCGCTGGTGGTCACTTTATAAACAGTCTACTGCATTTAACATTTGTGGAAAGTATTTTTGAATACATTTCAATGAATGGCTTCTGTAGCTAATTTTTCAGTATTGGTTTCTGAAAGTGGATTATTCATCATGTGTTAGGGATCATATTCCTGTCATTTTTTTTCACATCTTCTGTATCAGATACACAGCTAGATTTCCAATATGGTTCCTTAAGTGAGTAAATTGACAAACTTATGTTCATTGTTAGTCACCTCAGAGATATGCCCTTTGAACTTGAAAACTTTTCTTGTTTTATCTTATACTGAATTTTCAAAGGAAAAGTGATCTTTATTCAGAGAAAACAACAAGTTACCCTAGCTAAGGTTTGGAAGAATATTTGAAAACTCAAACTGATATCCATGGATTCTGTCAAGAGACCCAGGTGACATAAAAATACTTAGTAACACTTTTGTTTCTAAAGGTTCTCACTTCTCATTTTTGTTCCCCATAGGAGTATAAATTACCTATGCCATTTCAGCACCATTTGCTGCTATGGCAGCAATAGCTTACATTAATAAATAGTTACATATTTGGAACTCTCCATGAGATATGGATAACCCCAGCAAGAAAACAGAGTGACAGGAGATGGAGAAATCTTCGATTTTCATATATATTATTTGTTATCATTTGTATTCGTTTCTTTGCACTGAGTGCAAAGTAAATTTATTCAAAGCCAAGGAAGTATTCTCTTGTGTTTTCATGCTTTTCAAATTGTTCAATGTGTGCTTCTGTGTGAAATTTCTATCAGCACTTCTTTTGCATCATGATTTTCATCAGAAATACACAATTGTTTTGAACATTTCCTTTGAAATGAACCATTAATTTTCCCGGGGAACTATTACATTTTATTAAGCAACCAGTCATCTACTTTAATAATTGCCCATTCCAAGTAGAGCTTTGTAGTACTTTGGCCTCACTCAGTTGCATTGTTCATATGAACAGGAACAGGAGTACTTAAAAATAAAAACAAAACAAAATGCAATAACAATGGGACAAATAGTGTTCAGATTATGGGGGTGGGGGTAGGTTACTTTCATTAGTACTTCTACATGTAAAATATGCTACTTTGCATTTAAAAATTATTTAGTTTAAAGTTTACCGCCTGTATTGTCCTTGGCTGGTGCCTTAGTTTGAGCGGGACCCCTGGGCCTAAATCTGCCTATCATAATGTTCTACTTGTAGGTTTCTAGGACCCTCTGGATCCTTCTACTTTGCTATTCTCCCATGCTTCTCTCATCTAGAGTCCCAATAGGATGTCCTCCCCACTGTCCCAGTTTCCTGGTAAGTGAAGGCTTTCATGGGACATTCTCCATAGTTGAGTGAAGAGTGGGGTATGACTTTCACATGAACTCTGGTGCCTCATATTTGACCATGTCCCCTGGAGGGGAAGACCTGGTGGCACTCAGAGGAAGGATAGCAGGTTACCAAGAAGAGACTTGATACCATATGAGCATATACAGGGGGAGGAAAGTCCCCCTTAGGAACAGTCATAGGGGAGGGGAATAAGGGGAAAATGGGAGGGAGGGAAGAATGGGAGGATACAAGGGATGGGATAACCATTGATATGTAACAAGAATAAATTAATAATACTACCTATTTCCAACCCCAAAGACCCCATCATCAGCCACATACAACTTTTTCAAAAAGCCAAATCTACCCTCACGGTCCAGGCTTGAAACAGGAGTCAACCCACCCATTAGCCCAGTACTTTCTGACAACTTGAATTCATTCCAGCCAAGTCATTTCCAAACTCTAGGTCCAATCTGCCTATACACCTTCTCTTCTGCCCCATATCAGAGATAAAACTAATAAAAGACACACACATGCCCCAAATACCAACTATACGGAAGATCAAGCCAATACCTTCTCTTAAAAACCCCACAAAATCTATAGGATTATTTTCAATAAGAATTTCCCATAAGAATGCCAAGACACAGAATTTAAAAAGCAATCATAAAGTTCATTGTAATATTCCAGGAGTTTAAAGAACACACACACACACACACACACACACACACACACACACACACACCCCAAAACAAACAAACAAACAAACAAACAAACAAACAAACAAAAAACCCAAAGGATATCAGTGAGATTAACAAGGGAGAATTTGAGAATAAACACCTGAGTGGTAATCAAGAAAACACAAGGACAAGAATGATGGAAATGGTGAGGATAATATAGGACTTTAGAACAGAATTCAATAAGGGAACCTCAAACTGAAGTGAAGATGAAGTTCAGGAACCCAAGGCTTCAACTGGAAAACTCCAAAGAAAATTAACAAGTAGAATCAATCAAGCAGAATATCAGGGCTCAAAGGCAAAATAAAGAATCTAGAGGAAATATGCATCAATATGAAACTACTACTACTGCTACTCCTCCTCCTCCTCCTAATAATAATAATAATAATAATAATAATAATAATAATAATAATATAGAAGATGTGAGACATCATGGGAAAGACCTCTGAATCTTAGGCATAGACAAGGGAGAAAAGTCCCACATCCCAGATTTCCAAGAAGATCCTCAAAAAATTTCCCCAAACTAAGGAAAGACACACCTACGCATATACAAAAACTCACACAGAACTTCATTCAGATAAGAACAGAAAAGTAAATCCTCATAACATATCATATTTAAAACATTAAGTATAAATATACAAGGATAGGATACTGAAAGCTAAAGACAGAGAACAGAGCTCATGTCATATATAAAGGAAACCCCATAATAATACCATCCTGTTTTCTAAGGAAACTTAAATGCAAGAAGAATTTTGAACAAAGCATCTGAAACACTAAACGAGAGCCACCCTAAGATAGGCAACACCTCAGACTAAAAGGACGAACAAAAAACACCCCTATCAAGTAGGACCAGAGAAATCCAGATTACTTTAAGTGAATATTTTAAAAATCTGTATTCCATTAAGTCCTAACACTTTAAAAAAAGATAAATTTCTAGATTCAGTTAAACAATCAAAATTAACCCAAGAAGTCAACAACCAAATCAGACCTATAACAAATGAGGAGAGTGAAGCAGGATAAGAAGCCTTCAAGCCAGTCTCAGACCACACGGATTCACAGCAGTCTTCTACCTGAATTTCAAAGAAAATCTTAAAGTCAATCCTTCTTAAACTGTTCAAAATATATGCATGTAACTATATACATGCACACACATAAACATATATGCTTGTAACAGCAATTAATAAAAATAAGAGGCTATAACTTTGAAAAAGAGCAAGGCAGAGTATACTGGAGGGCTTGAAGGGAGAGAAGGAGAGAGAAATGATATAATTATATTATAACTTCTAAAATAAAATAAGAAGATTTCATTAATCTTTCTTTTACTTTTGGTTGAAAATAACTTGGGGTAATTTCTTGTTTCATTATACCTACTCATTTAGTTTTTCTTTCCTCTTCCTCTTCCTCCTCTTTTCCTTCCTCCTCATTATCTTTCAGGTAGATGACACTTTGCTTCTTAATTCAAGCTGTTCTCAAATTCAAGATCTTTCTGTCTCAGCCGCTGAAATGCTGAAGTTATAGGTACGTTCCTATTATGTCCAACTTAAGCTCTTGATGATAAGAAAATTTTAAGTGTCGAGGTTTCCTTGTGGGTTGCTGTGTCTCTCCTTTTTCCTTGGAGGAGTCACTGGACTCACCATTCTAATCATATGAGTTGCTTTTGCCCATTAAAGTGGGCAAAGTAACACATACCATGTTGAAGTTTTGAATCATGTATGAGCCAATCGTTGCCATTTTTCTTCTTCCTAGGCAAAGATAAATCTCAAAGAAACACTGCTTTATCTTCCTAGATTTTAGGTTTAAAAACACATATTGAGCAGTCCAGTGCAGGTTTCAGGGCCAAATACAAGACAAAAAAAAGAAATAAATATTTATAAGCCTTTGCAGCTATTAAATCTCTTAGTTACAGAGTCTGTTGGCCATTGCAGTACAATTTGTTAAATACTGACTTGCACATTTAGAAGGCATCTGAACAGAATGTGGAGAAAATATCAAAAGAATTATGATATTCAAAATCTTTTTCAGGTGATATTTCTTTTCTTTTCTTTCTTTCTTTCTTTCTTTCTTTCTTTCTTTCTTTCTTTCTTTCTTTCTTTCTCTTTCAAGTAACCAAGATATTGTTCAACCACGAAACTTGTTCCACCAAAACCAGTAAGAATTTTATGGCATATGAACTAATATATATTTTTCTTGTATACCATATCCCTTTGTATGTGTATATGTGTGTAGCAACACATGTGCAATGGTGCAATTTGGAGATATGAGGACAAGTTGTAGGAGTTTCGGGGTTTGAATGCAGGCCATTGGGCTTGGTAGAGGGCAACTTTACCTGCTGAGTCATAGTCCTGGCCCCTGATATTTTATTTTTATATATGTAGTTTGTGTTATATAGTATAACATATCCTTTTAAGAATTGTAACAGATATTTTAAAATAATACCCTAGAGATAAATTGTTTGGGAGGGATCTGTTTCATATAGAAGGAAATTGGAGCTCTGAAGTGACCATTACAAGGTTACAGAGACCCAGCTAAGATTTCAGTCCACGCTAAAGCCTCTCTCCACATATGTAAAAATATCAGCTCTGATGCTTTATTATCCTTCTAATTAAATTTTTGTTTTTTGAAATGCAAAAAGACATGTAACTTAGGAGAAAAGGCACATCCTCAGCTGAAGCCCCAGGCTTTCCCTAGAGCTCCATTTGAGGGATAAGTGAGTCTGTAACAGCCTTCTTGGTGCCTGCAGCCTGGTGGTATATTATTCTGTCTTTGTTTACCTTAGACCTTGGATTTCCACATTCCAGTGTAATCATGCAGAATTAAGGGACACAGTTTAGAAAACTGTACAAAAATAACATGGTAGAATTTATTTTTATTAATATTTTACTTTCTGTTGTTTTTCTAGTAATGAAAATAGTTGTGGCTTCTTTTACTTTTAGGAAAGTTGAAAACACAATGAGTTTAGAAAAAATAAAATAAAACCATGCTATGATTGGTGTGCTCCTCTTGACAATTGCATTTCACAGGATTGGTTTAAGGTTTTAATTGGTAGGTTTACATATTAGTTCACTTATTTTACACACCAACTCTGAGCTAGATTCTGGTATGGATAGAATGAACCCAAAAGACAATTTTCTGTCCTTAATTTCTCTGATATTCTCCATGGAAAACAGATAAAGAACAAGCTTATAAAAAAATGACAACCATGCTTGCTTCAGCAACACATACTAAATATTAGAATGATACAGAGAAGATTAGCATGGCCCCTGCACAAGGATGACACATAAATGGAAGCTTTCCATTTTTCTTTTTTTTGGGGGGGGGACTTCAAAGGTATTATTTGCCTTAAAGAAGCCTGAAGAAACTTTAAGAAAACAACACCCCAGTTCCTGTAAGGGGGGTTGGGTAGGTTTCTGTTTGCTCTATTGGGCTACAAATGCTTATTTTCATCGGACTGTGGTTTTAAGTTATTGTTGGTCTTAGACAGAGAGAAAAGTATGTTAGACTCTGGGGCATCTCTCTTTTCCTTTATTTTTCTTTCATAGGTAAGGAGATAGGAGCTGAAAAGAAAGAAAGGGGGATATAGAAATATTTAGAGAGGATAGAACAAAATACAGATTATTGAACCTACTCCTCAACTCAAGGTCTTAGTTGTTACTCACAAATAAGGTTATTTTTAATTCATTGGTACAGAATTTTGTATACTGATGCAAATCATGATAATGTCAAAAACTAGTCTAATTTTATCACAAGAATATACATCCTAGGTCTAACAGATATGATTCTATAGATACATAAGTTAAAATAGTTAAATAAGGTCTTCAGAAGCCTCAGAGGCCTACAGAATATAGAATTTAAAGATGTTTCTATTATTATAAATATTCTTTGACATCAAGATAAATTAACTCCTGGCAACACCCAGCCTATCTCAAAGAAGATGATGAGCATCAAAGAACCTCCTTATGGAGTTGGCTTCTAATGTGACAAACGAGCCACTGAGCAAAATATCTTCCTTTCTGCCACAGACAGAATTCTGCTTAAAAATGGGCAAGGTTAGATGCAGGCAGAGTAGCCGTTCAAACTCTGCCAAGACAGAGTAAGGAAGTCCTAAGGAGTTCCTGCTTTGCAAATAAGTCTGTCAGAGATATTGGGATAGAAGGCCAAAGATAATGCTCCAGCATTATAGAGAGTGTTGGGTGACTGTTTAGGCAGTAAACTGTCTCATCATTTTTTAATTTTGGGAGCTGTTAACCTGCACTTCTGGTTCACTCAGGTATTTAAGTTTTATCCCTTCTCAAGTCTCTGATGGAGTCGAAGACCAGATTGTTTGGTTTTAAAATTAAGCTTAGTTGGCTAGGGGTTAAGATATCTTAAGATCAAGATAGATATTTTAAGTTAATAGAGATGAGATATGATAGATATTAATTTTCATTCAGAAATTTAGACCCAACAAGATAGTAAAGATGCTTTCTTCAAGTTTAACAAATACAAATAGCCAAATCACTATGAATGTAACATGTATATAACTCCTGATTGTGTCATGGCTCTTCCTGCTGTATGTAGTTTATTTTATTCATGTGTAATCATATAAATGAATATGTTAAAATTAACTTTAAAAAAGAGGGAAAATGAAAACAATTTGTGTTAGATACTGGGATAAAGTCTATAAAAGGGATCACCAGGGTGAAAAGAGTGGATGAGAGTGGCCAGTCAGAGAGGTGACAATTGAGTTGCAACTCAAAAGATGAGAATGAGTCAACCATGCAAGGACCTGGAGACAGACCATACACAGAGAGAATGGGTGAGATACTACGCCAGGAAGATTGCTTGGGTGGGAGCAGAGAGCAGGTTTGCTATAGACTAACTAGGGCCAACAACATCTGAAGAAGTGACTTTGTTTTATGTCGCTGTAATAGAACCTGAGATGATTTATAATCAATTAGTGTTTGTAGGTTACGTTCAGTTAGTGGTTCTGGGGACCAAGATACCCAATGTCAAAGTGGTGGGTTCTGGGGAAGTCTTCATGGTCATATCATCATGGCATGTGGGTAGCATACATCAATGCCAAGAAAGCACAAAGGCATTAAGAACATATCCCCTTTCCCTTTCTAATAAAGTCACTAATCCTTAATAACCTCATCTAGCCTAGTGACCTGCCATTGATTTCCACTTCTCCTTATTGCAACAATGGGAATCAAGCCACCTGAAGGATCCACCCAAACCCCAACAGGAAGAGAGTTAAATATATTGAGACACGATTTGGAAACACTGTCCTTAGATTTTAGTTATGGATTTTACTAGAGAACATAATAAAAAGAATTGTTAGTTGTTTTCTAACTATGGTCTCCAGGGTTTGTTGCAGAAAGGCATGATGTTAGTATCTCCGATGGGTCAGCTCTGGGAGAAGTATAACTTCCACATCAAGTTGAAGGTTTTATGGGTTAAATTAGAAAAACCAACAACCCAGTTATGACTTTCAAATCTTAAGTATTGGCTGGAATGAGCATTGAGACTCAAAGTTAGTAAACTTTGCCATGTAGACCAAATGTAGTCACTGTCTGTTTTTTTTTATGTGTCTAAAAGCTATGAGTGCTTTTCCATGTTTAAATGGTTGAGAAAAAATCAAAACAAAAGGAATATTTCATGACACATGAAAATGATATGAAACTCAAGTTTTAGTGTCCATAAATAAAGCTTTATTGGAACCTAGCCACAGTCGCTCACTTATGTGCTATGTATGGCTACTCGCTCGCAGCAACAAAGCTGAAGAAGTGTGATAGAGACCATATGGCCTGCAAAGTCAAAACTATTTACTACATGGCTATTTTTAGTAAATGTTTGCCTACCACTAATTTAGATGATATTGAACCTATGGGACTAGATGGTAGATCTTTGCCTGTGTCCAACTGCCCAGATGTCGTGGAAGAATGTGGGAACCTGGATAGAGGGCCATCCATTCCCTCTCCTGCTGTGAGGCCCACTTGTGCACTCTCCGAGGAAGGGACAACATCAGAAGAGAATGATGGATTAGTGAAGCCACACGGGGCTCCTGCATTGCAAGCTCCAAATTAACTGTACAGTGAACAGACTTGCAAACTTAAAAAAAAAAAAAGCTCATGGGAAAAGACCTTCTGTTTATTTTTCCCTTTATTAATTTACCACAGCCACCACCGAGTATCCCATTCTCTGTCTGGGAAGAGTGGCTGGCAGGGCTAGCCATCAAAAAAGCAGCTGGAAAACCCCAAGAAATTATGGAACCCTCATAAAACAATGAGAGGACAATGTTTTTCAAACCACTTGAAAAACTGAAGAGCCCATTCTGGTCATGTTATTGTGTTCTTCGTGATGTGTTAACAACTGCAGTGAAGGATGCGGATAGTGCTTCTAATGAATTTCATGCTCCTAAGAGAAGGATTCATGGAATCTATTAGCAGGGCCTGGGCTTTAGCATGAAAACAGTGCCCAGGAGCTATCTACGCTAAGAATCCAGAAAACTAATTTCTCAGCAGAACGTCAAAAGCATGGATGTTTTCAATAGAGCACCAAATACTGCATATTAATTATATGTACACGTCCACTCCATCTATACAAGTGCAGAGAAAACCATGGGAACAAGTCCTTTTTCAATGATTTAGCTAAAAGTGGAGAGGAAATGCAGAGCGTTTATGTACATACTGGAGGATTGTAAGACAACCACTCAGTCTTTGTATTTATTTCTTAATTTTTTTCAAGTTTTCCGGGAGGCATTTGAGTACATAGGTGGCATTTGATTTGGTGTTTTTGAAGTATTGACCTTGACGCAAAGAAGGCAAGAAGATACTACATCCATTCATGTTTTTTCTGGGATTCTGAAGGATCCTAATTGTGGTGAGCCAGAGCCGTTCTGCTTGTCCTCTATGCTTATGCTGAATGGTCAGCCATCCTATTTCCTGGCCACTTTGGTGACTATGTACTTATCTTCAATGCCGCCAAAAGCTACAGTGAGGAAAAAGATTCTCCAAGCTAGTCTATGTTGAACTATTATTACAAAAACTTGTTGTCATTTGGGGATAAATTGTTCCAGGTGTAAAACTATGTGCATATATTAAAGTTTGCAGAATTTCCCTTTCATCATTTGTTAAATAGGCTCATAAAATTATTTGACACAATGTAGCAGTATGTTTCTGCATTTGGATATATATATATATATATATATATATATATATATATATATACATATATACACATTATTATGCCACATGTACATACTGGCTATTAATCTGCATTCATAAGTTTACATATATGGAATATTTTGAGAATTTCATACATGAATAGTGTATTTATATAATTTCCATTCCTTCCTTTCTGTCCTCCAATTCCTGCCATGTACACTCTCACTCTCTCTCTCAAAATCATGACTACTTATTTAGTTATTATTGTTACATCTGTGTGTTTATTTAAATATATCACACTGAGTCCATTTAGCTTTGCTCATATATTTATGTGTTTAAGGCTGACTTTTTGGGTTTGAACATATCATGGGGCTTGTTCCTGGAGATGAATAATTCTCCCTCTCTCAGAATCTGTTAATTGCTTATATGCCTTCATCTACTGGATTGGGACCTTACAAAATTTCCCATCTCTGATGATATGTCTATTTGTGTTATCATTGTGAAGGTCTTGTTTTGGTGACCACATTGTTGAGATTTCATGGGTGCAGCTTTCTTTTCACACATGGGAGACAATATTTCACAGCAGAAGTGCTGGATCTCTGGCTCTGACCATCTTTCTGCCTCCCCTTCCATAATGTTCCACGAGCCTTAGGTGTAAGGACTTTGTTGTAAACATATCAATTGAGTTTGCAAACCCCAGGGGCAATTGTTCTCTGCATGGGGTTCTCTAATGGTCTTACACTATTGCAAATAGAAGGTTCTTTGCTGCAGGGTGAGGGCTACACTTTCCTACGGGTATAGGATAAGCATTTAAAATGCAAGTAGAAATAATAGATATTTAGGAAAGTGGCAGTAGAAGAGTCTCTTTAAGGTCCTTGATCTCTTTATTCACAGGCAATTAGCTTGGTTAATGGTACCAAGTAGGAATTCTTTCTTATTGATCAGGACTGTAGTCCAACTAGGCAGCTGTTGTTACCCCCAGGATACAAGTGCCACTACTGCATCCTTATCTGGTCTTGACACACAGATTATTGTTGGGATTCATAAGCATTGAAGCTGGATAGGATCATTAATTACTTTTCAACTCTGGCAGCTTGCAAAGCACCTTATGAAAAAGAGAGCTGGTCCTCAGAGAGGAAGCTTCCAGATGAGTTTCTGTTTGACTCCTCTAAGACTTGTGTTTGCAGTATATAGACTTATCTTCAAGTCCTGAAAGACAATGCCAATACCTACAGGTCTGCTGAGTGCCCCTATACTAGGATTTTGTTAGCTAATCTATGATTCTTGGGGTGATCATTATCACTTGGGGTGAGGATTTAGCACACACACACACATTCACCCATAACACACACATTCACTCATAACACACATTCACATACACATTCACACACACACACATTAACACACAAATCCATTCACACACATTCACACACACACATTAACACACAGATCACACACATTCACACACACATATCCACATGCAGTCACACACACATTCACACATACACACACTCACAATCAAACAGTACTTGAAACTTGATTTCTAACTTTCCATCTCTATTTCCCCTTGTACTTTGTAATCTGTAATGGGCACTTTTATAGCCTTTATTAGCTCAACCTGGAACATTTACTTAGGAGCAGAGTATATAGTATTTGTCATTATGTGTCTGCCTTATGTCATTTATTGTATTTCAGCTTCATTTATGTATCTGTGAATGGCAAGATTTCATTCATTTTAAGAGATAATAATATTTCATTGTATAAATGCAGCACCACATTTTGTTGCCCAGTCTTGTATCAATAAAGTCAATACTAACATTTTATTTTTAATCTTTAAGTGCATGGCACAATTTCAATAAACAGTAGATTATTATCGTGGGAAATAATAACATTTTATTGTTTAAAACATTCATTTATATTTAGGTTATCCTTTTCATTTATTCTATACTCTAGTCACACAAACTGGTTTTATCTACATGCTAATATGAAGAAAAAAGAAAAGAGAAAACAAATAAACTAACCTGAGAGAAATTAAGATCCCCCCTTTAGCATTATCAACAAATCAATCCAAGATGGGAACCAACCCAAATCTTACTTTTTTGGCCTTGTCCATTTTCCATGTAGGCCTAATAATCCCAGTGTCCATCTCTCACTAATGTTGTTACCACAAATATACTCATGGGTATTGAAAATAAGGCCCTCAGTAGAAAATGTGTGTTGTCCCCAAACACAAACATGGTGCCGTGCCAGTCCTAAGAAGCTGCCTCTGCATTTTCCTTTTTTAAAATAAGTTTATCTATTTTTATTTTATGAGCATGAGTGCTTTGCCTGTGTGCATATATGTGTACCGTGTGCACACAGTGCTTGTGGACACCAGAAGAGGGCATGAGGACTCTTAGAACTGGGATTACAAACAGTCCTAAATTTATGAGCAGCAAGTGCTTTTAGCTGCTGAGCCTCCTCTCCAGCCCCGTCTCTACTTTATTGCTGCTGTTTGCTCATTTGTTTTTCTTTAAATATAGAACAGTTTTCTTGAGAAAATTCACTGAAAATACAACTAGTCTCTCACTCACTTGCTGTCTTCATGGGTGATAGATTTCTTTGTTGTTCTATATTCGTTTCTTACGTTTTAATGTAAATTCTATAAAGGCTTAAGCTAAAAACTATGCTTTAAAAAAATAATAAATCATGCCCTCTAAGATACAATGAAAACAAAAAACCTCTGGAAAGGAAGAAAATAAAGACCTTGGTAAGATGAAGATTGGATGTTTAGGGGCTTTGGAAGTAAACTAAGGCATTTCCTTTCCCTTCCCTTTGGCCAAAGTTAAAGCATCACTTAGCCGGGTTTAACATCAGCGCGTCTTTATCCCAGACAGAAAGCAGGGTACCGGCTGTTCTCTTAAGAGCTCCGAGAGAATGGATAAGCAGAAGCTGAAATCTGGAACACTTTCCAACCACCAGGCAACATTATTCACTCCGACATAAAAATAGGTCATTAAATGTCACCAAAGAGTAAAGTACATGATCGGGATCATCCTCCTCTGCTGCTGTGAGGACAAAGGGCTCTTTGTCCCTTTAAGAGTTTTCAGCCACATCTCCAGTCACATCCTAAAAGCTTTCCTCATGTGTAGGGTAGGTGTATCCGGTCACACAGCCCTGTTCGGAGCTTCCTGGCAGATGTCATAATTTACTGTCACCCTCTTGCAGGAATGCAGAACAAGGGGGCCCCCATGCCAGCACTGTGATCCATTGCCTGACAAGTCCTGGGTGTCAACCTTCAGCAGGCCCAGCAGAGGTGGAACACCATTTCCCTGATAGTGCCTTTGATAAAGTGGGCAATTAGATGCACTTGGGAAATCCTGGCTGGAAACTAGTTTAGGAAACATTACAGCCACATCAGGTATCTGAAAAGTTACTGGAAAAGATGGCGCACTCAGTGTTTGCTTTCCTCTATGCAGAAGGCAGGAATACAAGGGTATATGTGTAGTTTTCTCTCATTATGTGTCCCTCCTGCTTTGTCACTCTTATTTCCTCCAAGCAGAGCAATGACCTCGCACTAGAGATGGGAGTGAGAGGAAGGGTCTCAAGAGCCATAGCTTACAGTTGTTGGTCACAGAGCCATGCTATTTTTTTTTTTTTTTTTTTTTTTTTTTTTTTTTTTTTTTTTTTTTTTTAGGTCTTAAGCTCTTCCTCTCCGTTGCTTGTTTGTTTGTTTCACACTGTTGCCCAGGCTTCCTCTGTACTCATAGTAATGCTTCTGCCTCACTCTCTCAAGTGCTGGGACTACAAGCCTGCACCCTAACACTTAGCTTTTTTTCCTGCCTTTTCTCTGTGCTTCTGCTGTCTCTAGCTCCTTCCCTGTTTGTCTCTGTATCTCTCTGTGTCTGTGTCTGTGTCCGTGTCCGTGTCCGTGTCTGTGTCTGTGTGTCTGTGTCTGTGTCTGTGTCTGTGTCTGTGTCTGTGTGTCTGTGTCTGTGTCTGTGTCTGTGTCTGTGTCTGTGTGTCTGTGTCCGTGTCCGTGTCCGTGTCCGTGTCCGTGTCTGTGTCTGTGTCTCTAGCTCCTTCCCTGTTTGTCTCTGTATCTCTCTGTGTCTATGTCTGTGTCTGTGTGTCTGTGTCTGTGTCTGTGTCTGTGTCTGTGTCTGTGTCTGTTTGTGTCTGGTCTCTCTCTCTCTCTCTCTCTCTCTCTCTCTCTCTCTCTCTCTCTCTCTTTCTCTCTTTCTCTCTCTTACACACACACACACACACACACATACACACACACACACAGAGCAAGGAGGCTTTAACATTTTACATCTCACTGGGTCTTTCTGTGTTTGGTGCTAGCACAAAAGCATGATTTGTTTGACCTATATCCCACATCCCCCTGTTTGCTTCCTCTTTACTGGATGGCTTCAGCTTGCCAGTGATTAATGAGTCTGGAAGGTGAGCGACAGTTATCTTAAGGGCTCTAAACATTTGTTTCCAGAGCCTAGGCAAACTGTCCTGCTGCATTAGCTGTAGTTAGATTTCCTGTTGATAAAAGCCTGTGGAAAATAAACCCCACCCCGACCCCAAAGTTGCCATCAGTATGAAGCTCTGCTTGTCTGCCAACAGTGCCCAAGTTTTCTCTGTCACCCATACATTTTCCGTTTTGCTTCAAGCAGACAAATGCTCTACCCTTGAGAAGGAGCAAGTCTGTTGTGAGGTTAGACCAATCCTAGACCTCCTCTGGATGCAGAAATCTTAGGAAATTGAAGCCGGACTAAACTGGAAAATGTGCTTACAAATAGTGGAACAGGAAAATGAGTCCTTCCCCTAGGCTTGCTCCTCCTGTGTGGGGTGGAAGGGTGGGAGGCAGGGACAGTGTGTTCTGTCTGTGAGTGGAATTCCCCTGTAGAGTCACAGGAGATGAGCAAGCCTTTGGTTTTCCTTTGCATGTTTTATTTTGCACCTGGACCAGTAAGCATGAAGAAAGCAGGCAGAGATGCCCACATGAGGTTTTGTGCTCTCAGCATGATGCCTGGCTCTACAGAGGCTACTAAGGCATGCTGACCACTAGAAGAGGGGACCAATTAGGTATTGGCTTCATTTCAAGGTGGCCAGAGAGACATTTGGAACCACAGTCTATGTCATGATGCCAGACACTGTGGGGAAGTGAACAGCTGTGTCTTCTTTCCCATGTTTGCTTCTGGACCCATGTAGTCACAGACTCTTTAGCAAATAAAGTGGCTTCTTGTCATTGGCAGAGGTTCGAGTGGGATGAACTAAACCAGAAAAGTGGTGCTCGATACCACAGAGAAAGTCTAGAAATTGAGACAGGGAGCTAATGTGGTTCTCATTATTGTCCACAACAGCTCCATAGGGTCTTCCTAGGAAGGATTCTCAATGAACCCAAGTTACATATTCCTTATGACCTCATCTTCCTGGGCTTGAAGCCCACCTCAGTCATCATCTTTGAAGGAGTATAATGAGCTGTTTGCAGGATGGTGGTGAAAGGCATATATGACAAAAGGACACTTAACAGTGTACACATGGATTCAGAAGTTCAGCTCCTCAGTGGGGTACTTTTTTCATTCTAGAAGAAACACCGAGGAACTTTCCACTGATTCTCCAGCTCTTCTGCACAGCAACTCTGGAACTGAAGTTTCTCCTACCAGGTTGCGGGGTCCTCAGTGCTTGGCTATTCTTGGGATGGTATGCTCAGCCACTGGAAGGGTACTGGGCCATTCTGCCTCAACCTTGCATTGTGCTCATATCCTTCCTTGCCCACAGTGTGATTGTTTTCCATAGTCTTGACAACAAGCCCTGGAAAACCTTCTAGATAATGAAACAGGAAAACAGTGTCATGTCTAACTGCCTTAGACGAGGTCATCTTTAATCAACCAGTGGCTTACTGTCTCTTGAGAACATGAACAGGCCAAGTCACTGTAGCCTAAGTCCCTTGCCCAAAGACATAGGATCACAGTAAATCATGGTGCTCAGAGTCAGTCTAGGAATTGTTTGTTATGTGACATCAATGCAACAAAACCAAACTGATACCTTTGTCTAATGTTCTATTTCCATGTCTCTGTTCATATCATAATTTTGCTTATAAGCTAGTAAAATGTCCTTTGTGTGAACTTTCAGGCCTTCAATTTATGTCTGCTTTCACACTAACCTTTTTTCCTCGGAGCTCATTTTGTTCCAGTGTAGTATTCTCAAGTCAGCACAGGAAAACTTAGCACTAGTAGGAAAATGCTCATTTTTTCTCAAGGATGATCCTCACTTGGGATTATTTCTAACATCTTCAGAAAAAGAAAATTTAAAAAAAAAAGCCACATGTATGATGCATCATGGAGCACTTGGTGTTTAGAAGGAAAAATAGCAAGCAAGTCTTGAAGTATTCTTGTGTTAAGAAATTATTTGAGGGAGACTTTTAAGCACACTGTAGGTAAAGTTTTTATAATTTTTCTTAAAATTATTGAAGTGGGAAAAGGCCATCTAGCCAAGACACTCATTGAAACAACTGAAAAGGCACTAGAAAGATTTATGAAAAATCAACAGTGCTGATTCGATGAAGTACTTTTCCTCACTATCACTCTGGAAAGGCTTTTCAGGACCTGTAACACCTTGAATGTTTAATTCTCTTATTATCAGACTTCTAGCAAACACCTGCTTGCCCTGGACTTTAGGGAGCTAGATTCATATGCCTCTACAGTCATAGAGAAGACATGGCCTTGACAAAATCATTTACTTTCTTTGGGTTGGATTTTATGTCAACCAAAGACTTGAGTTGGATTCATTCTGAGGAAATTTTCAGTAACGGGTTTCAATGGTTTAGTGAAATTGTGGAACTGGTCCTTTTCTGGGTTGTATAGAAAATAAAAAGTAAAATAATGATGACAATATTGTCATTCCTATGGACTCTTCATAGTTTCTTTTTTTTTATTTTTTAAATTAATTCATTCATTTTTACATCTCAATAGTTATCCCATCCCTTGTATCCTCTCGTTCTTCCCTTCCTCTTGCTTTCCCCCTACTCCCCTCCTCTATGACTGTGACTGAGGGGGACCTCTTCCCCCTGTATATGCTCATAGGGTATCAAATCTCTTCTTGGTAGCCTGCTATCCTTCCTCTGAGTGCCACCAGGCCTCCCCATCCAGGGAATGTGGTCAAATATGAGGCACCAGGGTTTGTATGAAAGTCAGTCCCCATTCTCCGCTCAACTGTGGAGAATGTCCTGACCATTGGCTAGATCTGGGTCAGGGTTCAATGTTTACTGCATGTATATTCCTTGGCTGGTGTCATAGTTTGAGCAGGACCCCTAGGCCCAGATCCACCCATCATAATGTCCTTGTAGGTTTCTAGGACCCTCTGGATCCTTCTATTTCCCCATAGTTTCTTAATAAAGATGAAAGAGCAATGAAGCATCTTATAGGCTGCTAGAAAACAATGATCCTTTTATGTCCTGCCTTCTACCTAGAAACTAGAGAGATCTAATCTGTATTGATTAGTAGAGGCTATGTTTAAAAAAGACAGTATTAGTCCTCTATGAATCTTCCAGGCCCCAATGTGAAAGAATACCTTAGGAATTGGACCCATCCCTCCTTCCAGACTCTGAGGTGTCCCCTGTGACAACTGGAGAAACCTGACCACTATGACAGTCCATTCATTATCTATCCAACCACTACCTCAGAAAACCTCACTGCAAACCTTGGAACCTGGAGAAATACGATGAGCTGAAGTTAGTGAAAAATAGTAAACACTACATCTTACAACCTTCCTAGCCTTTCAGATGCCACATAGACAATAACCACGCATCCAGAAGGTCCATCATAAGCTTACTGAAAGAGTCAAGTAACATGTCAAAGGAGGAGAGCTGCTTGCCAAAATAGTTTGAGACCAGAATTGAAAAGGAATGCCTAAACAGTAAGTGACACACGTGCTACGGCAAACACAGACCTTCACACACATACACACATATAATCACACACATACCCTTTCTGTGTCTCTGTCTCTCTCTCTGTCTGTCTCTTTCTCTGTCTCTCTGTCTCTGTCTCTCTGTCTCTCTCTCTCTCTCTCACTGTGTCTGTCTGTCTGTCTGTCTGTCTCTCTCTGCTCTCTTGCTATAGCACATAGGACTGATTTAATTCAACCTTCTTTACAATTCCCTTCGGGCTATCCTGAAGATATTTTGGGGGTCTTTCTTGGCCACTTTAAATATTTTTGCACAGTAGAATGCTTTAGAGGAGAGCTCTGGAGCTGAATACATTAAAAATCTTTTGATTTTTATTTTATGTGTATGAGTATTTTGCTTACATGTATGTCTGTGTAGCACATGTATGCAATGCCCATGGGGGACAAAAGAGGGCACTGTATTCTCTGGAACTGGAGTTACAGATGGTTGTGACCAGCCATGTGGGTACTGGGAATCTAACCTGGTCCTCTGGAAAAGCAGCCAGTGCTCTTAGCTTCTAAGTCATCTCTCCATCCTCTGGAGATGGGCATTTTAAATTCAAGCTCCTAGTTTATATTTGGATTTTTTCTATAATATTCAGTTTTATCTTATACAAAAAGATAAAATAATAACATAGGTTTCAAATGGTGTTGCAAGGACGATGCAGAATGGTAGACATAAGTGAATCAATTTCTTCATTGCTTATTATGAGTGCTTTAACCTCAAATCAGATACATCATACCTCTGAGATTACACAACAAACAAGCAAAAAGTTTGCGAGTTGTTTAAAAAATGGGCATAATACTCATTCCTTATATTGCAGAAAAGTTGAAGAGGAAGGAATGAAAAGTGCAAAATTTGAATGAAATAAGTATTGAAGACAAAGTATATTGTAAATAAAACCAACATGTAGTATTGGATCATAGAGATACAGCATCAAACTCCCAGTTTGAAATGTTTAAGAAGAAAGCAAAACTTACTAACTTTCTACGTTATTTGATTTGGATAGCACTTAATAGTCACTAAATCAAATCTTAGTTCCTCTGAATGCTGTTTACATTCTGAGATCTTTTTGATCAGTGAATGATTACTCCATATGTTTCATAATTCATCTACTCATGAAGTAACATTATACTTTTGAATAATTACAAAGGGAAGAGAAACAAGAATTGAACTTTCTTATGATAAAGTAGTGTTAACTCATAGCGGTAAATAATCATACTAGTAAGTATTAAGTACTAATGAATTTAATTATAAAACTCTAATAGATCAAATTGGAACGTAAATGAGGGACAGAATGTTTTCATAATCTTATTTTCTAAGAGGCTACTGAGTTATTGATCTAATTTATATTTTAATAAGTATTTGTTTTCATTGCTAGGTAGTATTTACAAGGTAGTATAACAGAGATTCAAATAAATGTTAATAAATCTGAAAGTGTACAAGAAGAACCCAAGAAGGTAGGAGGAAAGAAATATATTGAAACCTATTATATTTTAAGCATGATTATGTTGCTTAAATGTAGGTAGATTGAACCATTAGAATTATGAGATATCAGCTTTGAATAAAAGAAAATTCTAATGAAATAATATATATAACTCCTGGAGAAGTAACTGCCTTATTCTTCCTATAAAATACCCAACAACAACCAGTTCAGGAAAGAAGGGTTTGTTTTGGGTCATGGTCTGAAAGTCCTCCATAGTGGTGAAGCCATGGTGACAGGAGCTTGAGGCAGCTGGCTTTGTTGTGTCCAGGAAATAGAGGAAGATGCATGGTTAACCTGCTTTCTCCTTTTTTCTTCAGATCAGTACTCCATCCAACAGAATGGTGCAATCCACAGCGACTGTCTTTCTATCTCAACTAACCTAACCTTAATAATCCCTCACATCAATGTTCAGAGCCTTGTTCCCTAGGTGACTGTAGACTCTAAGGAGATGGCAACATTATCCATCTTAAGATGCACTTATGTTGCTTTGTATAAGAATGGCATCTTCTGAAGTTGTGTACCTGATATGATCAAATTATAGGAACTATCAAAAATATATCTGTACATATACAATAAGGAAAGAAAAGAAAGACAAGTAGTGTAGTTTGGAACTTGCCTCGTAAATTGTGTACTGGAACACTTGCTCCCAATATGATCACACTCTTTGGGAGTCAAATAGACAGAAAAAGAGTCACTAGGAAGAGCCACTGAGAGTAATCATTTCAGCCTTGCTTCTTCATGCACTGTGGATTCAGGAGAACCACTGCAGCTCAAAGCATTATGGTCAGAACTCCGGACATAATGATATCCATCTTCATAACTGATAGACTCTCTCCCTTTAAGCCATGAGCCACAATAAATTCTTTCGCCTATAAGTTGCTTCTTTCAGGAATTTGGGAACAAGGACAAGAGTAACCACTGTTTTGGGGAAGGGATATGACAGAGATATTAAATACAGCAGACATAAGGATAAGGACATGAGGGAGTTAGCGTATAATAATAACTTCAACTCACAGGAAGATACGATTTCAAATAGCTAAGGGTCTAATAGTACATGTTCAAACCATATAAAACAGCAATTACTAGAAGCACAGGAGGACACATGAAATAAGAGCCTATAACAGGGAACAGACTGAGACACAGGCAAAGAACACCAGTGTAGGAAAGTTAGCACCCTTTTCTCAACACCTGAAAATAAGTCACTCAAAATAACTTAGACTGATAGCCTATTTCTTTGTACAGTTGATGGATTTTCAGGAAAAAAAATAGTAAAGACAAAATAGAGGCTGAAAATGCATAAAGTAGCCATCCATTATGATGGTTTAATAAGATTTCACCAAGTATAAAATAGGCATAAAAGACAAGAAGAAGATAGAGATCAAGGTTGACAAAATTTGGTTCCTTGAAAAGATACATAAGATTATAAAAATCTGGCTAATTAATAAGAAAAATACAGGAATAAAAAGAAAACATAAATGACAGTAGGAAAGAAAAGAAGACCACCACATACTAATAGATATTGTTAAATATATTGTGAATAAGATTGTGGTTTTAGATCTTATTTTATAACTCTTAAAAGACAGTTATAGTAATAGATGCTTGTTATCCCAGTATAACTTGTGAGATTGAGGCAGAAGGAACATTAAGAATTCAAGATAAGCTTGGGATAAATAGTGTGTTTTAGGGAGAACCTGGGAATTTATCAAGATACTACTTTAAAAGAAAGAAAGAAAGAAAGAAAGAAAGAAAGAAAGAAAGAAAGAAAGAAAGAAAGAAAACACCAGTAGAGAATGAGCTTAGTAGTTAAAAGTATATTCTG
>OU015742.1:11654306-11669843 GCA_907169655.1 Acomys percivali | reverse complement strand
TGTGTGTGTTTGTCTGTCTGTGTGTTTGTGTGTGTGTGTCTGTCTGTGTGTTTGTGTGTGTCTGTCTGTGTGTGTATGTGTGTGTGTCTGTGTCTGTGTGTGTAGTTGTGTGTGTGGGTTTGTCTGTGTCTGTGTGTGGGTTTGTTTGTGTGTGTCTGTCTGTGTGTGTGTGTGTGTGTGTGTGTGTGTGTGTGTGTGTGTGTACTTACTGAAGCACCTGACATTACCTTGACTCACACTTAGGTTTTTTTCCTAGAGGAACTACCTTCTATCCACAGTCTCCTTTCTCTGCTTTGTTGTTAGGATGTGTATTTAAGCCTCTTATAAAATGTCACAATACCAGAGAACTGGCATCATTGGAAGTTCCTGTTAACTGCCTTGATTGATTTGGAAGAAACCAAATTTTCTGAATTTTTGAATGTCGTACATCACTGAGAGTGTTCTTAAAGAAGATAGCAAAATCTCAGGCATGTGTCTTGACCAGAAATTTCCATGCACACCAAATCTGCAGTATGTGTACCTCTGCAGCACAGCATTCTATTGTTAAAAACATTTTTGGCCTATGCACTTGGTGGAATATGTTCATTCATTTATGCAAAAATTCATCACAGGGGTTCCTTTGTTTATGCAACTGTTCATGCCAGGCACAATTTCAAAGGCCTGATCTGTCTGCAAATTAGCATAGAGCCCTTGGCCTGGGAAACAGTTTCTTTATTTCAGGAATTAGAGAGAGCTGAGCTCCTACTCCTACCTCTGCTGTTTAGTTAAGACAGAACCACTACGCAGCGTGGTTCTAACTTCTCTAGCCCTTGAGTTTTACCCCCTGAAAATGTAAGAAAGTTCTTGGACAAGTGAAGGGCTCAATAGAACTTAATTCCTTTTCACATGGCTAATAATTTTATTTCCCTAATTGGTACAAGTCTTTTCCATATGTCCTTTGACCCAACCTTATTTTACTCAGTGATGGCTACAAGGAAACACTGAATCTCTAGGTAGTAAGAGACCCTTGGGTTTCACCTCCTCACAGATATTTCATTGTCTCCAGAGTTCATTACCTTATGAAAAGGAGAGAGATTTGCCACTTCAACGTGGCCAGAGTTTACTACTGTCTCCTCCCTGTAATTTAAAGGGTTAATTTGCTTTCATGTTGCTCCCACTGAGAGCCGCTGTTATTATGGGATGCAGGTTCCCACAAAAATAAAGAGAGGTGCTTTTTTCAAAGCACAGACTGGTAAGATCATAGTTAATTTCTATGAGAGCTATGAGAGCAAAAGCAGTCTTTGAAATCCACTTGGGACACATTATGTCAGAAAGATGGTGCTTAAAAGGCAAGACTCCCATACCTTGAATTCACTGTCCCATGAAAGGCGACAGGAAACAAAAAGCAATTTACCTTTGCTCCCAATCTTCTCCAGCCCACTTTTCCCCCCTCTATCAGGCAGCAGCTTAGAAACTTCTAACTTGGGAACCGCATCATCCTATACAACCAATATGCCTTTGAACCCTGGAGGAAACCATCTCTTTACTTGGCCAACTCTGCTAACTATGGATCTTTTATTTCCTCTTCCCATTTCAAAAAAAGGACATTTGTTATAGGACACCCTGACACACTGAATGTTGCCATGTGGGAAAAGGTCATGGCAGTGTTTTGAAACTGGGCTATGTCACAGATTTCGCATCCTATGCCTCCCACCAAGAGCCTGCATGTAAGTGCAGTGGCACCTGCAGCTTTCTAATGTCATCTAATAAGGATTATATCATACTTGTTATACTGTAAACCAGCTTTACAAACTATGTGCGACTTTGTTTTTCTGTAGCTGCAGCATTCTGCAGACATTCACATCTGGTCTCAAATACTGCAAGAAAATTCGAGGGCAGACCCAAAATTTTTGCGAAAAATTTAAGCACAAAAGTTAGGAATACCTTAGGAGATGCCCCAAGTTGTTTTGCTAGTTAGGTCATCTGATGTTTTGTTGTTGACGATGGCAAAGGTGTGGATTAATAATATACTACGGAGTACGCAAAATATTCAGTTAATGCCTAAGTATAATTATAATATGAGACTTAATTATACCATGCCATGAATTTCTGACTCATTTGTAAACATTGTTATTAGAAAATGAGTACTGACCATTAGCATATGTAAATTCATATTTAGTTAGAATGTCTGAAAAAAATAGGAAATACAGACATTTGTGTCTTGTTTATCTTCTTATGACTAGAAAGGACAACTGTGTTTCTACCTCTCTATTATCCATCACCTAGCAGAAAAAGCCATAGGATAATACAGATTAATTAATTAATACTTTAGTCAATTGATTAATTGAAAAAAAAAGAGAAAAGATTCTGCTTCAATTCAACTCATCATCAGCAAGCGAAGTTAACCAGAGAAATGATCCAGTGTCCTGCTGTGTACATTTCTAAACCCACATTATACACATTTTCCATGTTCCCAGTCACTCATGAGACATTGGAGGCAAATCCTTCTATTCCTGGAAAGTAGGAGCAAGGAATTGGTGGCCAGGAGCCATGCCGCTGTGACAGGTAGTCCCTTCACAGTGCAGGGTCATGTAGCCTGGTATGCTTTGAAGCCTTCCCATAGTGGTGGTCTTGACAAGTCTTTCAGTGGACACTGATTCTTATCACCAATCCATAACAGTCTTGTTTTGTCCACAGGAGGAAAAGGAGGGAGGGGAAGGGAAAATGAGTGGGAAACTGATAACAGTCTACATTTAGAAAGAGTTTAGACGGAGGCTTCAGGGACCTAACTGGATTGCTAGCTGAATGCTTCTGGGCTTGGCTTGCTTCAAAGTGGGCTACTGGAGCCCTCAGACACTGTGTGTCTGAGCTACGAGTCTCTAAAAAAAAATGCTTACACTGATACTGAAGACACCCAGTGTTGGTATCAGTAACTACAGGTGCAGTGTGAGTACTTATGAACTGTGTTCCAGACACATGCATCTTACTGTATATAGATTATTCCTCAAGAAGAATGAATGCATTATTTAAGTAACTGAGCTGAGCAGAGGTAATGAGAGGGGGAGTGGGGCATGGGTTTCCTTGCTATTGACAGCTAGTATGGATATGAAGAGTCATGTATCTATCACCTTTCAGTGACAAAAATGGGCTAGGAAATGCTGTTTGCTTACTTCTAAGAGCTGAGATTACAAGAGAGAGCCACCATATTTGGCTGGGATTCCTACTTAAACTTCAAAAACTGTATTTCCTTCCCAGAGAAGGAGGCAGTAGTGTCCAGAGGGTTCACTGGAAATACTAACAGGTTTCTGCTTCTGATCAAGGCTTGCTTACTATGTGACAAACCACTGAGCTATATACCCTTTTCTCTGGATATAGGCTCCACTGCACATGCACAAAAATTAAACTTCTGTACCACAAAAGACACGATAAAATATACATATAAAAACATATGCTTACATATTAACCAGGAGATTATACATTGCAAGCATTCCCAGCTCCTGGTTTGTGCATAAATTAGAACATACCAGAAATAGATGAGCAAGCATCACTCACCCCAGCGTTCTGCCCTGCTGATTGTCTCTAGGAGAACCACTGAGGTTCAGCAGCCCCTTACGGAGTGAGGAGAACTTAATTAAAAAGACCTTACATCTTGGAGTATTTTTGCGTCTGTTCCCTGCTTATTATACAAGAGACAACAAGTCATTTCTCATTTGACTTGAAGCAAAGCTGGCATGGCTCAGGGCATTAACGCTAGCTGTGGGCTCTGCTTGGGATTTGGCTCTATGCAAACGCGGAGATCCTGCTTCATCCCCTGCCTCAGAGCCTGACTACCACACTTCCTCAGGGATAAAGTCTGAAGGGGCAACCATACCTTCCTTGGCATTTTCGAATCACATACTTGCCTTTACATGTTCTTCTTAGCAGTTATAAGTTGTACCTTGTTTACTCTTTCTCCCCTCTTTTTTCTCTTTATCTCTTATTTTTCCTCATGGTATGTAAAGTAATGTGGTCATTTTTCATTACAGCACTCATAGGGATGGTGAATTGTAGATAGTAGGTGCCTACTAACAGTAGGTACAATGTTTGAATAACAGGACAGGTGAGTAGGAGCCAAACCATCTATTACGAAGACTTGGCCGTTTCTGTAATGGGCTTGCTGGTTACAAAGGGTTTAAAACTAAAGAATATAGTTGATCTCACCCTGTCATATGTTCACTGTTTGTTATGCAACTGCTGCAGGTAAAAGACATTGCATGTCAGAGGTTGTGAAGTAAGCCTCGAATCTTTGTTTATCCCATGCGTTTAATCAGAACTCAGACTCCGAATTCAAAACACCATGTGAAACAACCCTTGAAATATGACCTCTTTGTGGGAGAGAGAAGCATCTCCAGGTCAAATGGAATATCCCATGGGCACTTTCCAAACTTTATTGCCAACAATTATTACACTAGTTGAAGAACGTACTTTCTCACTGACATCCTGCTGCTGTTCTGAGGGGAACTGATACTAATTGCCAGTTTCCTGCATTTTCTTCAACATTTAGATTTTGCAAGGGGGAAAAATGTCAGTGATGAAAATTCCACACGTTACTAGGATTATTTCACAAAGTGAACATTCTTGGCTTTGGAATTCCCCTTAGCCTCCAAACAAGAGCTTACCCATAGAGAAAACTTGAATCCATTCTGAAATGGAAGAAGGACAGGGCAAAATGTTATCTTTGAGCTATGACACTTGGCTTCCAAGGGGTCACACAGAGTGGACACACATCCAATGCCAAACAGGCTGATAACAGACAGGAAGTGTCACTGTAGTCAGAGTTGGCCTTCACCAAAGGAAAAACTCTGTGTGCAGCCCTATTGCCCGAAGCCCAGGTCTCCCCAGCATGAGCAAGGCTATTCTTCAGAAGGTGCTGGAATCCAGAACTTGTACACAGGACGTCAGCTCACATATCACAAGACTGAAGTCTAGCCAATAGGGGCAGGGGTCGGGGGGCTGAAGATATTTATCCATTGTGAGGAGATGAGCGAGGCGGAAAATGAACCTCAGTTCCAAGTCTTTCCCTGGCTGTCCTCACAGGAAAGCAGAGCAATATAATACAGAAATAAAATACAGAAACTTCCTCTTTACTGGCATTTTGAAGCTGTCCTGGCACCAGTTTGCACTGACATCAGCGCACAGCAGTCCTAACATGAGATTTATCATCATGGAAATACAACCCTTAGCTGTGAGTAATCTAAAAAAAAAAAAAAATTATAGCCAAAAATTGGGCAAATAAAGATAAAGAAAATTGTTCAGGGCAAATGTTGCATTTCCTACATACAACTTTGTAATTCTTTGGTCTCAGGAAATGAATAGGAAGCAAATGGATGTGGTCTGCCAGGGGGAATTCTAGTGCTATCTGCATACTGCTTATGTCGATAAAGCTGAGAGTCGGGGAGTACAGAGTGTTTAAGATGACGGACTTGGATTACTATGAATCAATGACATATGATGGAGATGAGCTAACAGGAAGGCCTTTCAGGAAAATGTTCTATTGAACTTACTAGCTGTGTGCGCAAAAGAATTTTTCTGCTTCCATATCCAGGCAGCACTAACTTACAGATTCAAAAGTGTTTCTGTGCATGCATGTGTGCGGTATCCTGATCTGTGAGGAGCTTGTAATTCTTATGGACTCACAGTCTTTTTGGTCAGTCAGATTCTTAGTTCAAAACTTGTGCCTTGAGCTCTGTATGCCTGTGCCTTTTGTTTCAATATCTACAGGTTATGGTTTCAAAACTTTGGTTTTTGTTCTAGCGCGTGTTTTGGCTTTTCCTATTTATTTCTTGAATTTCTACAGCTGTTTTTCAATGGAGGATAATTTTTTAACGGCCTTTCGAAAGGGTGGAAATTTAGTATAAGCAATATAGAACAAGAAAGGGAAAAAATAAACATTCTGCTATGGAATTCTGTCAGTATATTGAAGATATACCAGGAAATCAGCTAAGCTAAGCAAACACAGACATCTTATATGCAAAAACAGCACAGTCGCCTTTTTTTTTTTTAACATCAATAAATCACTGTCATAATTGTCCCAAAGCAATGTGGTTTGAGAAACAGCCTTTGGGGGGAAGTCCTCCTTCCCAAAATATCCACCTTATCTGGCTTTTCCTGATAGCTGAAATTCCACTGTGTGAGAGAGCTGCTGAAGAGCTAAGGGGTGCAAATGTCCCTGTGAAAGGAGGAGCCATGAGCTATTTACACTTCAGGGTGAGGTGTTTCATCAAATGTGATAACTAACTGAGATGTGTTTTTCTTGTGAAGCCACTGATTTCCAAGAAGGAAGGGTGTCAAGACAGCAGTGGGGCGCCCTGACAGTGAAGGTAGGAAGGTGTTGAAGACAAAACTCAACATCCACGTATGCTGATTGGTGTTTTTTACTCCCTGGAAGTTCTTGCCTGTGACATTCCAATTACTTTAGCTTTCTTTTCAGCCCAGGATTTTTAAGCCAACCATTATTATCAAGACTATGGTCCTGATGGAGTTTTTTGGTTTGTCTTTTGTTTTTTTGTTTTGTTTTGTTTGCCCGTGTGAACAAGGAAGAGTCAGAGAAGTCTGAGGATCGGTATAAGCTGATTTCTTTGTCCATTATTAAACTAGTTTGAGCCCCAGGGCCTGCTTTTGAAGACTGGGTATTCCCTAGGCCAGCCTCTTGTCGTTAAGAAGAAACAAAGGAACATTGTAGCAGCCATTTCTAAGGGTGGTCTCTATCTTTGTGTAGTCAATTCTGGCTCTATCCACCCTACTCGTCCCATTCTCCCACCATGTATGTGGTGCCATAGAGCTCCGGAGATGGACACTTACCAGTGGACATAGCATAAGCATGGCTTCTGTCTGTCTCAGACATGGGCAAGTCTATCTGTGTGGTGGACAGGTCAAACTAGGAGGATCTAGAGACCATGGGCTAAGTATAAAGGGATAGCACCTTCTTCGGTCTGTAGCAATGGATCTGACAGGGAAGATCTCCATTTGCTTCAGAATGTCAGCAGCCACTCCCTAGTTAGCTTCAGATTGATGGAGGCAACTTAGAAAGAAAGGAAAGCAGACTAGCAGCTTCAGAAATAGAATTGTGTGTTTTGTTTTGTTTTATTAAATGTGAATAACTGAAGGGCTACAGTCTCTCCACGGGAGAGGAGACAGTCCACACATGGTATGGAGGGCTTGGGGCTTTATAGGGTAGGATGGGGGGAACTGCAGGGAAGAGTGCACCTGGAGGGTAGTTCCCCAAATTCTGGAAGTGTTGCATTTGAGATGTGGATTGCCTTACAGAAGCTTCTGCAGGTATTATCCATTGAGTCAACTTTCCTGTCCAGAGCTTCTCTGTCCACCTGAGGCTTTTAGGTCATTAAACCCTTCAACCTTCACAGCTCTACAGTGTTTGCATATTCACCCATTCACTGCCCTCCTTTCATTCCGTTGATTCTAAAATCAAAACTAATCTGCTATTACTTTCAGTTTTTCCTACAAAGCTTTCAACTCTGTTTATCTATGTAGCTGGTACACTGGATGCGATCAAGAAACGTTTTCCAAGTTTTACTGGTTGGATGTTGCCAAGGAATCAGTTCAAAAATTCCAAACATGGCTTGCCTATAAGTATAGAATAGATATGTGCCAAAGATGTTTTCAACCTCAAAATGAGGGAGCCAGTGCACTGTGGACAATGAGTTTCAACAAGAAACAGTTAACTTAGAGAGCTAGTGAAAAAAAAGTATGTTGAAGGAAATGAGATTTTGTCAGTAAATCTTTAAAATAATAAAAACATTTTTAAATACCACATTCTGTGTATCTCTGAGGTTTTTGAAGACCTTGTCTAACGAGCCATGAGATTATTAAACAATTTTTCTTTAGATAGAGTCTCACTATTGCATCTCATGGACTTTCTGCCTCCACTTCTTGGGTTTGGGGACTGCAGTCATGTAGCATTGTGCTGGGTAAGAATGTCAGGCACTTTGGCAGAGATGCACATAGGCCATTGTGGTTCTTTATCTCTAGACGACAGCTCAAGGGAAAGAAAGGTGTCCAGATTACAAGAAGAAGAGCTCTGCTAGGCCTCTGTGATGGTTCTGAGATTTGTGTCTCCAGAGGGATGGATGTATGAATTGGTCAGTTTGAATATTGATGGAGACTTTCTCGTCTACTAACATCTGTATGACATGGAGCTCTAAGTCAATGATGACAGTGTCGATAGAGAAGGCATCTCCTGAGTGTATGAGATAGGAGATAGATGGATTGGAGGCTTCATCATCATTGGGATCAAGTTAATCTGAAATGTGATAAAATCCCAGTTTCAATCCACTACAATGTATTTAGTCTTGAGGGACAATTTTCACTCACTCACATTGGTTCTCTTCTCTCTTTACATTCGTATTTTTTATTCTCTTATGTACTATTAGCTAGAATAAAGGGATATCTCTTTTTTTTAATTGGATGAAAGGACCTTTGCATGCACACACAACCAGTGACAGCAAAGGTACCAGTGAAACATTTAAGAAATGTTACTCTTGGTATATGATCTTTAGATGGTATATGAGGGCAGCTGTGTAAAGGATTTTGTATGTAGAAAGAATTAAGTAGTAAGAACTGGTCACAAAACAAATTTAGACTTGGCATCTATTATGGTACATTAAAAAAATATCAAACTTGATTTAAAAAAAAAAAAGGAAGTTCCTTCAGGAGAACCTGTCAGTTTGTGGAAAGAGTATATACCTATAATAATGATAGAAAGAACAGAACAATTGTTTAACCACACTATAAAAGCAACCAAGAATAATTCATGAATCTGGGCAAACAGAATGAAGGGCTCACCTCTTTTACTGGTGACAATAGCCTGAGAATGAGAAAAGCAAGAAGTAGCAATCAGAGATTCAGGCACCCACCCAAGCACAGGTTGTGGTTTTCCACCAAATACCATCCAAGAAACAACTCACTTCAGCTGCCATTGTTCTCTTCTCTGGACTGAATCTTTTGTCCATCTAAGGTGGCCTCTAACTTAGCAACAATATGAGCACCTTCGTGGTTCCCACAGAGAAGCTTGGAGATTTAATTTGGTCCAAATGAGCATAGTCTAATATTTGAAAGAAACTTGAGAGTGTTTAAGTATATGAGCATATACAGGGGGAGGAGGTCCCCCTCAGTCACAGTCATAGGGGAGGGGAGTAAGGAGAAATGGGAGGGAGGGGGGAATGGAAGGATACAAAGAATGGGATAACAATTGAGATGTAATATGAATAAATTAATAAAATGTATTTTTAAAAATGTTGCTAGAAAAAAGTATATGTTTTGACATATAAGTATTTGAAAACAAAAATCTGGTGCCACCTTGGTGTGCCCTTAAGCGATCCAAATAAGTTGATGTTTTGACGGGAGCTCTGTCTTTGCTAAAGGTTTTGTTGTTTGTTTGTTTGGTAGTTTTGTTTTTCTGTCGTTTGTTTGTTTTTGGATGATTAGAGATCTCAGCTCTGTATGAATTACATTCCTCAATTCATTGTAAGTATTTCTTGATATCAATGAAAATGAGCACAGGGATGGTGTTGCCATCCAGACAAAGAAGTATTGAGGGGTTTGACTTTATTTTTGTAGTTTGTAGGGATGAGGAGTTGTAGCTTACATAGGGACAATCATAACTAGTTACCATTTTTATACAAGTCTTTCTTTCTTCCAAACATTCTTTTAAGAACTAGACACACAGAACTAACTTAACTCTTGCAATAGTGCTATAAAGCAGATATTATAACCAACTGGAAAGATAGGGAAACTGAATAGGTTAGATGTGTTGCCCAACATTGTACAATTAGTGAGAAATAAGGCCAGGCTCTGAAACAAGGAATTTGTGTTAAGTTTAATAGTTATAAGACCACACTGAGAACATCTTTTTAAAAAAGTATCTTGGTACAAAAATATGTACCCAGAGAAATTTATTTTTGATATCAATTATCTTATTGTAGGGCTATTGAATCATCATGCTAAGTTTCTCAAAGACACTAGGGAAAATTCAATTTCTAATTAATCTGAGAGGTGGCACTATTCAGGAAACTAATGAGAAGAATTCTGGTAAACTCCATTTCAGATTTTCCAATCTTTTAAGTGCATTGGCATGAGAAGTACTCACAGCCAAAGCTGTTTTTTGAAATCAATACCCTCCATTTGGTCCTGCTTTTAACCTTAACAAGCACCGTTCTTCAAACATGTCCCTCTGGGAAGAGATGAAGACCAAGGGCAGGGGTTTATGGTAAAGTGACTTACTAAGCTCCAAAGTAAATGATCTTGGAGAAAGATTAAACCTCTGATTTTTCTGGATATCAGACCAAGGGTTTCACGTGGCATTGCCTGGGTGTATATTTTCTTCTTTCTTTGCTTTGCTTTGTTGTTGCTACTGGTGCTGTCTCTGGCTTTTTTCATCTCCCTATTTTCAGGTCAATGTCTGAGCATCTATATAATTCAGGGTACCCATGAAGCTGTGGTACATATGTGGTACATATGTGGAGACTGCGCCCAGGTATGAACAAGTATATCCCATGAATCCTTTTCCTAACCCCTCCCAAGTGACTCCTTGAAGTATCTCAATGTCACAGTCACCATCTTGACTAATGACTTTCAGGAATTTGTTCCTAGAGTGTTATCTGAAGGTTTGCCTGCATCTATACTCTCTCTTGCTGAATCTATGTGCTGTTGCCTAAAGTTTTATCTTAGCAAGACTACCAAGAACTCGTTGTTTAAAATCTTCATTGGTTTCTGTTACAGCACAGATTTTTGGTGTGTAGAGGCATTTTGTGTTTATAGTCAAGGCAAATTTCAGCCTTTCTTTTTTCTGTATGCCAGTTTTTAACAGCTGTTAGTTCAGTCAATATTGTGAGGACTAGTACCTGCTTTAAAGAAGTCAGTGTGATGTCATTTTTGAGGATACAAGTTTTAGAATGTAATAACCAGGCTTGACATCTTACTTTAATCCCACTTGACTGGGAACGCTGGAGGGTGGGAGACTTCATGGAGCACAGCAGTCATTCTCAATCTGTGAGTCTTGATACTTTGAGGGTTGCTTACCAGGTATTTACATTAGTATTTGTAACAGTAGCAAAATTATGAAGTAGCAACAAAATAATTTTAGGGGTTGTGGGTAACCACAGCCTGAGGAACCATATTAAAGCATCACATTATTAGGAAGGTTGAGAACTATTCACCTACCGTGACTTCTAGTTGATAATTTAATATTCAAAGGCTGGCTGATTTTCAGCTGGTTTACTTTATGTCTCTTCCATGTATGTGGCCTTCCACTCCCTCAAAAGGTAGCTTTGCCTTGTGCATGTTAGTTGTAGGGTCTGAAGACTAAAACAGAGTGAGCCACTGTGCACAGATATATTTTTAATCCCCTTTTCCAATCCCATGCATCCAAGTAAATCACTTCGGTGATCTGTTGGTTGGCCTGATGCTCTATTTATACAAATGCTGACCTCTGGGTTCCAAGATCTGGTTGCAGGCTGCTGGACAAGTGCATTGTACTGTACTCTGTTTTGCAAACTTTGCCCCCAAATTATCTCTGATTGGTTAATAAAAAAGTTAGACAGCCTATAGCTGGGCAGAAAAGAGGTCTCAATTAGGGACCATGAAGAGAAAGAAGAAAAGAGGAGAGGAAGAAGAAGGAAGTCACCATGGGCAGTATAGACCAGGAATATGTGACCACAAGGAATAACCTGATGGAGCAGTAATGGCTGAGGCAGGGACAATATGGCCATAATAGTGGAGTACATGCCTGGGAAATAGAAAATAGTTTAGAGGGTTGATATCTGCCTGGATCTGGTGCTTTAAAGCTTATTATAAATCTGATAAATCTGTATATATTTTATCTGGATAAGGTGGGAGAGAAAAACCCTATTCGTCCCTTTCAAACTTATTTCTTCAGTTGGAGCACAATGTGGGGCATGAAATCCAAACATAGGAAAAAAAATCCTGAGTGGAAGGCACACTATCTCTTTAAGAAAAGAAAAAAGTCATAATAGCAGCTCTTGGAAGGCTGGGTGGGGGTGATGGTTTTTTTAGCAACCAGATACTGTAGCCTAGCAGAGTGGTAAAATTTAGCCCATATAGGGGCCAGCACAGCTTCCTAGGCTGCCGTGGAGCCTGGTACTGTGACCCAGAGCTGGGGTGAGTAGGACTGGCTCCCAGAGGATAAAGGCCTGAAGCTGCACATAAGCACAGCCTGTGGGAGAGGCCTGGCAAGGGTGAGCAGAAGGCAGAGCCAGGAGTCAGCAGCTTCTAGACCGAGCTGAGGGAGCAGTTAGCCACCAGTGTTAAAAATGGAGAGAAACAAATTGACACAACGCATCTGGATCCCATATGAGTTTGTTTAGTTAGTCAACATGCAAAGAGTTGTTTTTTCAATAGCATTTAAAGTTCATATATCTTCTTTAGGAGAAATCAAAATAAGACCTACTTAAGGAAAGAACAGACTAAAAAATTAATTGCTTGATTAAAGGCCACAGAATGGAGATTAGCAGTAGTTTCAGGTGAGAAAATTCACAGGGGCTTGAGGAAATTACAGAATGGCAGCCCATTGAGATGCTGGATAGAAAGGCTTTGACTATAGGTCTATGTGGTCAGATTGGATATTGCTTGTCAAAGCTCAATTACTGGATGAAGGTCTATATGCTGAATTAGAAATGCAGGTCCTGTTTGATGTTGCTTGGAGCAAAGTCATACAATGGCTTTGTGAGCTCCATTTTACAGAGTTTGGAGAGCTGAGGTATATGCACCATGCCATAGGTTCATATTCAGAATTCCAAGGGGTTTTGCCTTGAATTCTGGGGAATATGGTTCTGAGATTGCACCTTTTTCAGAAAAGATGACAGTCTTGGAAATGCCTTTATAGACAAAAGCTGATGATGCTTCAATACGCATTTCCACTATTACACAACAGTATTTTAGATGATATGGCATGAAAGGTGTTATAGATATATTTTACAACCTTACGGGATGAACATTTGTAGAAAGAGCTAAAAGGACTTCAAGGCTGGCATATTACCTGTAAAAGTGTATATGTTTGCAGGACAAAATAGCCAAACACCATACAGCAAAGAAGTTGGAGCAACCCTGACAAGATTTATCCTGAAGGATGCTGAGATTGTGATATTTGTTCCTACATTCTACTTTATCCATCCACAGGTGGCTTAAGAGCTGTTTCACCAAAACTTACTTCCAGGACAGCTTCAAAGCTGCTGACCCAGTTGGTCAAGCCTTAAAGACTGTTGCACAGAAAGTAGACATATAAATTACCTTAGGGTCACCAAAAGATGTATTTGTCTCCAGACTGCAGGGATCTCTCCCTTTCTTTCTCTATCTTTTCTTTCTTGTGTAGAGTGAGAAGGGTTGAAAGAAAAAAAAGGGGGCATGGTATATAGGAATAAATAGGAATAATAGGAATGAAAAGGCAGAGTATTGAGTGTACTCTTAAACTATAGAGAATTAACAAGCCAAAAATCTTATAAATAGATGGATGATAGTGTGGAATCGTGTTCCATTTGCGGCATTTTCCCTCAGCCTCTGCTCCTCTGAGCTTTGGGAAAGCTGGCTGGGGAAGGCTTGTCCGCCGCCCCCACACACAGGTCACACAGAGGGCTGAGAATCAAACAGTGGTGAATGTGGGTGCCCCTGCATTCTCAGGTGGAGGGGAGCCAGGTTTTTACTCTCTCCTCCGTGGGGAGTGAGCTCTCTGCTTCTGAGTCCTCGTCCTTCTGAGGGGAGCGGGGGCGGTCTGAGCAGTGGGCTTGAGGAAGCGCAGGGTAGCTGAGCACATTTAGCCAAAATAAGGCAGGCAAGTGACAAAGAACTAGGTTTTAATTCACGCACTAAGTTTCACACATTTAGTCTAGAGGCGAGCGTCCTAGCTAAGCTGACCAAAGGAAAAGTTTTAAAAAGCGTAGGAAAAGGAAGAAGAAAATGATGAAAGACGAAGAAAAGAGACTAGAGACAGTGTTCTCATTCAGGACCCTGTGTTTTCAGAGGCCCCTGGCTTGGAAAAAGGGACAATCCGAAGATATTTCCAAGGTGCCTATCTCCAGGGCCTCTTGTTAATTTAGGGTTGCTTTGAAGTGTCCAAATGGAGGCAGAATAATCACACCTTTTCGCCAAATGGCATTTTATGGTTTCTTTCTGGGAACAGGAGAGCGTTGCTTCCCCTTATCCATATCCGTGTACAGGCACAACTGTCTTCTCTGGAGAGAAGCTGAGTCAGACCTCTGCCCAGAAAACTCCAACAAGATAGATCAATAGATAATAGATGATAGATAGATAGGTAGATAGATAGATAGTATTTTAAAACCTATGAGGTACACAGGATGTGGCGTTTAAAACATCTTATTAATTTTAAGGCATTTTTTTTTTTTTTACTATGAGACAAGTATGCTCCCGGAAGTACCCCCTTTCTACTTCAAAGATGATGAGAATTGAAGAATTTTAGGGAGTTTGTTTCAAATGTGGCAAGCTAGCCACTGGACGAGAACGGTCCTTGCCTCAACTGCAGATTGAATGCTGTACAAAATGGACAAAGTGAGGACAGGAAAATTGACTGCTGAGCTTTGCTAGGATAAAGTAGGCTAGTCCTTAGAAATTCCTGCTTCTCAAAAATGCATGTCAGATATTTTAGACCAGAAGACTGAAGATGAATGATCCAACATTATGGAAAAAATTGGAGGGACATTCCAGGTAGCCAGCTGCCTCTCTCATTTATATATTTTTTGGAAGCTGCTTGCCTGCATGTCTTGCATATTCTGGTAATATTTGTTCCTTCTGAAGTCTCTGATGGAGTTGAAGTTTAGATAGTTATAATCTCACAATTAAGCCTAAGTTGTTTATGATTTAGAAAATCTTTTAAAAAGATATTTTAGGTCTAAATAGATCTTTTTAGGCTGGAATTCAAAGTATGATAAAAAAACTGATTTAAGTACAAGAGTCTATAAACTCACCAAGATAAGATAAATAATAGAATATTTTCTCCTAAGTTGCCAAATACATATGGGCTGTATATTATGAATGTATCTCTTATATGATAATTTTCATAATCATTTCTTAATTGTTCTTACTGTATGTAGTTTATTATTATAATAGAAAGAGCCTTTTTATTTAGTCAAAAATAGGGAAGTGCTGGGATTGGTATGATACCCTATGTATTCAAATGTTGAGTTCTGGGCCCCAGGCCAGACAAGTTCTTGTCATGTACTCTGGTCAGTGCTGTGCAAACTTTGCTCACCAGTTATCTCTGCTTGATTAATAAAAATGTCAGACAGCCCATAGCTGAGCAGAAGAGAGCTAAGTGGAGCTACAATTCACAGGCTAGGGGTCTCAGTTGGGGATTACAAAGAAAAAGAAGAAAAGAAAAGGAAAGAAAATAAGAAGAAGGAGGAGAGGAGAGAGGAGGAAGAAATAATAAGAAGAAAAAGACATCATCATCATCATCATCATCATCATCACAAGAAGAAGAAGAAGAAGAAGAAGAAGAAGAAGAAGAAGAAGAAGAAGAAGAAGAAGAAGAAG
>OU015742.1:11633213-11654296 GCA_907169655.1 Acomys percivali | reverse complement strand
AGAAGAAGAAGAAGAAGAAGAAGAAGAAGAAGAAGAAGAAGAAGAAGTTGCCATGGGGAAGTATGGACCATGAACACATGGCCATAAGAGCTGATAGGATGGAGCAGAGCAGCTCAGGCAGGAACAGTATGGCAAGTAATATTGGGGTACATGCCCAGGAAATAGCAAAATAGCTTAGAGGGTTGATGTCTAGTGCTTTACAGCTTATTATAAATCCAATAAGTCTATATGCATTTTATCTGGGAATAGATGGGAGAGAAAAACCCATCTTTTTAAATTCATGTCTTTAGTGATCCAAGGTAAAAGTTACATTACTGGCTGGTGGATGGGGAGAAATATTGTACAATCCACCAAATATTCAATTTTTTAATTTCTGTATGAGTTATAAAGATACCAACATTTGTAAATGAACCATACATTCTCAGATAAATATTAAATGATGTGATATATATATATATACACACACATATATATATAAAGTATTTAACACAGTACATGATACCTCCATATCTGTGTAAGCACAAATATGAATTGATTAGAATTTAAATACAGAGGCTGGTCTTTAACTTCTTGAGAATTTGTCAATGTATACTATTTACTCCTTTTAAGATCCAGATGATTTTCTACCTCTATATCTGCATTACTGTGTTTTGGAAAATGAGTAAATCAACCTTTGCCAGGAAAGTCTGTCACATTTCTGTTACAGCATCATCTGGTGCTTTGTACTCAGATGTTAATCGCTGCCCCCCCCCCAAGATTCTTACTGTTTTAGAAGCAAACCCTCATGTAACCAAAATGACATTTGTGACTTTGCCTCCAAGTTATCTCTGCTAGGCTAAATAAGCGCCTTACAACTGGACAGGACAGAAGTGAAGTAGGCGGAGCTAAAGTTTGAGGGCTTGGCAGACAAAAGTTCAGTAGAGGGAGCAGAGGAAGAGGAGAGAGACAGGAGAAGAGAGAAGGAAGAGGAGACTGCTATGGGTTAGAATAAAGAAGAACCACATGGCCAAGAAGAGTTTATTCTGAGGGTCAATGATGAATGGACACAGCCCAAATGAGAAACATGTGAAAGCATTTATGGGACATTGGATGGGAAGTAGCCCAGCTAGGAATTATTAGAGCAATTGGCATAGGATGTGGGGCTGGAAGGTAAAAGATATCTTAAGGGAGTTAGTTTCTGCCTAGTTCAGTGTACATTAGAAATCTAACATGTTTCTGTGTCTTTCATTGATATGTTAATGGGTTAAGTAATAACCACAATAATAATTCTATGTAATTAATAGTAAATATTAATAGCCAAAATTTTCTACAACATTTTTGCCATAACATAGATAAGAGAGTCTTAACTCACTGCCCTTTTTGCCTAAGCATACTACTACATCCATGCATTCAGTATATAGCTGCTTACCAGTGCAAATAAATATGCAATGAAATGTATTTCTATGATCAATGTGGAATGAGCAACAAGTCACAACAAGCTAGTGTTTACCTACATCATTAATTGTGGGACCGTAATAAAAGCAATCTAAATCCTCAGAGCCTTAGAGCTTTTCCATCAGAAAAAAAAAAAAATCTGAAAAATAATACCTAGTTGGCCAAATTAAAGTGCAGCTGAGATTACTATATCAAAGCAGAGTATCTACGTGGCAATTTAAAATTGGTCTCAACTTTTTGACCCTTCTGTCTCTGAGAAATGTAGATTGTGTCCCTATTCTCTTGTATGTGGGAAGACTCTGACTGATTTCACCAACAGAATGTGGTGAAAGTGATACTGTTGTAGGCCCATGTATTAGGAAACTGGCAGTTCTAGTGCCCTGTCTACAGGCTCCTACTAATGGGTTATTGGAGCTCTGTGTTTCAGTGTCTTTGTTTAGCATGAGAAGACACCAATGGCCTTGCTAAAGACAAGAGCCGAAGAGATCCCAAGACAGGGTCCAAGGTAAGCTTAGACTTCTGACATCTTCTCTGATGTCTCAAGCATGGAAGTTCAACTGGTATGGACTTTCCTAGTAAGTTTAGCTGCCTATCAATATATGACAGATCCCAGGCAGTGTCCTATTGTGCAGGTAGTCTGATAGAGCATCCTTGTTTGAATTCCTGACTATAGTCACTAGATATTGTAAAACGTCTACTGTTCAGAGTCATTCCCCTTGGTAGTTTGTTACACAGTCATAGAGAAAGAGAATAATTTATCACAAGACAGGCCCTGGGGACACATGGTGACTCTAGACTGTGGGGATTCCCAGGGTGCAGGACTTTTGGTACTCAAACCTGGAAAGTCCCAGGTAAAAGAGGAGGAGTTGATATTGCTTAATGCATGCCAAAGATTATCTTTATTGTTGTGGACTCAAGCAAAATTCAATAACTTCTTTGTGATCATTTCTAACTGAGCTGCCTTAGAGCCAACCTACACTGCTGCAGAAGGTGAGAACGTTTGCAGGTGGAAGGAAACCCTACAGGATGACAATGATATATTTTATAGAGAACGTTGTGTTGAAAATAGTTACAAATGATGTTTCTTATCTAGAAGACAACTGGCTTGACAGATAATGTTCTTAAAATATTTACACATGACCTAGTAGGGAGGAGGCAGCAGTGTCAGCCTTGATGGCATTTCAAACATGCTTCAACACAGTATTTTTACTAAACACTTGAAATACTTTGATTACCAAATACTAATAAAGATTTCCCTCCTCTTTCTTAAATTGGTATCTGTTCAAACGCCATTTGGGTGAGACTTTTAAACTATATGCAACTGCTCCCTTAACTATTTCCTAAACACAAATTATAAATCTGATCATAATGTAAACTAATTTTGACTATGATTTTCATAATTGCAAAAATGATGCTTCATTAAGACTTTTGAAAGCAAACAGAAACATAATGTGAAAAGGGTTTAATAAAATAAGGACATTTTATATTTTATATTTACCTGATATGTAATATAAACCACTATAAAAGGAATCTAGAATTTGACTTACCAAGAAGATCAGAATATTTTGTGTTCTGAAATGAAGATAAGTAGACTGACATTAAGCAAAATCTAAGGAGGATAAAGAACACTAGGAAGTGTCCCTCCTTACAGTTTAGATTTATTTACAGTAGTGATTCCGTACCTTCCTAATATTCTGACTCTTTAATACAGTTCTTTATGTTCTGGTATCTCCCAAACATAAAATTATTTTTGTTGCTTCTTCATAACTGTAATTTTGCAACTGTTATGAATCATAATGTAAGTAGCTTTGTTTTCTTATGGTCTTAAGCTTTTCCTGTGAGGCTCAACAAAGGAGTCATGACCCCCAGGCTGAGAACACTGTTCTAGAAGCAATGGGTGGGCTGCTGAGCTCTATGCTGGGGTCCTGTGAGAGAAAGACCAAAGGCCAGGGTTCTGAGTGGTTCATGATTAAAGCTGAGTCTTCTCATGGAGATTGTAATACTACCCAGTGCTCAGGGCCAGAGAGGTCCGAGAAAATTCATTTTCATAGAATTATGAGGTTAAGACACACAAATGATATTTAACTCTTTTAACTCATGCCCATTTGAGTTTATAGCAATATCATCTATCTATCTATCTATCTATCTATCTATCTATCTATCTATCTATCTATCTATCTCAATCTATCATCTATCTATCTCTCTACCATCTAGTAATATATATATATATATACATATATATAATGTTACAACATATATAATATAGCATGTATACATATATACACAGTCTGTATTTTATAAATTGCTTATAATATAACATTACCATTAAAAAATTTTGTCAGGGAAAAAAGTATGGCATTGAAAAGTTTCTTAATTAGGAATTGATATAGTCAATGTTAAATATTCATTTGAGATGTATTTCTGTGTATTTTAAAACTTTACATCTGTCTTAATTTATGTACCTGTGTGTATATGTGCTATGAATGTGTGGGTGGGTGCAGAGGTCAGAAGACTCCACAGCCCCTGGAGCTTGATTTGCATGAAGTTGAGAGCTGACTGACGTGGGTGATCCATCAAAATGGAACTCGAGGTTTCTGGGAGAGCTGCAAGCACTATCAACTGTGAAATATCTTCCTGGCCCCCAGGTTGAGATTTATATACTTTTTCCTTTGCCTATTTTGTGTCCTCTGCTTATGTTTGAGAGACTTAATTGAATTCATGAATGTGTTTTAAAATTACTCCCAGATGACTCCCCTCCCAAGTATTAACTTACACTTTCAACACTGAATGTTCATTCTTCTAGGTGATGGAAGGATTTAGTGCAATGGTAAACTGATAAGACTTTCAAGTATGAAGTGACTCTGCAGTGTAGCCCTCAGTTCACATGCAAGAAGGTGTGCCTTAAAGGCACCTGTCTCATTGCATTTTTTAAACATGTAGACAACCAGTTAGACCAGCACCATTTGTTGAAGATGCTCTCCCTTTTCCATTGAATAGATTTGGCTTCTTTGTCAAAAATCAACTGGCCATATGTGTGTGGATGAGGTCCCTTTCAGTCACAGTCATAGGGGAGGGGAGTAAGGGGAAAATGGAAGGGAGGGAGGAATGGGAGGATACAAGGGATGAGATAACAATTGACATGTAATATGAATAAACTACTAAAAAATATATATATATATATTTTAAAAAGACACCTGTCTCAAAGATTTGGGGGCTTTTTTCCTGTTCAGTTCTACTATTTCAAATTGGATATTTCCAGTCTCTGTGATGATAATGAAAGGATTCACACCTAGCCTGAGCTAGGCCTGTGAGTACCAACACTAACTTGCTGGGCTGGACCCAGTTCCTTCCTCTTGAAGCACTGTGTTCTGGGCTTGTTCTGCTTAGGAGGGTAGAGGGAGGGCTCTGAGACGGAGTAGTCCCCTCTCCAGATGGATCCGGCAGAAGGAATTTGTGAGCCTCAAACCCTGTCTGGGTCACGGCTGCCTATAAACACCTCCCTGTGTTCCCAAGAAACCTCAGGCAGGGTCTGCTCTACCCAGGGGATGTGGAAACTGAGCCTATGAGGGGTTGCTAGAGACAGTAGGCTTTCCCACCTGGACTCCCCACCCTGGGATGGTGGGGCCTTAGGGTGAGGGTACATTTCAGACACCGAAAAGAGATCAGTTCCTGTGCTGAAAGGCAAGCCTAGGGCAGTGTGTGACAGAGCTGGGGACATCAGGAGGGACAATTACCACGTAAGTGGTTCTCACGCTGTGCCTGGCACTGGGTGCCAGCTCACACATTAAGTCCTTTGACGGCACTTTCGTCAGTTCACTCAACATTCTCAAGGGATGGCTTTGTCAATTGTTTGGCTGGCTGCTACGTTGACAGTCGATAGCCCCTGGATGCCAGCTTAGCCTGTCTAATAAGAAAGAGGCCAATGTGAAATTCTAGACCCAACTACGGGTGCGGTATAGGATGGCCCCGGCTCTTTTCTCTCTCCTTTTCCTCTCTCCTGAATGCCAGTGACTCTTATCAGTTCACCCCTTTCCTTCTCCTAGGCTTTGGAGACAGGGCGCTGCCTGTGCTGCTGCTGGGTAGTGCTGTGCAAGCCTGGATGAGTACTACGGAAACCTTAGGGGTTGCAGATTCAGGATGCGAAGTCTGACTTTAAGCGCATCACACGCTACGGTATTAAGATTGCAGACGAATGCCTGTGTATAGGATGTTCTCTATTCCAAACCCAGTGAGTACCAACAATGGAGTGCACAGAAGTGGGTCTCTGCCTCCTCCAACCACACCAAAAAGCATACATGCCAGGTCCATGTTCTTGGTGCGCAGTGGCCAATAAAGGACTGGAAACTGGAACGGAGTCTTGGCACCCAGGAAAGCGCATTCTCAGCATCGGTGCAACGCCAGGTGTAAAACCACTTCATTCTAATCCTAATGCCATCCTGGTCTTTCTGGATAGTTCACACTGCAAATTCTGCAAACAACTTTGATTTTAAGCCTACATATTAGATTTGCACTTCAGTTGCCCCACTAAGCACCATTTTGTAGCTCATCAAATGAAACTGTTGGGAAGAAATTGATCTTTAATTCATTTGGCACAGTAACCCAAGCAAAGCACTAACATTTGAATCAGCCTTATCTTATACATTTAAAAGTGGTTCTCTTGTTTCAAAATCAAATATAGTGATTGCTTATGCTTCCGTCTAATAAAATAACTTCATTTCTTGTTCCATCTTTGTTTTTCTTTTTCGGCTTATGCATTGATGTGGATGATGCCCGATCTTGATTTGAGGCAATGTCTGACCTAGCCCTGTTGACCTAGGGTTTACAACGTGAACTGGCTGGACTTCCTGCAATTTTCCTGCCTTTGTTTCCCAAGTAGTAGGGCTATGAGAGTATGCCAACATACCCAGCCTGAAATAATTTCTTACATTCTGTCAAACCACTTATTTAAGAAGATATGGGAAATTGATAGGGTATTTACATACATCATTTTTAATGTGTCTGGGTTTATTGATCTTCTATTCTAGTTAATAAGTCCTGACGTATGCATAGTTTTTATTACCTCAAAGAACTCAATGTGTTAACATATGCAGCTGATAAACACAGAAAATCAGAAGAGTGTGGGGAATTCATTCCAGAATGTAAATGACTCTCTTAATTGGTTTTAAATAATTGATTCCTTTGGGGAAGAGGTGACAGTACTGAGTCACTCACTGTTGTCCCCAGTCTTTAATTAGTCTTTGTAGTTCCCCCAGTCTTACTCTTTTGGGGGTCGTAAGGGTATTAATCCACAAACTTTACGGTCATCTAATATTAAGGGGAAGAGCATTTTAAAGCACATTTGCTGATCACTGCCACTGCTTTGCAGAACCTAACCCGGCCCCTCTCTGATAACATCGAGGGGAGTTGAGGTCCTCGTTTTGTAGCAAATGCTTTTCACAGTTCAATAACCGTTCCCATTGCTCCTATAATATTCCACTCCAATTTCCCCATGCTCAGAGGAGGCCTTTGAACTAGAGATGCTTACATTCTAATAAAAACACCTTTATCTCTTCTTATTACATTTTATCACCTCTTTTTAAACGTTTGCAAGTCACGATCATACATTAATGTCTCAGTGGGGAAAGGCTTTCAACTCTGGAGTTGAGTCTCTAAGATCTGAAGTACAAACTGGCCTGCCCTAGTGTTGTCACCCACTTTCCTCTTCGTGTGAATCAAGAGGCAGCTGGTGGCTTGACATATGAACCAGAAACAAACAGCAAAAGACAGGAATCAGGAGCTCTGATGTGACTGCCACAGAAGCTATTGTTTAAGGCACTTCCTGGGAATTATTTAGGGATTATGGTGTCAAACTTGCTTAATCTGTAGGAAGTAGCTCAGGCCTTCAACGCACACCAGCAAATAGGCATTAAGTGCTTACTCTGTGCCCAGGACTGAGCCACACTCACAAAAGCAACAACAAAACTATACAAGAACAACAAAATGTAAATGAGTTGCTTTATAAGCAAAAGTTTCGTAGGGCTCCATCGGCAATGGTAAAAGGTGGGTAGTATGCATCTATGTGTGCTCTTTTCATCTTGTGAAAATGAAAGTCTTTTCAGTCTCTCTTTAGCGCCCTTTAAACTAATCAAAGTTTTAACGTGTTCTAACTGTTTTAGTTTTAACAACAAGACACTCTGATGGTTTTTAAACCTAAGGAAGAATCTGTAAAAATAAGTATCTGTCAGAGGCAGAGGGTGTGGAAGAGGGAGTGGGGAGAAGGAGGGAGAGGGGGAAGAAGAAGAAACAGGAGGATGAGAAAGATAAAAAGGAAGAGGAGGGGAAGGGACCTGGGGGGGGGTGGAGGAAGAGGAGAAACCTGCCAGGGAGGCTCTCAGATCTTTTAAAGCATGATTAGGAAGACATAAGAGTCATCGGTGGGAAAGCGAAGTTCATGGGCTGCTTTCTGCAATGTGTATTACACCAGAACACAAAAAAATAGATTAAAATCTGAGGGAGACTTTTGAGTCTCTAATATTTAGAAATGATTTACCCATGTTTGGTTTTACTTTTCTTATTTTACAAAATCAAAAGGCCCCTAAGTTTTTCATTAAATTACCTAGATGGCTCTCAGGTTTCTAGACCCACTCCCACGGCCCTTTTAAGACAAATTCAACTCAGCTTGTTGTTTTAAAAGGTTTCTAATCACAGGAGACCCACATATTCAACTTTGCTCATTTCCTGTGCCAATTAACAGACAAGGGTGGCTGTCTCCCTACTGTTAGCACAAGGAATTCCAGGGACTGACCCTTTCTAACTTGACTCCCCAGTCCCTGGGAAAACAGCATTGGCTTTGGAGGGAGACTGGAAGTTGGGAATCCTGAGGCATAGCATCCAGGAGCCTGAGAACCAGAAGGCCATGGGACATTCGCAGGCAGAGGGCAGAAGCCCAGGAACAAAGATGCTTCCCTTTCATTTCTGAGTTTCATTATGCTATAAAGCAGTGTCCAGGACTATAGTAACAGCAAAATCACCTCATATTGTTGGCATCAAGGGGACTCTACAGCCTAGTAAACACTTGGACCCAAAGGATGTAAGAATCTAAGATCCCCTGAGTTCACTAGATAGAAACATAAGCTTCCAAGGTTGGCTTGGCAGACCTGGAATAGAGAAAAGTGATAAGATAAGGGGTCCAGGATTCTCAAAGAGCCCTGGACCACAAACTTACAACTGCTCTCACTTCCCCCAGAAACAGCGGGCGCGTGAACAAAATGAGAAAAGGGACGTAAAAGAAAATAAGGGAGACAGCTCAGGTGGTCAAGGTGGGATAGGTAAACTGGAATGGATGAGTTCATGTCAGAAAGTCAAACAAAACCTCCGTCAAACATTCCTTGGGATGGTTAGCAGAGTTCTCCTTCTTGACTGTATCTCAGAAATTCCCCGTATACAGAGAGCTACTTCACGAGTCTGCTAGTCAGGCATGTCCATTATCAATTCATAGAGTAGTTCTACCTAACCCAGAAGCTGTGTGTTACAAATCCTGGTAGTTTAAAACAAACACCATCTAGGATTTTTCCAGTTTATGGGTAACGTTGGAGTTCTGCTGACTTGGCCATTCAGTTGGGTTTAGATAAGAGGATAGCAGCAGGTAGAAGCTGGTATGCATTGGCTCAGGTTCATCTTTTAGAGAGGGTCTCATCTCTTCCCTCACACAATCTTTCTTCTGCTAGGAGTCTAGCTAGGACTTGTATTCATGGTGATGTAGAGGTCCAAGTGCCAATGTTTGTATACCAAGTTCCAAACCATCACACTATTACTTTCTATTACTGTTCACAAAGGCTATTGAAGTTCAGCAGGCATTGGCTAAGAGCCTGCCTCATGATAGGAGCAGTGACAAAGTCACATTGCAAAATGGAGAGTCCAGGGAGATTGCAATATTCAATCACTTTTGCAATGAGTCTATTGCATCCAACCTTTGTGGGCTTGTTGACATATGACCTGCTGATTCAGACTGCCCCAGCTTTGAACTTCTCTAGAGATTGTGAATGAGAGAACCATGTCTTCAAGGCATTAGCTAGCCATGAGGATAACAACTTAATAGGGCTTAACAAGATATGAATCATGTCTTTTGTTTGAGCACTGATAAAAAAAGCAAAGCCCACAAACCTTGGATGTTTTGCTTACAGAAATACTTTTCATAGAACTTATCAACACGACTTTCATTTCAACATAAAACCAGTCTGGGCTCTAAGTTTCAAGCCCTGTGTTCCTATCCTGCTGAACCACTGAGATCCATCAACATCTGTAATTAGGATCCAGAAATTCCTGCAGGAATTTAGCTATCTACAGAAACAGAGGAAAGGTTCTTGGGGTTGTGTTTTGTCACAAGTCAAGTCCATGTAACATTTTCAAGTTGATTAAGGCTAAACTTCAGAGTCTAGGGAAAGTGGATTCCTCCCTAGGGTTCCAATAGCTCCACCTCTCTGAAGTTTTGGCCTTATCAGGGCATTGCCTTGAAGCACAGGACAAATGTCTCTACTTCAGGCAGTCCATTCTGTAGATATCTATCCATGAGTGATAGCCATGGTCCTTACTGTCCCCCAGATAGGCACAAGTTAGGTTTTGGTCCTGAGTTTGGTATTTCTGGGATATGGTAGGACATTTAAAAGTATGGCCTAGCAGGAGAAACTTAAGTCACTGGGAGTCCATTCCTAATGGGGATTTTGGAGCCCTATGCCCCACCTTCTCTGCTTCCCTCTCAGATACCATGTTCTAAATAGGACTCTTCTATCACCTACTCCTACTCCATGATATATTGTGCCACTCACATTCTTGCTCCATAATAGCCACTAACCCAAAGCAATAGAACCAAGTCACCATGGACTGAAATGTCTGAAACCATATGCCAGAATAAACCTTTTCCCAGTCAGTCCATTATCTCCATATTTTATTGCGGTCATTTCTATGGATTGAATGTGAACTGTTCATCATAGGCTCATTTGATTGAACTTTTGGGTTCTACTTGAAAGTACTAGATTGGGAGGTTGGGGAAAATTTAGGAGGTAGCAACTAAGAAAAGGAAGTGAGTCAGAGGAACACAAGCCTTGTGATTACAGCTCTATCCAACCATTGATGCGCTCTTTCCTTTCTACTGTTCAAACGTGAACAAGTGCCTGTCACCATGCTTTCTCCAAATGTAGTGGAGACACTGAGCCAAAATTAATAATAATGTTCCTATTTAGCCTACTCTACAATTATACCCTTTTAGGGAGACTTCTTATTTCAGGTTATCTCTTTTCTGCTACATCTTAACCCACTACCCTAACTCACACTAAAACACCAAACTCAAATTGGGGAGGAGCCATGAGTTTCCTGTAGACTGCTTGTAGCCTGCCCTGAATTCCTGAGGTATGGTACTATATAACTAAGATACCTGATTAAAATTTGAGAAAGAAAAAGGTAAAGAAAGAAAAGAAAATGTCAGAAATGCTATCCCAAGTTGTCATCCATGTTTTATGTTTTTGGTGTGCATCAGATCTAGATACTGTTCACATGTGACTGACTTTCTCCTTCCGCCTTAGTGCTCAGAACGGAATAGAGTGGTGTCACTCCACATGGAGAGCTATCAAAGGGAAGGTCACAGGTGGTAACAATACAGGCAAGCTCAGAACAAGATTTTTGAAATACACCCCAGAGCTGTTAGATGAAGTCGTAGATACAAAGTGTCTGCCTAAACCCAGCCCTTTGTCTGGCTCTAAGTACAAGCCAGCTGTTCACCAGCCCCAGGAAACAAGCCGAAGAATAACTAACTAATTAGATGAAGATGTTTCAAGGCTGAACAAGGAGAGGATGGTATTTTGATGCACGGAGAGTTGGCCGCTTCTAACAAAACATCTTTCCCCCTCTCTGTGCACCACAACCATATCCAGCAACTTCAATGAAAGCAGAATTTCTTTAGCCACTCAAAAAAGTTGTAATGTGTGGTTCTGACTCAAATGTCTGGAAATCTGGGAGGCAGACTTAGCTAGAGACATATGCTATGAGAAACGATCATGGCATGGTGAGACTGGGACTCCCAAGCTTCTAGAAATGTGTATTCTGAGAGTCTCCCATGTGTCAAGGACTTACCACTAGGTAAACACTAGCAAACAAAAACCATCTGGCTGTTGTCCTCAAGTGCTTAAGGTCTACAGAGAGACCAAGGCAGATGGTTGAACATTTGTAATAGCTTGAAAGCACATTACTATAGGATAGACATGAAGCCAAGGCTCTCAAATACTGAGCAAGTCATCTGGAATATTTTATTTTCCCCTTTAAGGCCCAAATAATTTGAACTGTCTTCTCATGGCTGACTATTTACTTCTATGTCTCCTATTATTCTGTTGCATTTCCATGATATTGGGGTAAAGGAACTTTTCATATAAGGTAGTAGGTAGTGTTCATCATAGGATAGATCCAACACAATGATGTCGATCACAATTTCATTTTCAGTATTTGGGGTAAAAGAGGTGAATGACAAGGATGCGGTAGTAGATTAAAGGATGAGACACATCAGCTAATATCTACAGAAGCAGGTGAAGGCTTGAAACTCAATGAAGAGATGAAATAGAAAAAACAATAGACACAAAAGTGAAGTGGAATATGTGTGCTACACATAAGGAAACCAGCTGTTATATTCTAGTCAATTATTACCACAGGGATAGTGGCCCAAATGTTGCCAAAACATCCTAATATTTCTATAACATACAATAACCCATATTTAATGTGAATGCCCACAGTTCTTCAAGCTTTGAAAGTTATTATTTTTTGGGGGGATGACTGCAGACCACATAAACATGGCATTGAGTGAAATGTGGCTTTGGAAAGCCAGAAACCTCTAGAACAAGGACCACAGTGTTGCCCTAGGGGAATGTATCTGAATCTTTGTTAGTCACAAGAATGAAGACCAGTTCAGTAAAATGTGAAACAGAAGATCCTTCTCCAAACTGAAAACCCAGAGGAAGCTGCTATGGTTCTACAGGTCTACAAGAATATGGTCAAATGTCCCCTGGATGGGGAGACCTGGTGGCACTCAGAGGAAGGATAGCAGGCTTTCAAGAAGAGGCTTGATACTCTATGAGAATATACAGGGGTTTTAGGTCCCCCTCAGTCACAGTCATAGGGGAGGGGAATGGAGGAAAGTGGGAGAGAGGGAGGAATGGGAGAATAAAAGGGATGGGATAACAATTTAGATGTAATATGAATAAATTATACATATATATTAAAAAATAATATGGTCAGAAAAAAGGACATCTTTGACATAGGGTGTCACTATACTCAACTCTTGCCTTGTTTCTTCCCTGTACTTTGCTTTTCACTGACAGTTTGCCTTTGGTGATGTGATGTATGGCTCTTGCTCTGCTGATTGGATTGGCTTTATATCTTGGATTGAGTCACATTAATGTACCTCTAGAAATGTAAGTCCCTAAGCAAGGTGAGCTAAAAATGTGGCTAGGTAGAGGAGGAGATTTCAAGCCAGCTTCTGACTTGCTTTTCGAAAGCAATACATCTGTTCAGTGCCTTTCTGGTTCAGTTTAATGAAACTCCAGAAAATTTGCAAAAGTAAGCTCACTAAGATGAAATGCTAACAGAAAGCATATCTTTTACTTCCAGTCTCTGTGCCCCTAATGTTTTGGGAACTAAGAAGTGGCAGAACACCACTTTGCTAAGCACATACTATATATGTTTTTGAGCTCATATATTCATAATTGCCACAATGCTCATTTCTTTCACAATTATCTAGATTTACTCCTTTGAATTTTTCAATTTCCTTTGCAACCAACTCCTAGGGAGGTCCCACCTTATCCGCAGTGGTCCCACTCTTAACCCTCTTTCCCCACTGGTATGGGGTTTTCATCATCACAGAAACACTCATGCTCACTGACTTCTGTTGACGTTCAACTTTTCTTGGTGTATTATCTTCTCAGAGAATATAAACTTGGCTAGGACAGTGTGTGGTTGATACTCAAGATAACTGCCCATTGAGTGAATCATTGACTTATGACTCATAAACTGTGGAGAAACATACATGTAGGTAACCAGGTCCTGTCTATATCTTCCCAGGCTTCCATTTCCAGATATCATGTTAGATGCCAAGCATGACCATTGTATTGTCCCAAATTTGCATTCTTGTGGCTGGCTAGTTTTACATATACTTTTATGCATCTCAAATTCTATTGTTTGGGTTTGACTTCTTTTGCAAATGATGTTTCTGACATGTAAAAAGAGCTAAAAATGTTTCTATAAGTGACTCAGAATGTATTTGTGCTAGGAGAAGACTCTTCAGATTAAATTGAGGGTTTAGTTGTATATGAACTGAATAGCATTTTCTTTCAAAGATAATTAGAGCTAAAATTTGAAGGAGATATTTATAGGATTTGGTCTTGATTTGGTAAATAATTAGTTTAAATTTTGAGTCAGAGTTTTATTTGTAATATGGCTCACTTTTAATATTGACATTGTGTATTTTCATATCATTTTACTCATTCACTAGACTGTTTTCAATATAACCCATTATTCATATTTCATCTTGAGAGTTGAGATATATTTTAAGACATCATAATAAATCCAGAAGGAATGTCTTGGTACTTTCTAAAGCTGGAGTTTCAGGTACCAGTTACTTCAAGAGAAGAACACAGTGTAAAAAGAAAGTGAAATATCATTCCTTTAGTTCAACTCAAAAGTAAATATTCTTAAAAGTCAATATTGCATTCTTATATGATGCATAATGTACTGACATGAAGAGAGGAACTCAATGTAAAGTAGAACTGGGAATTCTACCCTCCAATTACTCAAAACCAACTAGGTACATTATCTTGAAATGATTTGTTGGGTATAAGGACTGGAAGCATGCAGATTTAATAGCCAATTCATTCCAGTAAGTGCATGGCCCAGTATGCCACTAAAACTGTGGTCCTTGTGAGTTAAGCCTTTACCGTTAAATTTGATGAGTATTTACTCATCACCATCATCCCTCACAGCCACATTTGTTGTTATTGATTCTTCCCTTCTTGGCATGCGAGGTCCCATAGCATTTGTATCAGTGTTTTCACACTTGGAAAACTCTTTCTCTGAACTTAGGAATGGATCCTTTTACCTACCCACTGGCTAGATTTTGGGTTTCTTTTCTTAATAATCTCTCTAGAATATTTTAGCTCCATACTTCTCCTTAATTATTCACCACTATGATTTTAAGTCTAATCTTTAGTTAATGTCTTTAAAATTTGAGATATTTATAATTACAGATGTTAATTTTTGATTAAGTATCTTCAAGACTCAGCAAACCCATCTTTTCCAAAGTAAGTTCTGGCCTGATCTTCATCTGATCTCTGTATCCCGAATCATGGCTTTTATCTCATTAAGGAAATTATCCCTCATTTATTTGCTCCTCTATCTAGCCGCAACTTCTTCTTGTCAATATATTTCAATATTGTATATTTTCAAGTCTGTAATCAGTTCTTCAACTTAAGTTATCATTTTATTCTTCGTGGAAAATTGGCACTCTTTCCAAGCATGGCTAACTCCACCTATTTTAGTCCCTCTCCAACTATGTCTCTCCCTACTACTCCCTCTGTCTACTCCCTCAGAATGATTCAGAGTAGATTTATCCCCATAACCTTCAGCTGCATGTGTGGCTTCCTGTTGTATTCTGAGCCAGTAGCATACACTATGCCCACCCCAACCCTTATCTACATGATCTCCATCTTCTTTTTAGGCTTCATAACACACCAACATTGTTCTCCTCTCTTCCTTTGTGCAAATGATACGTTAGTTCATTTTCACACTGCTATAATAGAATTCTTGACAGAAACAAATTAATGGAGAAAAGATGGATTCTGGTTCCTGGTTTTCAAGGGCTGAATATATCAGTCCCGTGTTGTTGGTCAGGAAGTTGAGAGATGGTAAGGGAATATGCTACCCATATTCAGAGCAAGTCTCCATTCTAAGTTAATACTCTCTGGAAAAAAAAACCCTCACAGATACATTCACAGGTGTGCCTCACAAGCCTCCTAATTGATCCTGAATCGAGAAATCAACAGTGAAGTTATCATAGAATACATAGTCCTCTCTCTCTCTGTCTCTCTGTCTCTGTCTCTGTCTCTGTCTCTGTCTCTGTCTCTCTCTCTCTCTCTCTCTCTCCCCCTCTCTCTCTCTCTCTTTCTCTCTTCTCTCATCCTCCCCATTCTCTCTTTTTTCAATTTATTGGTTTTTCTTTTCATAACAGTGTTTTCCATGTGGTATGATGTTTTAGAATTTCTAAATCTGTGACAAAACACTGTGACCAAAAGCAACTTAGGGAGGAAATAGTGCATATCATTTATAACTCCAGGTCACACTCCATCATTGAAAAAATTCAGGACAGGAACTTAGGGCAGGAAATTCCAGACAGGAACTGAAGCAGAGGCTATAAACAGCATGCTGCTTTCTGGCTTACTCCTCATGGCTTGCTCAGCCTGCCTTCTTATACAACACAGGATTATCTATCCAGGTTTGTCCCCACCTACAGTGTGGCTCTCTCATAGCAACCATTAACCAATAAATGCCCAGCAGACTGCCTATTGCCAATATCACGGAAGCATTTTCTTGAGAGTCCCTCTTCCGAAATGACTCTAGCTTGTGTCAAGTTGACATAAAACTAACCAACACATACATTTTCCCACCCTCTCAGGAGTTTCTCTACTTGGTCAATTCTTATTTATTGGAGCTGGAGAGACAACTTGGCAGTAAAGAATCCTTGCTGCTTTTTCAGAGGACAAATTTCAATTCCTAGAATCCACATGTTGGCTCACAACTGACTATATCTCCAGTTCCAGGGAAACTAACACCTTCTTCTGCCCTCTAAGGACACCAGACATGCATGAGGAGCACAGCCATATGTGCAGACAAAACACACATAGATACGAAAATAAAATAAAATCTAAATTTAAACAATTTACTTGTATCCCATATTACAGCTCAATAGCTACTTCTCACAGTTAAATATTTTACCCTTTTCTAATTAAATGAAATCTCTTAGCAAATTTCCTTTTAGAATTTAATTCAAGTACAATTTATTTTGGGTTTCTGTCATTATTTATTACAGTTAATATTACTTATGGTTTGTTAATGATATAATAATCTCTGTTTTCCTCCTAGGTTATAATTTTAATAAGACAGGAATTGTATCTTGTTTTATAACCACTATATACTTGCTAAAAGCCATACACTTCATTAACACAGCTGAATGAAGGAATAAAAGGAATTGCAAAATAGCATTTACATTTGAACTTCTTCTCAAAGGTCATATTTGAGGCCTGTATATCTTTGAGTCCATAACAATACTAAATGAAATATACTTTTTGTAGCCTGGAGCTAATGTTTCTGACCTCCAAATAGATGAAGGAATTAGGCACAAGAGACTTGGGAATTCAATAGGGTTGCTGTCCATCTCTCCTGGCTCTCCACATCTGTTCCCGTTAAACCAAAGGATGTCTATAAAAGTGTGTTTCCCTAGTGACTATACATTCAAAGTAGGAGACATACAGACTAATGATCAGGTTGGAAATAAGAAAGAATGGAGAAAAAGGAAGGAAACTGAATCTCATAAAGAAAATTTTGTCAAGATTTCTAAACCATGGAAAATAAACAATATTCTTGAAGAGATGTGGGAAACAGTTCCTCTCAAGTCTTAATAACTTCATGTAAGCTTCCCATGAGCACATATGGCTGTCATGGACCTGGATGTCAAAGGCCTGCCTTTCTTATAAAACCTCCAAATCCTCAAATTATTGGTAGCCAGATGTGTTCTCCCAAAGTGGTTCTTGCATTCAGAAGCAATACAAGCTGTCCATCCATAGCAGTTTTGCCTCACAATATAAGGCTATAATATGCACTGCATTTTTATATTTCAGGTTAAAAATGAACTCCTGTATTCTTTTAGGTTTTGGACATGAATGTTATCATCAATATCATTCATAGTAGACAAAACTAGAAATAATTTATAAACAGATGAATACACAAACAAAATGCCTTATATCATAAAATATATACCAATTAATATATAGGGGGAAAGAGGTTTGGGGAGTTGGTTCTGTGTTTGCTACATAAGGAACAGAACCTTAGTTCAGATCTCTAGCACCCACATAAAAGCTGAAGGTGGTAATACAGGCCAATGGTGCCAGTTCTGGGAATGTGGAGGCCCAAGGATCTCTAGGGCTTGCCAGCCACTTAGTTTAGCTGAATCAGAAAGCTTAAGAATCAATAGATGAACCTCAAAAAATAAGTTGGAGAGATGAGAAACTCAACACTAGATCTTGATCTGTGGCTTTCATATTCATTTGTACTTACCTGTACACACACACACACACACACACACACACACACACACACACACACACATACAAACACACTCACACCCACATAGAGATACTCATGCTTTTAGCCACATAATACAGGATAACCATATTACAATCCACAGACCTAAAGAAGCTAAGTACCAAGGAAGACCCTAGGGAGCATGCTTAATTCTCATTCAGAAGGGCAAACAGTATAGACACTGGTAGCAGTTGAAGGGAGGGAACTGAAGCCTACCATAAAGGTCCTCTGAAAGACTCCACCCAGCAGGGGATGCTAGCAGAAGCTGAGTCTCATAGCCAAACATTGGGCAGAGGGCAGGGAGTCTGATGAAAAAATGAGATTGGGGGGGATAAAAGGATCCGGAGGGGACTGGAGCTCCACAGACTAACAGAGCCAACAAATGTGGATCCAGGTGGGCTGGTGGAGACTGATGCACCAAACAAGGACCATGCATCTAGAGAACTTAGACCCCCTGCTCAGATGTAGCCAATAGGCTCCCCTAGTAAAGGGAGCAGGGGCTGTCCTTGTCATGGCCTCTGTTGCCTCCTCTTTGATCCCTCCTGCTTGGTTGTGTGTCTTACCAGCCAACAGAGGAAGAGGATTCAGGCAGTCCTGATAGCTGGGGTCAGTTAATAGGGGAGAAAGGTGCTGCCTTTCTGAGGACTAGGGGAGGGGCATAGGGAGAAAGAGGAAGAGCGGGTAGGACTGGGAGTAGATGAAAGAGAGGGTAGATTATTTGGATGTAAAGTAAATAAATGAAACAAATAAATTTAAATTAAAAACCAAACATGTACATGTACATACACATAAAGAATGAAATACTGATGCATATATATATATCACAACATGGATAAAAGTCAAACTACCATGTAACTAGACATGAAACAGGGCTAAGGATTGTATGATTCCAAATTTATATAGAATGTATAGGAAAGGAAAAACAATATAAATAGAACTGAGATTTTCTTGGCACCAAGGTAAAACTAGGAATTGACTGGGAATGAGCAAAACAGAATTTTAGAGGTTGATACAAACATTCTAAAATGGGATTGTGAAAATGGGTGCAAAATTTTATAAACATTAAATATTATTAAATTATATGCTTAAGTAAGTGAATATTAGGTATGCAATTTTTTCTCAACAAGGCTGATTAATTAGATTTAAAATTAAAACTTCATTTTATTGAAGGACATGAGACTAACTTTCTAATTGCTGAAGATACCGTGCAGTTCAGATACAGGCCCAGAGCCTCTGAGCTAAAACTTACCTGAATGCATCCTCTTTTATGGCACCACACAAGTTTCCAAAGGTGGAGGGACATGGTAGTGCCACTCAGCTATGAGTAGGCAAACCAGAACAATGGCCAGCAAGGCCCAATAACTCTATGGGTGCAGTGGTGCCTTACATAAGCTGATGGTAACCACGAGCTCTCTAATTGGACTTCAGGTCCACTCACCAGGAGGACAATCACCCCTGGTGCTGGGGTTTTAACCAGGGCTAGTGAAGTCAGGGATCTTGCAGGAGAACCCACAACTGTCACTTTATTAAACTAGCACAATCCCTAACTTCACTCTAAATGTTTGTCCTTGTGCCCACAGATAAGTGCAGTCTTCATCCATAGTCAAGAACACTTCTCTTTGCGACAGACAACAACCATTGCAGATATGGTGCACCAGAGTTCGTGTGAAAGTCAGTCCCCATGGGGAGGCCCGATGGCACTAGGAGGAAAGATAGCAGAGTACCAAAAATAAACTTGATACCCTAGCATCATATTCAAGGGGAGGAGGGAGGTCCCCCTCAGTCATAGTCATAGGGAAGGGGAATGGGGTGAAAGTGGAAGGGAGGGAGGGAGGAATGGGAGGATGCAGGGGATGGGATAGCAATTAAGATGTAATATGAATGACTTTATTTTTGGATAAAAAATAGTAAAAAAAAAAAAAAAAAAAGAGTTATGAATGTCATTCCATGTGGACAGCCCAGAAGAAGGAACACTTGTGTTGAACATTTTGTTTCGTTAATAACATATTTAAGTAATTTATAACATATATTATTATTATATTATAATAATATATATAATAAACACACACATATATAAACATATTTTCCCTCAAAAAATTGTTACTAAAAAGCTCATCTAAGTACATGAGATGGGTGCAGGGTTGAGGCCCAGAGTATGTCTACAGAACATGCATGCAATAGTGAGAACTTTCTGCACCTTCCCTACACCCCTTGTGATATGTATAATAAATCTTTCTTTATGGCTTTCAAAAAAAAATAGACCATTGCAGAAAAGCACAACCAATCAAAATGCAGAATTGTGGGGTTCCATCGCAAGGAATACAAAACAACTTCAAGGCTCTGGGATCATTGTGGAAGAAAGGCCAAAAGAATTTAAAAAGCAGAGGATCAGGAAGTGTGCTGTGAGGGTTCGTGTGTCTTACCAACACAACTGCAAAAATCATATGGAAGGAGACTATGCAAAGCTCATGAGGACTCAGAAAATTATAGGCAACTAAGAAATGCCGTAGCAGGAGAAATAGTGTTCCCCAGCGGAAAACATACCAATGACTGTACAGTACCAAATGACCAGCTCTGAAAACATACAGGCAAATATTAGTATACAGATGAGAAAACTGTAGTTATGTATTTAGGAATATATATGCATATACAAATATGCATGTAACAGCAATTTTTAAAATGTGACCATGAAATTGAAAGAACAAGGCAGGGGGGTTATATGAGAGAGCTGAGAGAAAAAAGGGAAGGGGAAAATGATATAATCATATCATAATGTCAAAGCTAAAAAAAAAAAACATAAAAAAGAAAAGAAAAACATTAAGAAAACCAAACTCCAGATTCAAAGATGAGAACATTTATCGATAATCCTCAACTGACACAGAGTCAACTTACACTCTTTCTTTAATTTTTTAAAAATCTATTCTTCCTTCATCCAGACAGCAGTTTCTCCCCCCTCCTTTCCTCCTAGTCCCTCTCCTCTCTCCTTCCCCAGATCTGTTCTTCTGTTTCCCTTGAGGAAAAGGTGGACCTCCCAGGGATGGCAACCTAACATGGCATATCAAGTCACAATAAGCTTAGGCACCTCCCCTCATATTAAGGGTGGATAAGGCAACCCAGTAGGAGAAAAAGAGTCCCCAAAACAGGCAAATGAATCAGAGACAGCCCCTATTCCTACTGTTAGGAGTCCAATAAGACCAAACTACACAACTGTAATATACATGTGGAAAAGGCCTAAGTCAGTCCGACGCAGGCTCCCTGATTGTTGATTCAGTCTCTGTGAG